>OY282644.1:30586126-31111126 GCA_958299015.1 Tetanocera ferruginea
TGTTTGAAGGTAATAGATAAAAGAACATAATATTAATATTATCATGATTAATCATCATGATATTAAGTCCTGAAAACATTTTATTGGAGATTGTTCTCTAGAAACCATGACTCCTCGCCATGGGGCAAGTTGAATTAAGCTTACAGGCAGGAATCAATTTTAAACTTCATGCATATTTCTGTCCTTAGACACCCTTGAAGGCATGACGGATCATGGACAGAATCCAGCTAGGAAACGCTATATCTACTAATAGAAACTCCTGATCAAAGATCCAAAGATCCTGATCAAATCGGTGCTACCAGCAACCTAGAAATAATACAGAATCTTTGCAGGAACTCCCAGTTTTATCACAAGATTTTTTTTTTAGTAATTTATTAATCCCATTTTTAACAATATATAAATACAACAAGTAGAGTAATGATAGATATTGACAATAAAATTATTACAAGGTCATCTGGATCTTTCAAACCCTACAAAACCGTGGGATCAGTTGAAATACTGCCGGCCATGATGCAACATGCCCTTTCCAGCATCATACCTTGGCTTATGGCAATCTTCTTCGGTTGCCTCAGGACAGGTTATGTTTCGAAAATCTGGAGAGAAGTGAGGATAGTATTTATTCCCAAAGCAGGGAACCAGTAGCTTCGGACATAAGAGGAACACTTAATCACAAAGAATACACTTTAGCAAATTTTTATATATCAAAGGTGCATTTAACAATGTGAATACGGACGCGTGGTGATGGCTATCGCATTCGAATGAACGAATGTACGAGCTCTACGACCACATTGACTTAGTGGACGACGAAGAGGAAGATCATGCCTCCGATGGATTGAACAAGCCGGGGAAGCACTTACCGCGCTTTGTGAATCAAATCGAGAAGACGCGCCTGGCGAGAGCTAATGAAGTTGGTCTTGAAATAGTTTTTTTTTTTTTCGGTGCGCCAGAGAAACTGGTAAAACGTTTCTATTTTGATTGATTTTAGCAGAAATTCGATACCAAAATGACATAGCGGCTTAGCTCTAGTGTCGTCGGGAAAGCTGCAACATGGCTACCCGGTGGAAGAACTTCTTATAAAACTCGTAGTTGGCTTAGTGAACGAGCTTTTCTTGCCACCAAGAACGAAGAATTTTACGAACTTAATGATATTCAGTCTAACATTCAAAGTGAGGGAGTCACATACTCAATAGAATACATTACATTAATACATTACATTAATACATACATTAATTACTCAAAAGAATTTTTGAATTCACTCGATCAGCCAGAGATGCCACCACACGTACTGGTATATGGTGCGAGCCAGTTATCGTCTTACGAAATATCAACCGGCAGATTTGCAAGGAAACCTGACTAACTAAATAAATAAAGCAACAATATTAACAAGAGCACTCAAAGTTGAAGATGTCCTCATTCCTCGCATTTCTATGCGAGATGATGCCAACGGATGTGCCAATTTAATTACAAAGATTTCAATTTTCAGGTCGAATTACGTTTGCAGTCATCGTCAACAAAGCTCAGGATCAAGCTTTAGATAAATTTAGAAAAATTGAAATCATTAAGTAGAAATGTTTATTTTATAACATATGCCTAGATATTGCAAATCAGTGGCGTAGCTAGGGTTGGTGGCACCCGGGCCGAAAACTAAATAGTGCACCCCTTTAGAAGATTTTTTTTTTATAAAGTAAGGCGATGAATCTTACTACATATTTTCGAATCAAGCTCTACAAAAATGACATATTTTAGAAAAGATTCAAAAAATAAACAAAAATATGCTATCCATGAATATTTGATAAAAGAAAGTAAGAATCTAAAATTTTCAGAAACTTAAAGAATATTTTTCTGAATTGTTCCAATATTTTTGTCTACCGAGCTTATAAGTTGTGAGAGAAGAATTTACTATCAGAAAACCACACAATATCAGTTTCAAATATTTGAAGAATTGACATTATGAAGTTATAAAAACTTAAGTAAGTTTAATATAGAAAACTTTGAAGAATTTACGTAAAATTTTGCATAATTGAAGAAAAAATAGGACCTGGAAGCAAAACGTTGACAAATTTTCCCTAGTGACCCTGAATAACTATTAAAATTTTAATGAAAAGTTAAAATAAAATATTAAAATTCATTTATAAACATTTTTCATAATTTTGATCAATTTCTTTATAGTATCTCAATTAAACTTTGCTTGGACTTTTATAGACATGATTGAGGTCTTTAACATTTGACTTTATAAATATCACCATAAATACCACCATTAATATCTCAGTATCAGAATATTACAGTGATACCAAATTGATATCAGAAATTTGTTTCATTATCATTATCTACATTATTCCCAAAGCAAACTTGCCCAGGTTAGACGAGGTCGGGTTATGAATGGCTCAAAAAGAGCTTGCAATTCCAAGAAATCTGTTGATTCTTCACATTCGGTGATTGAGTACAAAATTCAATTTTAATAATTTGGATAATTTTAAAGGAACTGTGCATCTTATCTTCTACTAAAAACTGTATTTTTGATAGTTTTTGTTGGTTGATTTGAACATAATAATAATTATTTTAGTAAAATAAAGGTGTCAGAAAACCATCGTAGAGTTTTTAAAAGACATCTTCAAAATAAAATAAAAAAAGTCAGAACGCCATAAATTGTCATAGAACGCCATTTATTTAATTTAAATAAAAAATGTAATGCATTTAAATCAATTTCATTTTTTAGAAATTATTTAAGCAAGAAAAAAGTTTATTAATGATTTTTATGTTACAGTATACCCAAAACATATTACTATTTAAAACTGTGTTCTAGCAAGTTAAAAGCTGTAAATGAGGTTTGTTTCATAACACAGGGGCACAAAACAGAAATTTTTTTCTGCGGCGTAAGTTTTTGGAGTCAACTGAGATGAGTTAATGAACATGGGTTATGAAGTTTTAATCCTATAATTCACATTTTTTGAATTGACTCTGGTTCTCGCAATAAACCGCTATTTTTAAAATTGAGGCGATTTCATCAGAGATTTTAATATATATAACTCAAGAAGAGTAAGTCTGATTTGGTAAAAGAAAAATTCGAAAATCCGCAGCTAAATTGCCTCTTAGTTACATTTACACTGTTTTTTAATTAGCTGAATAGTTTCGGAAATATTCATAAAGTTCTTCTGAAAAAACATTTTTTTTTTATGCAAAATTAAAACTTCTCTTTTACCAAATCAGACTTACTCTTCTGGAGTTATGTTAAAATCTCTGATGAAGTCTCCTTAATTTTAAAAATAGCGGTTTATCGCGAGAAGCAGAGTCAATTCAAATATTCTAAATAATAGGCTAAGATCTTCATCAATGTGTATACTAAAATTGACTACCAAACTCCATGCCACAAAATCAGTGTTGCCCTGTGTAATATATTGTCTCAGAACTAAGTAATCACAAAATCATAAAGTAAATTTTTATTTTCGACTTTATGTCATGAACATGTTTTTCTGAAAAGTTCTGGAGAAATGTATTGCTTACAAAACAACTGACGCCTCCATTCATCTTACTCTGGAAATCATACAGGTTTTCGAAACTTAATGGTTTTAGAAATGTCTACTATGCTAGCAAGTTTGAACAAGTGCTTTTTTATAAAACATAATGGAATATAAAAAAAAAAATGTTTTACATTTTTCCTTTTGTACTCCATCTTAATATCATGAAAATTTTAATATATATTGTTTGGAAATTGCACCCCTAACCAATGAAAAATTACATATGGAATTGACATGGGTTTTAGTGTGAGCGTTAATATTGAACAAAATTTAATATAAAGTAAAAGTTTGTTTCAATAAAAACGAAGTCCTGGTGATGGTAAAAAATATTTTCATTCACTTTTGCACCCTCTTGATATTCAAATATAAGACCGAAGTCATTGAGGTGTGTTCTTTTTATTAAAAAAAATCAAAAATTATGTGGTAAAAAGTTCTTTTGTCAAATTTTGCACCCCGTTTTGGCGTGCACCCGGGGCGGACCGCCCCCCCTTCTCCCCCTTGCTACGCTACTGTTGCAAATATATCTGTCAGTCCAGAAACTGACTTTAATTCCTAATGCTTGTATAACCACTTAAAAAACCAATTTAAAAAATGAAAACCTATTTCTCGGCAACTCATTTTAGATCAACATTTTTGGTAAAAAAAATACCATTCTTATTCGTTTTTTATTTTATATATCAAAAACCATTAAAAAAATAAATAAAAAATTAAGATTAGAACCCGTAGCATTTACAATTTAACAAAGTGAACCAAGTTTATTCTGTCTGAGTGTGGTTTCATTTTTACAAGCTCTTAACGACAGCAAATTTCTCCTAATATATAGCTATTTTGACTTTCCTAAGTGTTGGCAAACTTTTCAGGGCCAACGAAAGCTATTTATTACATCAGCCAATATCGTAAGTTAAAAGATTTAGCTCGATGCCTTAATCATTTTTAATGTTCACATATTTAACTGGGGTTGGCAAGTACTCTCCCCTTTTTCTATTAATATCACTTCTAATTCCTTATTGAAGCCACAACTTTCAACAACTCAATAAAACTCACCCAACAAAAACCAAAGTGAAACCATTAACTATTCTGCCCACAACTCGCCCACAACTTTGGCAAAAATACGCCACACTCGCAGAATATGTGGATGTTGAATGAATGAATGTCGTCTCATGTATTAAATGAATACTTTGTACTTACCAGGAAAACGGCAAATAACGGTAATGGCGCCAATTCTTCACCCGTAATTGCAGCTATAGTCCCGAGTGAGAATGTGGTAACGATGGCAAAGGACAGAGCAGCCGCAGGTGAACTGAGAACAGCGGGAAATTGTAAAGCTGTCAGGATGCCAGCAGAAATAAGAGCTGCCAATGCAAGCAACAGCGTTTGTAGATAATGCTGGCAGCACACAAAACGAAAGAGGATAAAAGTAAGCATCATAAATTTTCGGTGGATTAAGTGTTGGTTAAATACATACATATAGTAATAGAAACAAATTGCAAAAATTGTCGATTGATTTGTGTATTCAACTCATTAACATGTCGGACTCACCTGGTTGCAAATGATGCCAATTACTATGGATAGAATGCATGCTGCCAGTGATATAAGAAGTCCGGAGCGAAACAGCGACTTCCGCAGTCTTTGGCGATATCTAGTGTAGAGGTCGTCTAGATGTATATTTTCCGCTGCAAGAGACAAAAGGTAAAGAGATAATAGATAAGGATAATGTTTAAGCTATTAATATTTTTTTTTTCTGCTTAAATCTATTTTCTATTAAAAGCTAAGAGCTAAGCACTTAAGGGGAAAAAATAATTGATTTCAATTTTTTTTCTTTGCCTGACCATGTTCTGTGTAAATATAAGAGCGAACCGCAGCGTATTGTTTGTAGTGGTGTGTTCAAAAGGAAGTCGTAATGGTGTTAGCCAAGCATTGTTAACAAGTTGCTCAACAAGTCTTGACACTTGAAAGCCAACCATCAACAGGTTATAAGTTGAAAGCTTTATCAGCAGCGCTATATCATGGTTTCAGTTGAACACACAGTAAGCGAAATGCTATTGGGGCAGAGAAATGGTTGTGCGTGCCTTCACCAAGCATATTTTCAATGAACGATGTTAGTGTGTTTAAATTGTTTTTATGCTATACGATGATACTATTAAACTTTTAAGAGCAAATAAATAAAATAAATACCATATTTTATTCAACCATAAAAATTACTTCTTAAATAATATATCTTAATAAATCAAAAAATATTTAAATAAAAATAAGCAGAAACTACTAAGGAATTATCTTCGACTTGGTCGAAAAGGTTAATACTAGACTGGGTTGTATTATATGGTGAAAAGTTAATATAAAAAGACACCCGCAAAAATGAAAGCTTATGTCAAAAGTGTTTCAGAACAACAAAAAAATTTTTTTTGTCCCGAAAAACAACCAAAACGGTCTTTTAGTTATAAAATTTGTGTTTTTAGTATTTTAGTTATAACTTTTTATTTTTAGTCCGATCGTGGAGTGAAGCATTCTGAAACACTTTCGACATAACCGGCTTGAGTAATAAAATTCACAGTACAATTACAAGGGCAGGCACAAATATTAAAAATTACGATCACTTAAGTGGGCTTCATTCTAAAAAGGGTGTGGCAATATTGGAAAAACTCTGTTTCTCGAATAATTAAACAGAGTTTTTTTTAATTCTCGAAATTTAGTACAGGGGTAGGCACAATTATTGAAAATTACTATCAATAAAGTGGGCGTTATTCGACAAAGGGGTGTGGCAATATAAGACAATTACTGTATCTCGAATAATATTGACACTAGGGTACAGAAATGAAGTACAGAGGTGGGCACAATTATTACAAATTAATACCGAGGAAGTTATTCGACTAAGGGGTATTGCAGTGTTTGAAAAAATTTTATAATATTGACACAAGCGTGATAAAATTCATTGTAAGAATGGGTAGAATTATTGAAAACACTATGACAAACATAAAAATAAAACAAATTAGGAAAAACTGAAATAATAAGATTTCCAATATAATAATGTATATAAATAATGTATATAATAATGTATATAAAATTATTAGATTTTACCACAATTAATAGGAAAAGTAATTTAAAATTATTTTTTACTTTGTAGTGATTTTGAAGTAGGTTTTTTTTTTTGTTAAAAATTTTTCATTGTGCACACGTTTCATAGCGCCAGCATTTAAAAATTGAAATTGAAATACGTTATTGAATTTATTTTATTTAAAATTAACATATCTTAGTTATGAATTATGTCGATTTTCCAATCTTCTGGAAATTTCAAAAATATAATTAAGTACAACAAGGAAATTCATAAATAAATGTTCAGAAATATTACTTTATGTGCCAATTTTCAAGAATTTTTGTAGAAAGTACAGGTTAGTGAAAAATTATTTCTGAGATCAGTGAATATTTTCTAAGAGTTCTAAATCTTCAAAATGAAAAATTCGACTTAGGACTATTTCCGCCTGACCGTGTGGTGACCGTGGCATGCAGGTTAAGTGTGTGGCTTAGCATGCTTGGAGCCCGGGTTCGATCCCCAGCCGCGGCGAAAAGTTTTTTGCAATAAAAAATTTTTCTGATCGGTCACCACCTCTCAGACAATGGCAGACAATGGCAAACCTCAGAGAGTAAAATATGTCATGTAAAGCTTCTTGAGAACATGAACTTTAGCCGTTCGAAGTCAATTGTGTGCAAACATTTAATAACACACATAACACAACTGATCATTAGAAGCTCGGTCAAAGTCCTTTCTAGGGCTGAAATGGCCAATTTGTTTTTTGTTTTTTATTATTTCCGTCTACCATGTCTTTTCGCAAACCTATGTGACGTTAATTTTGTCAAGATCCCTAGATTATTGAAAAATACATTTGTCTTATGCGGGAGAGAAACAGGCTGGAGCAAAAGAGTTGCGATATTGACTTTTCCTCTTGCACAACCCAGCAGGTCTATTGGAATCATTTGCATGAACCACCATTCTGACGCCGTTCCTACAAGTAAGACAAAATTTCTTCTAGCCATATTTAAGCTTCTTTGTATGTTTTTCACTAATTCCACATTACATATCGTCGCCTGAGAAATTAAATGTCGTATGTGGCTTTCGATTGTATTGATTGAATTAAGTTGAAGGGCGAATAGCTTTGTTTACAGCGAACCTATTTCCTTCAAATTTGTAACGAGTATGCATATTTCTTGCAACAACTTAAGAAATTGAATAAGTGACCACTACAAATGAAAGAGAAGCCCTCAAAAATGAGATACCAATTCTGACTCAAAACCGTCAAAATGCCACATACGACACTTTATTTTTCAGGCGATGATATATCTAGTATGCATCCACATTGAGTCTGCATTATTTACGGAATTGTGTTATTGTGTTCTTACGATTTTAGTGTGAAATAGCGAGAGAAAGTATTTGAAAAGAAATTCAATCAATACAAAATGGAATAATATTCTGTTTATTCAATATTTACATCCAGGGACCGTGCCGGTTATGGTTTTTATTGAAAAAGTCACATATTAACTGTTATCTTTTAACTTTCATTTTTTCCAACAAAAATAAAAGTTATTTTGTGCCTTATATTTTTTTGGGCAAAAATAACAGTTACTTTTTACTTTTATTTTATCGGTCAAAAATAACAGTTATTTTCTGTCATTTATTTTTTCGGTCAAAAATATCAGGTAATTTATATTTTTTCAAAGGTCATTATACCGACTAAAAACCTATTGATACCATTATTTTCATCTTATCGGTGAGACATTTTACAATCTGTGCAATCGGTGAGATCAATCTGTCAAGCGGACTTTAAAAAAACACAAATTGCCTTATATTTTTGACCGAAAAAATAAAAGTCACAAAATAACTGCTATTTTTGATCGATAAAATGAAAGTCAAAAGTAACTTTTATTTTTCCTCGAAAAAATATAAGACAAAAAATAACAGTTAACTTTTAACTTTAAAAGAATCAGTCGAAAATTAAGAAGGCACTTAATATTCGTGAGACTGAGGGCATTTGTAACATGGTATATTTGAAAAAATACTTCGACAATTTTTTCATTATGTCTTTTTCAATTGAAAATTGTAAAATAACAGTTATTTTCGGTCAAACATTTCTCAAGTTTTTGATAACAACCAACGTACCAACGTTATGCTATGCTCTTTCAAATTAATCTTTAAGCTCAGTATGCAGCGAAGCAGCATAATTTTTTGCACGCTTTTTGATATAATTCTCCACATAAAAATTGTAGAATTGTATGCCTAAATATTTTCGTTCGAAGCTTAAAGAAATAAATTTTCCGTGCATACTTTTTGGATGAAAATTAAAAGACATAGCTTGTGTCTGTGATATACTAGATATCAAAACCATAGCTTGTGTCCGTGATATACTAGATACGGGGCCACAAACCATTAAATACTAATTCATTTTGTTTACTCTCTTATCATGTGCCTATGTTGCGTAGTGGTAGAGCTTCCGACTCTTAAGGGATTTTCAGCTGGGGAAGTCTGGGTCTGAATCTAGCGTGCGTTTTTTAAAAATTTTCATATGAATTGAAAACGTTAGCCTAGCGTAACGAATAAGAGACCTTGAAATTTCACTCGCCGCCAAAGAAGTTTTACTTCAAAAATCTCTCGGAAATAGAGAAAACCACAAAAAAATGCAAGAACGCTTCTCGGACTAAGCTCATAAAAACTGTGAAATAAAATAAAATTTGTCAAACGACATGCTTAAAATTTTTAAAAATATTTAATTTAATCCTCAAGTTAATAATTTATATTAGATTTCATACATTTTCACATGCCCAGTGGGAAAATCCATCCTTACATAATGAATTATTCTTTACTTATTTTTCATCCGCGGGCATGAAAACTTCAATACCAAATGCCCATTATCACTCTAAAAAGTAAAGCGTATTTTAAAGACTGCCTTTAAATCAACTTGTGCCTGAATTTGAGCATGGTTTGAATTGTAATATTTTAAATGCTTAAAAATCCAAAGAAGCATATTCGAAGTCAGCTTTTGGAAGTTGATTTTAAGAGACGCTAGCTTAATTTAAACAAATTAATTGGTTTTGATATTAAAAATGTCTACAATTCATCAAATGAGTCTTAATTTAAGATAGCTTGTATTGCTATTCAGGCCAGGTTGTTTACGATAAGGGCTGAAATTCAGCGAAGGTAAGGCTGCATTTACCATTTAACTGCCTTTAAGTAAGACATCATTGAATGCTGTTTTACAGTATAAAAAGACAAAAGTAATTTCAGCAAAAGCTATCTTAAAGCTGTTGCAGCTTATTTTAAGACAGTTTTTCACCTGATATGAAGATTTACTTTTTACAGTGTACTTTAACACAGGCATGATCGCCACTATAAGCTTCCTTTTGTAATGTATGATATACATCATACGTACTAACGTGACCCTTTACTAAAATAAAGTGCTGGGAATGTACTCTCAACAATCGGAATCAATCGGGCTTCCATGCTCATGCACTTTATTTAATAAGCAGGATGTATTCATGAACGCGTAAGGCACCCGTACTGTATTGAACATTTAAACCTTCTTCGCAACGGAAATTGTAAGCTGTGGCCTTACGTTCACCTTCTTTTGTAAGTATAAACGTAAGCAGTGCTTACAATTTTCGTTGCGAAGAAGGTTTAAATGAAGGGTAAAATCGTTATTATAGAGGATTTTGAAAACGTAAGATTGATTTGAAGACAACAATGAAAAAAATTGTTTGGTGCATTTTACAAACCTTATTATTTATTTTAAAATTTCTAGTATTTACTTTTGAACCAATATACATATGGCTATTAACAAGAAAATATATATAATATCTTATTTTTAAAAATCTTATTTCTTGCGCAACGACGAATGATCTTACTACACCGCCGTTCACCATAAGATTGTTCTTTACTCGTTGTTTCGTTTGGTTTTTTTCTTCACTTAAGATTTTCGTAACGATAGTCAAATACCGTTATGTCATCATACCGTTGCATGTCTCTTACTTTACGAAATATTGTTCATATGGATATGATCACACGAAGACATAATCGGCTTAAACGTGCATTCTTTTTGTAGTTGCAGTCGTAAGCGAAGACGTAAGGTGCTCTTAATGTAGCAAACAACATACTTACTTCAGCATGATCCTGTTTTCACCACCATAAGCTAAAGAAAACATGAATTATTTAGTAAACACCTTACGATCTTTCCGACTGGGTGTTAATGGTTTCCATTTTTATAGATTCAAAGAAGTTTTGATTTATTCCAAATGCTTTACTAACTTGTAAAGAGATGATTTTGGCTCAAAACATAGCTATTTAACCTTTTTTCCATTTACTCGAAGGTACCGCTTGATAAGGAAGGTCGCCAATTCACTGCACTGGAATAAGCGCAAAAGGCTTCCAATAAGAGCCAAATTTTAAAGTGTTTCTTGACTAATAGCATCTTTCTGTAAAACAAAAGCTTCGTTGAACTCCTCGTTCGTTTGTTAACGATGTCGTTCACAATTTGCTTTCTGTATTTTTATTTTGCGTCATCGTTCTCATTTACTTTTCTTACGTTATTCAAACTCTCCAACCATAAGCAATTGTCAAAAGCAGCATTACCAGATTATAAAAGTTACAAAATTTCTTTACATGCACTTTTTTTTCTAAAAATGTTGGGCATATTTTGGCAAAATATCTCATGCTGGCAATACTATTTGCATCAGCTGTTTTGCTTGTTTTGATTTTTAACACAAATGTTTTTTTTCTGTAAACTTGGAAATTGTGTGAAGAATTGTGAAAATTTATAACAATAAAAATGTTTTCCGCGATAGCTTTTTATAATGTTAATGAAGAATCGGATAGTGAAAGCGAGGAGCAAGAAGCAACACGAGTCAAACGGAGGAAAATACGCGACCATACCAACGTTATGGATATTGAAAATGATGAGTGAGTGCTTTGAATTGGCAAAAATGCTTTATCTAATTTTATTATAGGTTCAAGGATAATTTTCGCATCAATAAAGAAGTGTTCAGGTATATATTTGATGAGGTTAGCCCGAAAATGCAAACAACGTACAGAAGTACTCACATACCGCAACAACTGAAGCTTGCCACATTTTTGCGCTTCCTTGCAACTGGCAGCTACCAAAGAAGTGTTGGAAACGAATACTTTTCTTCTATGTCAGAGTCTACAGTTTGTAAGGTGATAGCAGAGTGCTTGGAGATATTTGAGCGATATTTTTGCCAAAAATGGGTTAAGCTGAATAGGACTGCAGAAGAGGAGAATGTGGTAAAAGAATTTTTTTTCAACACATTTGGTGTACCGGGTGTTGTTGGCTGCGTTGATGGTACGCACGTTCGTATTAAATCGCCTGGAGAAGACAAGCAGCACTTATATTACAACCGGAAAGGTTACTACAGCCTTAATGTGATGGTAGTGAGTAATAACAATAATAGACAAGTATAAGTAGATTTATTAATGTTATCAACTGCTTTACAGATATGTGATCATAACATGGTCATAAACTATGTTGACGCGAGGCATCCAGGTTGCAATCATGATGCTTTTGTTTGGCAGCATAGTACAGCAGAACACCAGCTCAGATTAGCTTTCAACAGTGGAAAGAGAAATACTTGGATTCTTGGTAAGCTTAGCAAAAATTGACATTCTATATATCTAAAAATAACTTTCTTTTTTAAAATAGGAGATTCCGGTTATCCGCTCTTGCCGTATTTGATGACGCCAATTCGAAATCCTTCTGATGTCTGCGAATCTGTTTACAACGAAAAGCATTGCAAAGCTCGAAATGTCGTTGAACGTTGCTTTGGTGTCCTGAAAAATAGATTTCGTTGCATCATTGGTTCAAGAGGGCTGCATTATTCAGCAGAAAAGGCAACAAAAATATTTAATGTTTGCAGTGCAATACACAATGCCCGAGGGTAGCTGTTTATGAATCAGATGCAAAAAACTCAGAAAAGCTTAAAAAATGGCATCGAAAAAATTATGCTGAAAAATATTTGTTTGATGTTTCAAAAATTTTTGTTTCGAATTTGTTTTGTTTGTATGTAAATAGTATGTAAATGTAAGTAAATAGTATGTAAATAGTAATTTTAAAATAAATTCATGAAGTTAAAAAACGTAACAAGCATGTTTTTTATTTAAATAGGAACTTAAATACATATAAACTTAAAAGGCATTTAAAATAAAGGAACACAATTCATATCAGTCAAACTTACTTACTAAAAAAAAAAAAAATATTAATTCAGGACATATATGGGAATGACTAGTTAATAATAAGTTATAGTGTTGAAATAACATCACAGCAATTTGGATGTTTATTTAGTTTTGAGAAGGTTCAGGACTTCCCCGATTGCAACTGCAATGTCTTTCACAGCTTCTGCTTGCGTAGCTGCAGCTACAGCAATAGCGTTAGTTGCTTCGGCCTGCATCTTGGCTGCTTCTGCCAATATCTTTATTGACTCGGCCTGAGCTTGAGCAATGAAATTTTGTTTTTTAAATTCAACAATTGAATCCTGTTGATTTTGAAGTTCAAGTCGAATCAACTTCAATTGCTCTTCCAAAGCATTTCTTTTGCGCTTCATGGGCTTTGAGTGGCTAGCTGCATTTTCCGACTGTTGTTGCATTGACGTTGATGACGTTGCTCGTGTTGGCGTTACAACTCCAACTGGTTGAGTTCTTCTTGGTGGAGTCACGATTGCTACGAAATCGGTTGGTTGTTCACATGGTTGGGTGGACAGCTGCGAAGAAGGTAAAACTCCAAGATCCGAGCCACGTGGGTCTGCTGCAATCGAAATGGAAATAATGCGGTCGATTGTCTGTTCCATTTCCGAGAGGGGATTAAAACGGAATGGTCCGCCACCTGTTTCACGGATACTCTTATGGTTCTCCGAAATTTTTTTTTTCGTTCGGCTCTTAAGATCTGCCCAAATCTGTAATGATTTTATTATAAAATAATGCAAAGAACCTTTATTATAATATGGACCTTTTTCCACTCCATAACACTCCTATTCGGTGGACCATAGGAATTTACCTTCATGGCAATCATACTCCACTTTTCATCAATTTTTGCCTTGCTTGCGCCAAAAACTGGAACTCCTCTTGCAAGCTCTGGATTTTTTTCCATTTGTTGCACCAGGACTCCAAACTGCTCGCTTGTGGTTTTTTTTGTGCTAAAAATAAATTAATTTATTCTACATTCTTGTATTTGTCAATGAAATTATAATTACGATTTCTTCACAGCAACTTCCATGTCAACAAATTTCTAAACGATAAGAAAATTTTCATCGTCTATATTTGACGTTTCGTTTCAGTTTGTTTTGCTACATAAAGCCAAATTTACACTGCTGTTACGTTATCGTTCATTTCTGAATCAGCTGTTCTCGTTTGACAACGGAATTATTTTTACATCAAGCGAAAACAGCTGACATTCGACTTTTGACCGAAGCCTTCGTGAAATGCACGTTACGTTCGTTTTACAGAAAGATGCTATAAAGTGAGATGTTTCTTGACTGTGATCATGAGCTCATAAATAAAAAATCTTGCTTACTTTTTCGCTTAAATTTAATTTATTTCCCTATAATCATTTCCGTTATAGTGCTCGACTGCTGTAGCTGTTATATACCATAATGGGTTTTTCGCAATGCTGGCATATCTGATCTTATTTGTGTTTTGATGTCTACGGTTGTCATGGAAGAAGTTTCGAATAACGTTTAAAACGGTTCAGCCGTTCTCAAGCTTAAATCTTAAATGCTATTGAATGAAATTCTTCTGTAGACAAATCAAAATTATAAACGTATGAAGCCTCAACACATAGTCACATACACACACACATACGTAGCAGAAGTCAAAATGATATAAAGGAATTCTCAAATTGCCTGTCAAATGCAAGTCATTGTGAAAAAAGATTTTTTTTTTTTTACGGCATAAAACGTAGGAATTCCAGCAATAGATGTGAAATGAATTCAGCAACATGCATGGCTACGTAAATACATATATGTATATGTGTATATATAACGGGTAAAAAGTAAGTAAAGGTTATTTCGAAACGACTCATTTACACGGTACGAATGTATGTATGTGTGTGCGAATGTAAGAATGTGTGCTGGAGTACAAAAAAAAGGGTGGCTTCCGCATAAGTGTCGCATTTTATAGCATTTATAGTAGAGCTATAAAAAGAAATTCGTTTTGATTTCGTAAAATAAACATAAGTTTTACACCAAAAGAAAAGAGAAACCAAATTATATAAAAAAAAAATAACATTTAATGAGTTTTCTGTGGCACAGTGGTTTTTATTTTCAAAGGATTTTTACAGCACACTAATCGTAAGTGTGGGAATATGTGTAAAAAGTGTGTTAAAACATAAGTGAGTGTGTATGTTTTAATGTGCGTGTGAGTGCTTAAAATTGTCAAGTTTTAAGCTGTGATAACGCGGGAGAGAAAAGCGGAATCAAATATGAAAACTTATTAAGCCTTTTATACCAACAATTTTCTAAAGAAACAGAAAATCTTTTCAACTACCAGTTATTTTTTATGTCTCACGCATTATTGGTATGCAACAAAAATTTCGTCAATTTTATCTAAACATCCCTTGGATTAGAAGTTAAAAGTGGAATATCGTCTTAGAGTTTTTCTTAAAAAATAATGCAATGTATTGGAGTTTGTTTACTGTAATCCACAAAGGAGATTTTTGCGTAGATGTGCACAAAATTCAAATCTTTAAACCGTTCAATTACACGCTATTGAACTTTCTCACGCAACGTTACACTATCGCAATTTTCTATGAATTTCTTTGATAAGTGAGCTTAGTTCAAAGAATATTGATCCATTTTTCCTGACTTTCCCCCCAGAAATAAATAAGAATGCCATGTTTGTACATGATAGATAAATAATCTTCTTAATGGCAGATACTATTGTCAATGTTATTTTTATATTGAAGTTTTCCAAGAATAAACATACCAGTTCACTCATCGTAGCTCGCATTGAAAACAAAAAACAAAATGCTTGAAATGACTTAAGCATATCTTTCTAGGTTGGGTTAAATTCCTTATTTTCCCATGAGATTTCTTATTTTCTTCAACTGCGATATTTTTCTCGATACTTGACGAGTGGAGAGTGGATTTTAATGGAATTGCAAAATTTTTATGTGGCTTCTGAAGATAACCTATCAGCGCCTATTAAGCCTTTAAGTGGATAAACTGTCTTATAAACAAGTGTATGTTGGATATAACAATCACAATCACAATGAAAAGCGCTTCACAAATATTTTAAAATTTATTAAAACTTCAGACAGTAAGTATCTTTACTTACTAGTATAGTAAGATTTAGAGACCTTGATAATAGAGAAGTTAAACGGCTACTAAGATTAATTAACAGCACTAGATGGTTTACTCGAAGTATAAGAAACTACATAAATGTAGATCATTGTGGTTTAAACCGTACCAATTGTCTCTTCTTTGTGGAAAGGTATAGTGATCTTCTTAGCCTTACCTAACTACTTCAATAATTTGGCCTCATTAAAGCACTCTTAGGAATCAATTTCTTTATGGGTCATTTAACATAAAACCGTAGAAACCGGTTTGTTTTTTTTTTTGTAAAAATAAAGTCACACAACATTCATATTGTTTTTATGTTTACTTTATCAACATTTTATTATAAACATCTTTAAATCCTATTTTTTTAATTCATCTTTATCTTACTACTTACTTACTTAGATGGCGCTTACAACCGTTGGTCGGTTTTGGCCTGGTCTAAGAATTTGCGCCAGCCTCTTTTGTCGTGCGCTTGCTGGCGCCAGTTGGAAATTCCAAGCGTCGTCAGGTTATCCAATGCCTGGTCTTTCCAACGGAGATGCGGTCTTCCTCGTCTGCGTTGGCCACCGCTGGGTACCGAATCCAATATTTTTTTCGCTGGAGCTTCGTCGTTCATTCTCTCGACATGACCTAGCCAGCGAAGCCGCTCTATTTTAATACGCTTGACTATATCGATGTCGGCATATAGCTCATACAACTCGTGGTTCCATCGTATTCGGTACTCGCCATTGACGCAGATTGGACCATAGATCTTGCGAAGGATTTTTCTCTCGAACGCTCCCAAAGTCCTTTCATCAGAGCTGCTCAACGTCCAGGTTTGTGATGCGTATAGTAGGACGGGCATGATTATTGACTTATAGAGCGTCAGTTTTGTTCGTCGAGAGAGAGCTCTGCTTCTCAATTGCCTACTGAGCCCAAAGTAACACCTGTTGGCAAGAGTTATCCTTCGTTTAATCTCAATACTGATATCGTTGGAGGAGTTAATACTGGATCCCAGGTAAACAAAGTCCTTCACTACCTCAAAGGAGGTGTTGTCAACAGTGACGTGGTTTCCAAGACGCTGGGACTGTTTGTTTGTTGACACGAGATACTTCGTTTTATCTGCGTTCACTGCAAGACCCATTCGACTCGACTCTTTTTCTAGCCTGGAGAATGCTGCACTGACTTCGCGCGTATTTTGGCCAATGATGTCAATATCATCAGCATACGCCAGCAGCATAACGCTCTTATAGAAAATTGTGCCGCTGCGTCTCAGGTCAGCAGCTCGGATGATCTTCTCCATTACTATATTAAAGAAGTCGCACGATAAGGAATCACCTTGTCTGAAACCTCGCTTGGTATCGAACGGAAGGGAGAGGTCCTTCCCGATTTTCACTGCGCTGCTGGTGTTGTACAGTGTCATCCTGCAAAGACGTATTAGCTTGGCAGGAATACCAAATTCAGACATGATGGAGTATAGGTGACTCCTTATTGGACTGTCGAAGGCGGCTTTGAAATCGACAAAGAGATGGTGCGTGTCGATTTGTTTTTCGAGGGTCTTTTCCAAGATTTGTCGGAGCGTGAAGATCTGGTCAATGGTGGACTTTCCAGGTCTGAAGCCACACTGATAAGGTCCAATCAGTTGGTTGACGATGGGCTTCAGTCTTTCACACAATACGCTCGACAGGACCTTATATGCGATATTTAGAAGGCTAATCCCACGGTAGTTGGCGCAAATGGTGGGATCGCCTTTCTTGTGGATTGGGCAGAGCACACTGAGGTTCCAATCATCTGGAATGCATTCTTCCGACCATATTCTGCATAGAAGTCTGTGAATGCATTTAAACAGAGCTTCGCCACCGGTCTTAAACAGCTCAGCCGGCAGACCATCGGCTCCTGCGGCTTTGTTGTTTTTAAGCCGAGCTATAGCTGTTAAGACCTCGTTATAGTCGGGCAGCGGAACTTCAACGCTGTCATCCATGATTGGGGTTTCCGGGATATCATCTCCACTGGCGGGATTGTTGTCAGCGTCGCCATTTAAAAGACTAGAGAAGTGTTCCCTCCATAGCATCAGTGTACTCTGGATATCTGTCACTAGATTCCCATTCTCATCCTTGCAGGAAGAGGCTCCGGTCTTAAAACCATCGGCCAGGCGTCTTATTTTTTCGAAAAATTTTCGAGTCTCATTCCTGTCGCCATGCATCTCAATTTTCTCGCACTCACGCATTTCCGCGTCTCGTTTTTTTCGCCTGAAAATGCGTCTCTCTTCCCTCCTCTTCTCTCGGTATCGCTCCATAACAGCACGCGTTACAACCGACTGCAGGGTGGCTTTGGAGGCGATGTCCTTCTCTGCAGTGGCGTCGCGACACTCCTGGTCGTGCCACTGGTTTCGGCGAGGGCGGTGGTAGCCTATCACCTCTTCGGCAGCCGTACGCATAGAGTGGGATATGTGCGTCCACTGTCCGCATATATCGTCGATCGGAGGAGTGCTTTCTTGAAGCAGGAGTGAGAGTCGATTAGCGAAGGCTTCGGCCGTCCGTTTTGACTGCAGCTTATCGACGTCTAGCTTTCTTTGTGTAGGATTGCGAGCATTCTTAGCTGCGCACAGACGTGTGCGGATCTTGGCTGCGACAAGATAATGATCCGAGTCTATGTTAGCACCACGGATCGTGCGTACGTCTAGTACACTGGAAGAGTGCCTTCCGTCAATCAAAACGTGATCAATTTGGTTGCATGTTTTTTGATCAGGGGACAGCCAAGTGGCCTTATGAATATTGAGATGCTTGAATCTAGTGCTACTAACGACCATGTTTCGTGCTGCGGCGAAGTCAATCAACCTCATTCCGTTATCGGATGTGTTGTCGTGGAGGCTGAACTTTCCGACTGTTGGACCAAATATGTTTTCCTTACCCACCTTGGCGTTGAAGTCACCAAGCACGATTTTTATGTCAAGGCGCTCGTAAAAACTTTCTTTGGTCTCGTCATCTTTTTCTTCTGTCGGAGCGTGCGCACATATTAAGCTTATGTTAAAAAATTTTGCCTTGAAGCGGATTATGGCAAGTCGTTCGTTCACAGGAGTGAATCGCAGGACATGATGCCGTATTCTCTTGCCAACTACAAATCCGCATCCAAACTCGTGCTTCTCCGCATGGCCGCTGTAGTAGATATCACAGGATGCTTGCCGTAAGCAACCCTGTCCCTTCCATCGCATTTCTTGGATTGCAGTGATATCAGAATTATATCTTTCCAAGATATCAATCAGTTGGATAGAGGCACCATCCCAATTTAGGGTTCGGACATTCCAGGTGCATATCCGTAAATCATTATCAGTTTTTCGTTTGCGGTAGTCGTCATCAGATTTGGGGATCATTCTTTTATTTATTCTTAAACTTTTCATTGAAATGGTTTTATTACATGGTGGGCTTCAAACCCAACGCACAACCTTTGCTTGATGGCCAAAGGAAGCCCGCCGCTCAGATTCGCCGCCAAAGTTTATCGGGCGATAGTACTTTGACGTTACCAGGAGACACCACGCGGAGGTTTGAGTCGACTTGAGACGATTTCGACATGGATAATGCTGGCCTCGCCAAGTTGAGGCAGTCAGACACGTTGCCATGTGAAGATCGCCCCCTTATCTCCCTCTTATCCCTATCTTTATCTTAATTATCCAATTAAAGGAGATAGTCTCCATACGTCAGTCAACATGTCTGACTTGAAATCGTCTCAAGTCGACTCACCCCTTCGCGTGGTGTCTCTTATAAACGGCAAAACTAGCGCGCGATAGTCTTGGCAACTAATTTGAGCGGTGGGCCCTCTTTGACCTTCAAGCAAACATTGTGCGCTGGGTTTGAAGCCCACTACGTTATAAAATATTTGAATGAAACGAATGAGATAAATAAATGAATGATCCCCAAACCTGATGACGACTACCGCAAACGAAAAACTGATCATGATTTACGGATATGCACCTGGAATGTCCACATCCGATAAAGGAGTGACATTGATTGACTTCGGCTCAGCACGAAGCATGGTCGTTAGTAGCACTAGATTCAAGCATCTCAATATTCATAAGGCCACCTGGCTGTCCCTCGATCAAAAAACGCGCAACCAAATAGATCACGTTTTGATTGACGGAAGGCACTCTTTCAGTATATTAGACGTACGCACGATCCGCGGTGCAAACAAAACAAAGACTCGGATCACTACATTGTCGCAGCCAAGATCGGCACACGTCTGTGCGCAGCTAATAATGCTCACGATCCTACACAAAGAAAGCTAGACGTCGGCAAGGTGCAGTCAAAACGGACAGCCGAATCCTTCTCTACTCGACTCTTACTCCTCTCACTCCAAGAAAGCACTCCTCCGATCAACGATATATGCGCGCAGTGGACGCACATAACACATAAGAAGAGATGATGGACAATCATCGCCCTCGCCGAAACCAGTGGCACAACCAGCAGTGTCGCGACGTTTCTGCAGAGAAGGACGCCGCTTACAAAGCCACCCTGTAGTCGGATGTGACACGTGTTGCTATGGAGTGATACCGAGAAAAGTGAAGAGAAGAGAGACCCCAGTTCAGGCCAAAAAACGAGAGGCAGAAATGAGTGAGTGCGAGAAAATTGAGATTAATGGCGACAGGAATAAGACTCAAAAATTTTTCGAAAAAATAAGACGCCTGGCTGATGGTTTTAAGACCGGAGCCTCTTCCTGCAAGGATGAAAATGGAAACCTACTGACAGATATTCAGAGTACACTGATGTTATGGACTCTAGTCTTCTCAATGGCGACGTTGACAACAATCTCGCCAATGGAGATGATATCCCGGAAACCCCAATTTTGGACGACAGCGTTGAAGTTGCGCTGCCCGACTGTATCGAGGTCTTAACAGCTATAGCTCGGCTTAAAAACAACAAAGCCGCAGGAGCCGATGACTTACCAGATGAGCTGTTTAAGAACGGAGACGAAGATCTGTTAAAATACATTTACAAGCTTCTATGCATTTCAGATGATTGGAACCTCAGTGTGCTCTGCCCAATGCACAAGAAAGGTGATCCCACCATTTGCACCGACTACCATCGAATAAGCCTTCTTAATATCGCATACAAGGTCTTGTCCAGCATTTTATGTGAAAGACTGAGGACCATCGTCAATCACCTCAAACCTAATTTGTCAAGTCCGCCTTGTTTCAGAAATGGGATGATACACACTAAAAATATTTCAAAATAAATTCACACCGGTGAGCGGATATTTACATTTTTTACACCGAACGGTGTTAATTTACACCGCTTATCCGGTGTGAAATGACAAACTTATCCGATCGGTGTGAAATAAGAAAATCAATAAAGAAAACAACTTAGAAATCACATTATCATTGAGAAACAAATTAAAAATTGAATTTTCACAAGACTGAAATTGAAAATCTGGAATAATAAGTCATGTTTGGCAAAAACTGACATTAAAACTTTTCATTCGACTGAATGAAAACTTATGTTAACACTTCTTAATCGAAATCTATTTTTGAGCATGTGTGCCCTTTTATTTGGCATAGCAATATTTTTTATAACAATTATACATATTAAAAAATTATACCGTTCGTTGCTAAAAATTATTATTTTGAGTATTCTAAATTAACATCTAACGGGGTTCAAAACAAACATTAGATCGGAAATTTACTTATTTGCACCGATCGGTGTGAAAAAAATATACTCTTTCGGATATTAAATTCTAGCACTTTGACATGGTGTTTTTTAACACCGAACGGTGTAGGACTCCCTGGAACACCGATCGGTGTAAAAATTCTATACAAATTTTTTAGTGTGTAGATAAGTAGGAGAGAAAGGAAAATCATGAGAAACAAGTCAAGAATGTCGAAAATGTGGCGGATCGCTATGCCTTCACCCCATTCAATTCGAGTTATTAAGCAACCTCATGCCACAAACATTTCTAATCAACCACAACTTCCAAAGTCGTATATATTGATGAATTTTTATTTTCAGTGATTATAAACAAGAAAATAATTTAACAAAGATAAACGCGTAGGACCATGGCCTGACCGAGATTCGAACCCGGAACCTCTGAGTTAGCAGTCAAGCACGTTTACCATCTACCGAGGCTGCCAGATATTTACCAGAGATTAACGCTACGACAAATCTTGCAGAAGACCCTAGAGAAACAAATCAACACACACCATCTTTTTATCGATTATAAAGCCGCCTTTAACAGTTCTATAAGTAGTCACCTATATTCTACCATGTCTGAATTTGGTATTCCTGCAATGTTAATAAGTCTATACTGAATAACACTGAGCAACACTAGCAGCGCAGTGAAAATCGGGAAGGACTTCTCCCCTCGGTTCGATACCAAGCGAGGTTTCTGGTAAGGTGATTCCTTATCATGCGACTTTTTTAATAGAATTATGGAGAAGACCATCCGAGCTGCTGATCTCAGGCGCAGTCGCATAATATTCTATAATATCATTGGCCCTAATAAGCGTGAAGTCAGTGCAGCATGCTAGGCTAGTATAAGAGACGAATCGAATGGATCTTGCTGTGAACACAGATAAAAAGAAGTATCTGGTGTCAACAAACAAACAGTTCCAGCTTGTTTGAAACCACGTCACTGTTGACAACACCTCTTTTGAGTTTTTTAAGGACTTCGTCTACTTGGAATCCAGCATAAATTCCTGAAGTGATATCAGTATTGAGATTAAACGAAGGATAAGTCTGCCAAAAGTTGTTACTTTGGACTCATTAGGCAATTGAAACGCAGAGATCTCTCTCTGGCGCTGTGCATTAAGGCCATGTGCATTATTGCCATAATTGGCAATAATGCACATTAGGTTGGGAATTAACGCCATGTGAATTAGTGCCATAAAATTCTTTATGGCAATAATTCACATTAGGTAGAGAATTAACGCCATGTGAATTAATGCCATAAGCTTCTTTATGGCAATAATTCACATTAGGTAGAGAATTAACGCCATGTGAATTATTGTCATAAACATGTTATGGCAATAATTCACTTTATAAAGTGCATTAATGCCATATATTGGCAAAAATAATACTTATGGCATTAATGCACATAGCTGTGTGTATTACTGCCATTACACTTAGAAAAAATAATATCATGCAGTATCAGGGCTGTGCATTTACGTCACGCGACTTATTTTGACATGTGGCAATAATGCACATTAGGTAGAGAATTAACGCCATGTGCATTATTGCCATAAAATTCTTTATGGCAGTAATTCACATTAGGTAGAGAATTAACGCCATGTGCATTATTGCCATAAAATTCTTTATGGCAGTAATTCACATTAGGTAGAGAATTAACGCCATGTGCACTATTGCCATAAAATTCTTTATGGCAGTAATTCACATAAGGTAGAGAATTAACGCCATGTGAATTATTGCCATAAAATTCTTTATGGCAGTAATTCACATTAGGTAGAGAATTAACGCCATGTGCATTATTGCCATAAAGTTCTTTATGGCAGTAATTCACATTAAGTAGAGAATTAACACCATGTGAATTATTGCCATAAAATTCTTTATGGCAGTAGTTCACATTAGGTAGAGAATTAACGCCATGTGCATTATTGCCATAAAGTTCTTTATGGCAGTAATTCACATTAGGTAGAGAATTAACGCCATGTGAATTATTGCCATAAAGTTCTTTATGGCAGTAATTCACATAAAATAGAGAATTAACGCCATGTGAATTATTGCCATATAGTTCCTTATGGCAATAATTCACACGACGGAAGGTATTTACGCCATGTGAATTATTGCCAAATAATTCTTTATGGCAAAAATTCACACATAAAGTGCATTACTGCCATAAATTTGCAGAAAATATTCTTATGGCATTAATGCACATAACTGTGTGTATTACTGCCATAACGCTTGCCAAAAATAATATCATGCAGTATCAGGGCTGTACAAATGCCTCACGGGATTTATTATGCATTTGGCAACAATGCACATTAGGAAGAGTTGCTCAATAGGAATTTATTGAGTTGAAAAGTTGTTGAGTTTGGTTTATATGTGATATCAATTTAAATATGCCTAGTTGGAATAAAACGCAAATTTTAGCGTTGATATTACTCTGAAAGTCAAGAATTTTTGGTTCGAGTTTATGTCCCCTTTTACACTAGTCAAGAAATGAAAGCAATTTTTCGAGTTCGAAAAACTTGCCAGTACACTTGACTGTGTACCGTCAACTTTTTCCTCTTTCGTCGCTTCCTATTTGCGGCGAATTGGCCTACAAGCTCAGAAAATTGACTTCAATTCTTGACTAATGTAAAAGGGGTATATCAGACTCAAAGTGAGGCAAGTTATGTGTGTGAACATTTGAAAGCGCCCTCACATCAAAATAAGTCGGTTGAGTGAGGCTAATGTAAACCGACACTCAAACAGCTGATTCAGTTCTATTCACACTAGGTCTGCTCGCGAAGTCAAATGCAAAGTCCCCTTTTACACTAGTCAAGAAATGGAAGCAATTTTCGAAAAACTTGCCAGTACACTTGACTGTATACCGTCAACTTTTTCCTCTTTCGTCGCTTCCTATTTGCGGCGAATTGGCATACAAGCTCAGAAAATTGACTTCAATTCTTGACTAATGTAAAAGGGGTAAAACGAAATATTTCAAAAACCTTTTCTGGAAAGTGCCTGAAAAGCCTTCGTTTACTGAGAGGATTGTGTAAAAGAGGGGAAATCCGATTTCTCTGCGTTCAAGTTTTTTAAAGTTTTTACTAGTAGAATTTTGTGAGGTAAAGAGATGAAAACTCTCAAACGGTAGGTGTAAGGCAAAGCACAGTAGTTGTGAACTAGACAGATTTGACATTTTCAACTTTGTACCAGAAAATCGTTCCTTTACTCTTTAATGTTGGAGTTAATTCTCTCTCAGCTTAATTACTTTTGATGTTTTTAATTATTTTACTAGAAAAAAACGCGAACAGACCTACAACCTTCATTATTGTATAATGACATAGCTAAAACCAGAGATAATGAGATGGGAAACTTCGACAAATTTTTAGCAAGAAAGAGATAGCCTTCTGTCAAAATGGCAACAATACCAACATAAACTCTATAAATTTGTTAGTGCAATTTTTGACATACTCCCCAGTTACCATAATTAAATACATAATTCAACAGTTTCCTTATATGTAAGCAGTCTGGTGAAAAACTCACTGGCCACGCCCAGCGCTTTCAATAAGTTATTCTTTCTGAATAGTTTGCTATTTGAAACGTCAAAATAGTTGTCAAATTGATGAAATGCAAAACAGTTTATCGAATAAATTGGTAGCATAACCAGGAAATTGTAATTTTTGTCTGTTTTAAGTTCATTTATTTAGTATTAATTTTAAAACTAATTTTCATTCATTTCTATAGGGAAAATAATTTATTAATAAGAACATTAATTCTGCTTGAAATAGAAGAAAAAAATCATGTCGTCCAACATATTACATCGTTTGAACTCTCAAAAAAATTTTCGCGTTGCTTTCCCATCTAACATTGTTGGACGACATGTTTGACCATTTGAAAGAGGCTGATCAATTTTAAACTATGTAGATAGCCGTTGGAATACCGTTGCTTGTTTGTGTGTTTGTTCTGCAATTCATATTCATATATCATATATCTGCAATCGTAATTTAAACATTAAATATTGGACAAATTGTGAATATATACGGTAAGTAGAGTGAATAATTTAAATAAATAAATTGAACATTAACTAAAAATTAATTGTGTGGATGTTTGAGTGTATGCTTGAATAAGTTGTTTATTCAATAAGTAATTTTATTGCTTTATGTTTTCCTTGGTGTTATTGGAACGGAAAATATATAGTATTAAGATGTCTGCGCTAACACCAATTATTGCAACACGAGCACCAACGCCACCACCACAGCCACGAACACCACCAGCGGCGCAACCAAACACCAGCACATCAACATTAGCTGGAAGCTACGTCACAACGTCACAGCCATCACCGAATACACAGTCGCCGGTTAGACGTTCGCGATCTCCATTGACGGGTCGATCTCCACGGTCTCTGGAACGATCGCAATCATCATCACCTGTAATCGTTGATTATAGTAATTTACGATTCGCATTCGTAGCTGGTAAGCGTTTAGGGTCGAAAATGCTGCACACAATCGACGAGCATCAATTGTATCGGTTAAAAGTTACGCAGAATAACGTTACGCAGTACAATTGCTATAAGAATAAAGAAGGCTGTCGTGCTACAGCTTATTTTAACCTAACTTTGAATGTTTGCTATCGCAAGGCTGGATGTATTCCACACAACCATGGCGTGAACGACGAAATAGAAAAAATACAGCTGATGGATAAAATTAAGCGTCGCTGTCGTAGTGCAACAACATCAATAACAACGGCTCAAAGCGTTCATCAAGTTTTTAACGAAACTGTTCGAAGGTATTATTCAGTCATTATTCATATATCTAATATCTTCATCTCAATCCTTTATTTCCAGTGAAACTACAAATGAATATATTCCGAATTGGATGGGAATCCGGCGAAATCTCCACCGCATAAGAGCTGCTTCGGTTCCGGCATCACCAAAAACTGTGTTCGATGTCATAGAGTCATTTCAAAATGCAGAAATAATGTCTACATTTGGATCGACGGCAAAAACAAACAGCACCGATAGTACTGCATTTTTAAAAAAAATTGTGAACGAGCAGCGCTTTGCCTACGTTGTGTTTGCTTCGGACACAATAATTGCTCGCATCACTACATTGATGTACGAAGAACGGCACATTGCGATGGATGGCACATTTAAAGTTACGCCAGCCAGCGATTTCACGCAATTATTAATAATTCATGTTGAATTCTTGCAAAAGGTATTTAATTTATTTAGTTATTATTTTGGTTTTTATTTTTTAAAGAAATTTTTATTTTGTTACTGTATTTCATAAATACATAGTGCAGTATTTATTTACTGCATTTAACTTTTGGTGGTTATGAAATTTAATTTGCAATACCAGTAATATTTTACTGATTACTGGAAAAAATGCTGTAGAAATAATATTTTACTGACTACTGAAAAAAATTGCAGTAAAAATAAAATTTTAATATTGCACTGTTTTGTGCATCGCAAAAATGTACTTAACAATTTTTCAGAACCATATACTTTTCTATTACTGCAATTATTTTTAGTAATCAGTAAAAATTTACTGAAAAAGAGCAATTTTCTATAAATTACTTCAGTTGTGCAGTAAATTTCTTTAATTAACATCCGTCTCAAAATCATTGACATAAGTCAAACACTTTGCAACTATATAGCGAATTGAATTATCATCTATATCTCGGCATCGATTATGATGACTATATGGAATGCGTGCAAATGTAGCGCTTTTTACTGCTCTTTGTTAGCAAACAGATAATTTAGTAGAGTGCAATTTTAATTGTTGACTACCATCGCTCAGGTTGATAGCAAAGTTGTGCAACTTTAATAGAACGTTAGTTTGAAGTGTGTACATAAACATGAAATGAAGTTAGCAATAATAGGAAAAAATAGGATTATTAACTTATATCAATTTACTTACTTGAATACGAAATTAACTTTAATTCCATAATTTTTATGTTCAATATGTTCGAATGTGACATAACATTCATAACATGAACTCTGTTATTTTGTCAAAATCAATTTGAATGTCTGCAGCTAATGCCGTTTCCCACTTCTGACGCAATTCTGGAGCTATTTTCTCAAGCATATATCGTCTCAGTAAACTACGCGCTTATGGACGGTATTTGGAACAAACTTTATTTTAACACATTTTCATCATAATATTGTTTTTAATTTCTCTTCATAATTATCTTTATTCTACATTCATTTCACAGATGTTCCCATTTATTTACGTATTAATGACACGCCGTACGGAGGAAGCATACACGCATCTGTTTCAGTACATCAATACTGAACTGATTGATCTTCAGCCAGCTTCAATCATGACGGATTACGAAGTGGCAATGCGCAACGCCCTCCGTGTGGCTTACCCTAATGCCAATATGAACGGATGTTGGTTTCACCACTGTCAGGCGGTGAAGCGACATGGCAGTCAAATACCTGGATTTATGACAATTGCCCGAAAAAACAGCAAATCGGCACATATTTACTACCAGCTTCTTTGTTTGCTTCTGCTTCCAGCAAACGAAATTATAAACGTTTTTAATGTTATTAAAAATAAAGCAAAGGAAGAAATTGGTCCTTTATTTGATCCATTCTTTGACTATTACGAAAGACAATGGCTAAAAAAGGTTACATCCCTCTTTCTTTCTCTATATCTTATTAATTCAAGTGTTAACTTTCTGTTTCGTTTTTTTACTTCGACTGTTTTAGGAGGGACCATAGTAGAATAAATAAGGTAAACTCGCTAGAAGAGAGCGTACTGCCGTAAATGTCAAATCGAAGTTGACAACTCATATAAAATCCCCAAGCATTCTCAAAACAATGAGAGAGCAAGAAAAAAAATTCCAATTGAAAAAATCAAAAACTTTTTTTTATTTAAAACTAGCTGATGTTACCCGGTGTTGCTCGGGATTGTTCCTCGAGCACAGAAAAAAGGCGATTTTTAAAACTGAATTGATTTTAACATTTTTTAAATTATGAATTTAATGTTTTAAACTATCGTTTTTTGGGGTTTTGCCCCCTAAATTCGTCGTAAGTGTGTAGTCAAATTTCCATAAAACAGTACCTGAAAAATATTAAATCTTCCAGGTCTCGCTCCGACGTCTGAAAAAATCATTCTTTAAAAAACTTTAATAAATGCGTTTAAAGTTTTTCTTAACATTCATTTAATATGCATTTATATCTCAGAAAAAAAAAATTAAAATTTTAAAAAATCCTTTTGGGATCGATTTGATTTTTGTATTGTCTTCGTTCAACATCGGTTTTGGTCGGTACTGTTCGGTTGATTTTTGTTCATCTTTATATAGCTTCTGCTCGTTTTCGTCTTTGGTCCTTGACTTTGTTTGCCTTCGGCGCATTCATTGATTTTTGTCGAAAGAACTTCTAAAAGCATAGGATCTATTTAAGTAATAGATACGATCGCTGAACAAGTTTTATCGAAATCAGTTAATCCGTTTTAAAGTGAATGAGACAGATATAGTTGATTGCATTAAGCGCCCTCTTCCTAAGGAGTCAGGTTAATTAACAATCTAAATTTTAGCAAAATCGGTCAAGTCGTTTAGGAGTTATTGAGTCTTAAAAATTCACTATTTAAAGCGCGCTCTTGCGTTAATCTTTGCAATTTTTTATAGCCTATGTTTTATCTTGGGTGCAATTAAGCCTTCTTACCAAATCTAATTGAAATCGGTCCAGGCATTTAAGAGTTATTATGAAGTGCCACGCCCACAGACTTCCGTCCACTTTTTTACATATTTTTACACCGCCCCCTATCATTTTCTTCTCTATGAAACACGTACTCGGTGTCCAAATTTTAGCTCAATCGGATGAACGGTGCGCGAGCCTATACGGAACAAACAGACAGACAAACATTTGATTTTATATATAAGAAAAGACGACACAAAATGCAAATTGGAATAATTCAAATTTTATTTCCTAACACAGGGCCGAATTAAGCTGGAGGCCAGTGAGGGCACTGTCTTCAGTCCCCCATCATTTGGGGGCTCCCACCATCCGTGTTAGAAATGGGAAAACAATTAAAAAAAAAACCAATGTCGAATCGAGTAATCAATAGAATTAATATAGAAAGAAACCTGGATTATTGTGTGGATTCTTGATGTATATTGTACTTTATAAAATCAGCTCAGCTGGCTCATATTATGTTGAATACTTGCATACGAACATGGAAAGACATTTTTCTATGAAGTGTTCGCTTCGATTAAATCTCGTAAAACTTCTAAATAACAACCACTCATACTATTCTGATGATTGTCATTAACGATATTTATAGAACAAATAACGATTTTTCTAATTCAATATTTTAAACATAATAAAAATGATATAGTTAAATCTATAATAATGACTATGCATACGTTTTTGTGCAACTAACTTTTTACATTCATTGTTAGGGGCCCTCACCAATAAACTGGCCTCAGCGCCCCACCAACCTTAATTCGGCCCTGGACACACAGCTGATTTTGACAATATCGGCAGTACGGAGAAGAGAGCACAATCAGCGCTGCATATACCTTATTTATTCTACTATGGGAGGGACCAGAAAAAATTTCGGTTTTTGGATGCAGTTCTCGCACGACAGCTTCTCTCGAAGCTTACAACTGTGCCTTGAACGGACGCATTAAAGCCAACGGAACATTTTACAATCTGGCTCTTGCGCTCATCAACGAAGAATTCTTCAAGCGCGCAGAACTATTAGAATTGTTGGCCAGTGGCGGCGCCAGCGCACGTGCTGAAAAACGGAGTGTTAGTTCAAATATCCTTATTATTTTTATTATTTTAATTTGATAGGTGCCTTGGAAAGAAGTTTAATTTGTACTCATCTTTAAGTGATCCCTGATGTATTTTATGACAATTCCCAAAATATTTTGGCTATACCAAAATTCGCCAGTGAGCTAAACCATTTTGCAAAAACCTACAAAAGTCATGTTGTCCGTATATACTATATATTGGCAAGTGTAATAGTTGTAAATGAATAAACTGTCACAAACTATAGGTCTGAAAAAGTTCTTCCAGTATATATTGCAGAAAACACCAATATTCTTTTTTTTTTAATTTATATTAAATACTGTAAGCAATGGAATAAAAAAACGAGCGATCACTTTAAGCTGAATACAAATAGAACTGTACTTTTCTTCATAAAGTTGAGGCATTTTAATATACATATATTAGTATAAATTGTTTTTTGGATTCGGTTTTGTTGAAATCACACAAGTGCCTGGTTAAAGTTAGTATATATTTATTAAAATTATTAATAAATTTTATTAAAATTTTTAATAAATTTTATTAAAATTATTGATAAATTTTATTAAAATTATTGATAAATTTTATTAAAATTATTAATAAATTTTTTATGTATTTGTTTAAACATTTGTATTCTATAATATTTTTGAATATTAAAATATATTCTTTGCTCTTTATTTACTTTTATTAGACACGCGAAAAACTTATACTCGATGCCAGCAATGATTTGACTGCGAAGCGAATTACGGCATATCAATTCATTCTTCGAGTTGCCTACAAATCAAAATCGTTCGTTATGACCGATTTTGAGTCTGTAGGAGATAATAAGGATGAACAGGTCGACGTTATCCTGGAAGGTGTTAAATTGTTGCATGAAAGCGATGACGAAGATGTCCACAATCTAGCTGGTAACAATAGCTTCGTTAACCCAGTATGCATAATTTGCCAGGTGTCGTCGGAATTGACCGTAATGTTTTTATTGTGCAAGCATTTAAACTTATGCGAGCCATGCTATGACCTATTTATAGCAAATGAAACGGCGAAAAATATAGCTGAATTAGGTGAAGATTTTCAACCATCTCAGCAGCTTATTAAATGTCCCGGCTGTCGTAAATTGCATCTGCCTACCCAAGTAATCCGTGGAATTTTTATCAACAGCAATAATTAATTTTATTTTTATCTTTACTTTTTTTATTCTGTTTATATACAGGGTGTCCCAGGCCTAGAGGATAATAATGCGGGGTCGATTCCCCGTCATGATGCGAGCAAAACATTGCATGGGTGGGGTGGTCGCAAACGACCACTTGGGGAGCTAGGGAAAAAAACAAAAAACAAAGATGTCATTACGTTTTAACCCATAACAACATATCTCTACAACAATTACCAAGCATAATAACTTTTAAAAATTAAAATTAAATTTCGTTCAAGGTATCACCACAAAGTTATTCCATAAAGTCACAAGTAAAAAAGTTACGAGCACCGTAAATCAAAATATAAGTTTTTTAAAATTTATCTTTCAAATTTTTCGAAAAAACACCTAATATATAAATATATTTTATGACGTAGCTTTTTTAACAATTTCCGTTACTTCCGCAGAACATAATATTTTACTCAAAGCGGTTTATTTTCGTAAAAAAACGATTTTTAGATCTTACCAATCTGGCCTCTCCTGTGTTTCAAAATGCAAGCAAAGCTACTTTGTTTATTTTGATTTTGAATAACTACTAAAACAAAAATCAATTTTTGACGAAAATGAACAGCTCTGAGTAAAATACAATGTTCAACGGGAGTAAAGGAATTTGTTCAAAAAAAAAATACGTCATCAAAAATACTAATATATTTGCTGTTTTACGAGAATTGAATTGAAAGATGAATTTTTAAAATTAAACTTATATTTTGACTTACGGTGCTCGTAACTTTTTTACTTGTGACTTTATGGAATAACTTTGTGGTGATACCTTGAACGAAATTTAATTTTAATTTTTAAAAGTTATTATGCTTGGTAATTGTTGTAGAGATATGTTGTTATGGGTTAAAACGTAATGACATCTTTGTTTTTTCCCTAGCTCCCCAAGTGGTCGTTTGCGACCACCCCACCCATACAGTGTTTTGCTCGCATAATGACGGAATCACCCCCGCATTATTGTCCCCTATGTCTGGGACACCCTATATAATGTAATATATATAAGATGTATAATGTTAATCATGAAATATATTTATGTTTAAAATAATTTAATGTGTTTCAACAAAATTTCAAATGTGATGAATTTCCTATTTTATTGAGTTAGCTAATTTTTACTTCTTCGCTATTCCTCTCTGCGACATATATATTTTATTTGATATGAATATATTTTAGACGTCGTCAAAAAAGTGTCATTTTTAGAATTCTCATACAAAAAGAGCTACAATTTAAAATGTTGCACCATTATGAATCGGCCGTGGGAGTGTTTAAACTTCGGCCAAGTCGAGGATATACCTTACTAGTTTTCTTTTCTTCCTAGAGTGCAACAGAAAAATACTAACAACGAAATTCCTATAAAAACACTATAGCGGTATTCACGATCTGGAGTTTTTGTAGTATTTTTAGTAAATTAAAAAGAATTTGCTACAGATTGTGAGCACTCCTGGGGCCTTACTCTGTAACGTGATTCGAAAGTTAAATTGTTCGAATTCGGGAATATTGTACTCTGCAATTCGATTTTAGCATTAAATATTTTGACATATCTTCTGTTTCTTCACACTTATTTTCGCATTTTTGACGTTTAAAAGTCAGTAACGCAATTGTAACCGAATATTTGATGAAACAATAAGTTAACTCACTGTCACGAATGCGAAAGAGGTACACAGTGGGATATAACTTTCGAATCGCATTTAATTTTCGAATCGCATTACTTTTCGAATCGCGTTACAAAGTAAGTCCTCTGCGATGCAGTGCTGCCATAGGCCGTCAAGTCAGCTGTTTGTCAAATACACAAATACTATGAAAAATTTACAATAGGCTTCCACCATTGTAAATTTAGTATATATATCAATTGGAAAATATAAAAAAAACTTTACAAAAATACAGAAGACCATAAACTCCAGATCGTGAATACCGCTAATAAAAAAATTATTATAAAATATCAATATCAAAAAATATCAATATCAGCTGATATTGACTGCAGTGCGATAACGAAAAACATACGAAAAAAATAAATCCAAACAAAATAGGGACAAAAAAAGAGCATTACTCAGGATACACTCAAAATACACTCGGGTCGAGCTTCCTTGCTATACGCTTACTCAACGCACTCATCGAAGACAAATCGAAATGGTTCATATCACGCCGCTCTCGGATATAAGTACGCACTTATACCAGCGTTGCCGTTTTCACTTCGATCGAAGTTTTTTACTTCACTTTTATGTCAAACACTTCCACACTTCCTCTTTTGTGGAAACACTTCGATTTTGAGTGATTAAAACTTATTTTAGTTTTTGATTTTTTCACTTCATTTCACATTAAAAAATCAATAACATGGCATAACTGTTGGTGTAAAGGAATTCATAGCTTGTACCTTCTCTCACAGAGTTTTGTATTGGATGAGAGAATTTTAATGATAGTGGCAACACTATGTTCGATTAAATACTTCTTGCAAAAGCGCGCGTTGTGAAGATTGTTGAAATGTAAGTTTGTAAGAATTAATTACTTCGAGGAAGACTCTGATATTACAAGTCGTATTGCAATATCAGAATCACGAAGGACTGATTCAAATGTGATATATTTACAATTCTTGTCTTATGCACTGAGTGCTGTTAATTCACTTAATGTAGAATTTCAAACAGAATCGCTTAGTTTTCATGAGTTGTTAAAATCATTAAAATTGTATTTCAGAAGTATTATTATTAATTTTATTGACATCTCTGCCCTAGAATTTGATATAGATTTTGAAAATTATCTCAATAATTTTAGAATTAAGCCTTTGTCTGATATATATATAGTGCCTAGAGCCCAGATAAAATTTAATTCGTATGATGTATCTGTAACAGATAAGTTAAACAGTTGTGTACATTTCTATTACATTCGTACACTAATTATGAAAAGAATTAATTTCAAATATCCAGTTTTGAGAACATTACAAATTTTGGATACAAGATCTTTAGCTTATAGTTTGGTTCCCCTCATAAAACTTTTTCCTAATCTCATCGAAGAAAAAGATATCGACTGTCTAGAAAAGGAATGGCGTCTTTTAATATTAAATGATTTTTTAGCTGAAAAAGGATTTGAAGAGCTTTGGTTCTGCGTTTTTAAATTCAAAAGTGCCTTAGAAGACCTGATGTACCAAAAAATAAAAACTTTCGTAAGAGCGTTGCTACACACTAAAAAATTTCCAAAATAAATTCACTCCGGTTAGCGGATATTTACATTTTTAACACCGAACGGAGTTAATTTACACCACTTACCCGGTGTGAAATGCCAAACATATCCGATGGGTGTGAAATCAGAAATGCAAAGAAGAAGATCAACATTGAAATCATATAAGCATTGACAAACAAACTGAAAATTGAAATTTCTCAAGACTGAAAGCGAAAATCTATAATTAATAATCATGTTCGGGAAAACGGTTTCGTGGAGAATGGACGTTAAAGCGTTTTCATTCGACTTTATTAAAATTTAAAATTAACTTAATCGATCTTCAAGCATGTCTACCATTTTATTTATTACGAAATTTTTTGATTATTTTGAATAAATAAAATTTGGAAAAATATTCTTTCGAATAATAAAAAAGTACACACTAAAAAATTTGTATTGGTTTTTTACACCGATCGGTGTTCCAGGGAGTCCTACACCGTTCGGTGTTAAAAATCATCATTTTGCATATTTAAAATAAACACCTAACAGAGTTCAACACAAGCATCCTATCGGATGTTTGTTTATTTATCCTATCGGATGTTTATTTATTTACACCGATAGATGTGAAAAAAATGTCCCGTTTCAGATATAAAAATGTAGCACTTTGACACGTTGTTTTTTAACACCGAACGGTGTAGGACTCCCTGGAACACCGATCGGTGTAAAAAATCAATACAAATTTTTAAGTGTGTAAGCTTACCGCACGGCGGTGCAACAACAGAAAGGGTATTTTCACATTTAAAACTAATTAAAAATACAACTACAAATAAGTTAAAATTTAGCACCGTAAATTCGATAATGCTAATAAAGGACCACTTTCTATATGATAATTTTTTAAATTGGAATCCCTAAACGAATACTTTATCGAATGTTTGTTATAACAGTGATATTTACTTCAGAACCGAAGAAATAGCTGCATAGAAAATAGAGATTAGAAATAGATAATTTTTTTAACATTGTTAATTTATACATATAAGTGATTGAAATGTATTTCAGTATTTTCTTATTGAACGCATATTTTCTTATTAAACTTTACTGATTTATTTTTATGAAAATATTTTTGTTGATTTTTTCGTATTAATTTTTAAATGTACCTGAATATGCTTAATAAACATTCATGTTAAAAACAAAATTAATTTATTTTAACACTTCCAAATCTCTGAAAATACTTCCATCTTGTAGCCTATTTTACTTCGTTTTAAAATTCTCGAACGGCAACACTGACTTATACCCGAAAATATACTAATGAGCGAGTGAGTCTAAGTATTTTACATATTTTATTGAGTCTGGATAGGGGAGAGAAAAGCAAGGGTATGATTCGAGTATCCGATTTCTGTCGGATACTCATTGCAGTTCTCTGGTCCAGTAATATATATGACGGAAAAAGAGTACGTTCAGCAATATTTTCAACCGGCTTCAAAAAGGAGGAGGTACTCATGTTTGTTGGCTTTTTGGTTTTTTTTTTCTACATGTATGTACATCGATTACTCCACTTGCACTTGCCCGTTAATCCTCTACCTAATGTGCATTGTTGCCAAATGCCATAATAAATCCCGTGACGCATTTGTACAGCCCTGATACTGCATGTAATTATTTTTGCCAAGTGTTATGGCAGTAATACACATAGTTATGTGCATTAATGCCATAATAATATTTTCTGCCAATTTATGGCAGTAATGCACTTTATGTGTGAATTATTGCCATAAAGAATTATATGGCAATAATTCACATGGCGTTAATTCCTTCTGTCGTGTGAATTATTGCCATAAAGAATTTTATGGTTATAATTCACATGGCGTTAATTCTCTACCCAATGTGAACTACTGCCATAAAGAATTTTATGGCAATAATGCACATGGCGTTAATTCTCTATTTAATGTGAATTACTGCCATAAAGAATTTTATGGCAATAATGCACATGGCGTTAATTCTCTATCTAATGTGAATTACTGCCATAAAGAATTTTATGGCAATAATGCACATGGCGTTAATTCTCTACCTAATGTGAATAACTGCCATAAAGAATTTTATGGCAATAATTCACATGGTGTTAATTCTCTACTTAATGTGAATTACTGCCATAAAGAACTTTATGGCAATAATGCACATGGCGTTAATTCTCTACCTAATGTGAATTACTGCCATAAAGAATTTTATGGCAATAATTCACATGGCGTTAATTCTCTACTTAATGTGAATTACTGCCATAAAGAACTTTATGGCAATAATGCACATGGCGTTAATTCTCTACCTAATGTGAATTACTGCCATAAAGAATTTTATGGCAATAATGCACATGGCGTTAATTCTCTACCTAATGTGAATTACTGCCATAAAGAATTTTATGGCAATAATGCACATGGCGTTAATTCTCTACCTAATGTGCATTATTGCCACATGTCAAAATAAGTCGCGTGACGTAAATGCACAGCCCTGATACTGCATGATATTATTTTTTCTAAGTGTAATGGCAGTAATACACACAGCTATGTGCATTAATGCCATAAGAATTATTTCTGCCAATTTATGGCATTAATGCACTTTATAAAGTGAATTATTGCCATAACATCTTTATGACAATAATTCACATGGCGTTAATTCTCTACCTAATGTGAATTATTGCCATAAAGAATTTTATGGCAGTAATTCACATGGCGTTAATTCCTTGTGTTTTGTGCATTACTGCCATAAAGAAATTTATGGCAATAATGCACATTTTTATGGCAATAAGTCACATTCCAAGAATTTTTTAATTTTACACTATGGCATTAATGCACACTTGCTTATGGCAATGATGCACATGGCATTAATTCTCCACACCCTCTCTCTCGACGAACAAAACTGACGCTCTATAAGTCAAGTATCATGCCCGTCCTACTATACGTATCACAAACCTGGACGTTGAGCAGCACTGATGAAAGGACTTTTGGAGCGTTTCAGAGAAATATCCTTCGCAACATCTATGGTTCAATACGCGTCAATGGGGAGTACCGAAAAGACATTGGATAACCTGCCGACGCTTGAATTTTCCAACTGGCAAGCGCACGACAAAAGAGACTGGCGCAAATTCTTAGACGAGGCCAAAACCGACCAACCGATCAACCGGTTGCAAGCGCCATCTAAGGGGGCGCCAAGGCAATCTAGAAAACCTTTTTTGAACTCTTTCGACTCTTTGAACATCTACAGCATAAGAGGGGTTTCAAATAACGCAGGAATATTCTAGAATGGATCTGATCAGGTTCAAAAATTAAGATTTTACTGTGTACGGGTCAGAGAATTCCTTGGAGTTTCTTTTTACAAAACCCAGTTGCGAGTTTGAGCTGAAGACGACATAATCTCCATGAGTTTTGAAAGAGAGATTGGAATCAAAGTAAATACCGAGATCCTTGACAGCGGTTGATCTCTGAAAGAAACAGTTGAAAACAACCTGAGATTTCTTTAATAAGATAGAAAACAATTTCAAGTCATCTGCATATATCAAACTTTTGCAGAATTTAAAGCTATTAGGTATGTCGTTTACATAAAGGATGAATAAAAGTGGCGCTAAGTGGCTTCCCTGGTGGAATACCTGAAGTAACTTGGACTATACTAGCGTAACAGTTATCAATATTTACGATTAATTTTCTATTTACAAGATATGACTTCATCCATTTTAAAAAGTTGGAGTGAAATCCTAGCTTACTTAATTTATGAACCAGTAGCTTGTGGTCCAAGCTATCAAAAGCTTTGACAAAATCAGTGTATAGAACGTTTACTTGAAGGCCCTTTGCTATGGCATTCAAGCAAAAAATTTAAAAAATAGTCAGGTTTGTGCTATTGGATCCACTGTTATCTGTATTTTTTGTTTTAAAAGAGCGATATTGTATTTAATATTGGATAATAAGTCGTTATCATCCAATTCACGTAAGGCTGAAAATCTATTATTTTTTTAAATGATTACACAGTGCGACAATTATTGGGTCAATTGGAATAACCTCAAATATCGCAATGGTTTCTAGTAGTGCATGGTCTATAATATATGGTACTCTATATGGTATGCCCTCATAATCAGTTTTATCGGATTAGGTCAAATAAGAGAGAAATTCAAGCTCAAATTTCACCTATAAGTCACAAATTTTTTCTTATAACTCCGAAACTAAATTCAAATCCTATGTAGTAATTGCATCTAAATATTTGCAAAGAGTTACGAATGAGCGTTAATTATTTCTTGGAAAACAGGGCTTTTTTAATAAAAAATAAAATTTTTAATAGTTCAGTTATCTTTTATTTGTCTTCAAAAACAATCAGATTTTGCTGAATTTTTGCACACACTTTAAGTAAAATAAAATAACCCACCTCTGAAAAGATCACAACAATTACATGTGCGCATCCAAAGTTATACGGACTCAAAGGTTACCAAAGATGGTAACTTCGTTAATGTAAGCCCTAGAGTAAAATCATTCAGATGAAAATTGTAGATCGAACAATTTTCTTCAAAACTGTCGTCAACATCTTTACTGAAAGAGTTACGGTTTTAAAGGTATGACCTTGAATTTCTCTCTTATTTGACCTAATCCGATAAAACTGAGTTTGAGGGCATAATATATAGAGACTACTAGAGCACTACTAGAGACCATTGAGATATTTGTTATTTTTTCGTGTCGCACTGTGTTATTATTAAAATTCGAATTATTTTGGGGTACCTTATCCCCCTTAAGAGTGGATTGAGAATGGTGACGCTTTATTCTTTTGGCTGAGTCATGACCTTGAGTGATTTTTGCTGACGATCCATGGTCCAAGGTGTCCATGATGTCTGATGAAGGAGTTAAAAAGCCATGATGTTGAGACGAAAAACTCTGCATAGCTGCTGGAGATGAAGGAAATTTGTACACGTAAAAACCCTTAGGCGGAAATAGCAAGGTAGGCGCACTAGGTGGAGCAAAATTAGTAGTTTCAAGCGCAGCGTTATTTGCATCAGTAATATGAGTGGCAGAAGAGTGATTATTTGTTGGACCTTGCGCAGCAGGAGCGCCTTTGTCAGGTGGTTTTTTTTTCCTTCTTGGAACAGGTTCCTCTTTTGGGCTTGGAGCCCATGCGATGAATCGTTTTATTTTAGCTTATTTAAATTATTGTTATTTAAGCTTATTTAAATTAAATCGGAAAATAACTTACATTTTAGCAAAATAATCAATAACTGAAGTTTTTCGGTTTTAGTTTGAAAAACGAAACATAAAAAAAAAAATTTTTTTTAAGAATTAAGAAATGTGGAAACAATTTCGTTCGATATTTCCTATACATTTTTGTTTTCTTTGTTTACTTATTTTGAAGTTTTTTTTTTATTTTTTACAAATATTCTCAGAGAATACAGTGAATCAAAAAAGTTTAGGCACAAGCAATGTTTCTGAAACAAAGTGTTGCTTAAGTATCTAATAATAACGAATTTGACCAAAGTTTTAATGAAGTAAGTACCATTAGAAATAGTTCTTTTTTAATATCCAAAAAATGTCCCGTTACTTCAAACTACTAATCATTAAATTTTGATTTAATGGCGGAAGAAGGAAAATACTTATCAAAAAAGTTTAGGCACACTTTGTGTGTGTCTAATATTGTTTCTAATTTAATAATATCTCTTGGTTTTTTGTCTTTAGTTGTGCGCTTAAGTTATTTGTTAAAAGTTTTTACTGAGTGTTGATGTTGGTTTCGGTAAAGATTGAGCGAAATAAGCAATGCAACAGAAATTTCGGTTGACGTTCGTAAAATAATAATAAATGTTTATGTACAGAAAAAACCGTATCGCGAAACCGGTAAATTAGTAAAGAGATCATACTCAAGTGTCAGTAACATCATAAATACTTATAAAAATACCGGTAAAGTTGAGCGTAAGAGCCGATCTGGTCGTGTCAAAACATTAACGCTACACCAGGAGTAGATTGTAGTGCCTGCAGTTACTCAAAACCCTAAAATTTAGCTGTTAAATTGTGCCACGAAATACAGCAACGGTTTGAAAAAACTTTGATGCTCGACCATTTCGCGATACACTTAATGAAGCTGGATATTAGGGACGAGTTTCTCGGAGCAAGCTACAAATTTATGCTTCAAATAAAAAAAAGAGGTTAGAGTTCCCAAAACCGGCTACGTAAATGAGCCGGATTCATTTTGGGATTGTATTATATTTAGTGATGGATCTTAATACAATTTGTTTGCATCATATGGCGCTCAAAACCGTTTAAGAAAACTGAAAAAAGAGCTGTAGGAAAATAGCATAAAAAATACAGTAGAATGATAACACAATTGCTAAATATTTTAAATGAGAATTGACACCCGTGTTGAAAAATTGGGGCTAACTGAGATACAATATAAATTTCAACAAGATAAAAATAACGACCCAAAAAATCTTATCTTTCAGAATGGCTTATCTAGCTCTGAAATCACCTAAAAACACCTTTGCAAGCACCCGATATGAACCCCATTCAGCATACTTGGTACTTACTAGAGAAAAATACAAAATCTCAAATAACATACTTCTAAAATGCCCTCAAGGAAGCCATACGCACCGAATGGTCAATAATATCACCAGACAAGACATCAAAATCTGTAAGAATGCGAAGACGTTAAGAGGCGATAATTTAGGCCAAAGGTCTAGCCAAATATTCAAGGACTTGAAATTTACTCACTCTGATCAAAACATAATCACTTGTGCCTAAACTTTTTTGATGTCAAAATCATGTTTGTTTTAGTATTGTAACATTTAATATGAATTAAAATTGAAATTAAATTTTTTATTTTGGTGTAAATACAAAATAAAATGTTTATATTTTAAATACTTATACTTTTCTCTTCTGCAAGTGTACTGGAAAAAGTTGTACTTACAAATTTAAACTCATAACTGCTTTGTGCCTAAACTTTTTTGATTCACTGTATTTGTCGAAATCTAAGTTTAAATTTTTTAGACCTAGAATTTCTGTGCTTAAATTTAAACTTGCCTCACCGAGTTGAACTCAGATTTTTTTGAGATAAGTTATCGGCGTACAAATTTAAACTACGGTTAAGGAATTTTAAACTTTGCTTAAGCTAAATTTTGTTTAAAATCGAGATGAGTTAACGTGTCTTAGGGTTGCATTTTATATTCTTTTCCATTAAACTTACATAATTTTTGTATTAAAAGTTGGATAAAAATTCACGACGTGCATAAATATGCATCTGTCTACATCAGAATTTGAATCTTTTATGCGCCTTGTTTCTCCTATTTTTGAGTTGGGACAATCTGTGATTGTACGAAGGTTATTTGAAAGACTTTTTAGACGATTTCATAGGAACATACAATTCAAATGCTTCTTACAGAGTTTTCTTAAATATATTCTACATATTTCTTAAGTTTAATTGAAATATGTATGAAATATGAAATTTTATTAATATTGAAAACACGCCAAATACTTAAACTAAGTTTAAGTCACGCATGGGTTTAAAATTTAAACCACGTCAAATACTAAAACTAAGTTTTAGTCCAGCATGTGTTTTAAATTTAAACTTTAAACTCCTATCGGTTTAGTGTTTAAATTTAAATCGTGTTAAATCGTTAACACTGAAGTACATAATAAGCAGTCGCGAAAATTTTTATTCCGTGACTCAGTTGGTTAAGCGGTTGTCGATTTGATTTGATGAATCGAGTGACCCTGGTTCGATCCACAGCCAGACCGTTTTTTTTATATTATTATTTTTAATTTTTTATTTATTTTAATTTAATAAATTGAAGTACAGCCTTGATTTAAAAAATTTATAGTATTTTGAAAAGGATTAATTCTAACAAAAACGTATTTAAAAATGCAATTGTCCGTGTGGTTTTTAAATTTATGCAGCTCATACAGAATATATAAACAGTATTTAATTAAACAATTATTTATATGGAGTCACATAAAATAGTTTGAACTTCAAATTAAACGACAAAATTAAATTTGAGACAACCGAATGGTCGTAAAATGTTAAACTAAAAACGAAACCCATTAACGTTAGTTATTCAAAGTCATTTAATATTATTGTCTGCACACAACTATATATATGTATATATTTCACAATTTCACACTAGCTTATGTTAAATTTCAAAAGCCATGTCAACATTTTCGAACACATGCAGACACATAAAGAATTGTTCCGTAAATTTTCTTCTTGTAAACTTAAATTAAATTCAAGTGACTTTGAAATATGTTTGCGCATTTAACACTTGCACGAATTGATTCATACACATACAAACTGTAGTTGCTGTTGTTTTTCTAACTTCCGCTTCCGTAGCGTGTTATATTATTTCTACACATGTCTGCCTCACAAGTGTTTTCACATTAATTTTAAGTTGAAGTTAAATATTTAATAATTTAATTTAAGCAACAACAGCTTAAAATAAATTTCGAAAATATACTGTATCGATTGTCTATCAACACTTGCTCTATCGTCAGTCGTTTAGAGCGGCAGGTTTGTAGGTGGTAAAAACAGCTGGATGAAAAAAAAATCAATTTCAATCAATTTACTTGGCACACTGTTGAAAAATCTATTAATAAATAAGTGTGTGTACGTAACAATAATTTTTTTAGTCTTCAGAAAACATATTTGAGAGAAAATATAGTGATAGAAGAGGAAATTTTGAATGAGAAATAGATTATAAAAATATTAAAAATTTAAATTAATAGAAGTTGCACAATATTTGACATATATTTAAACAATAAATGAACCAAAAACTACTGACACAAAAACTTTTACACATTTGTATGTTTTTAAAATTCTGGCATAACTTGGTTTTAAAAACATGTATCCTCTCCAAATATACCCTTAATTCTATTTTTAATGAACAAACACAAAATGATGTCTTAAATTAGAATTCATAATGAGCCTTAGCGTAAATATGCCCACAATTACATACTCCACCCTTATTCGACTGACATCTACATGTGTCAGTCTGTGTCTCTTTATCAGCATCATAAGTTTTATCCTTGCTTAACTTAGTCTATACTTGTACTACATTTATTTTTGTTATGTTTGTTGCTGTTGTCGTCCTTTTGTTATTTTAGCCTCTGCTTATTCTTCTTCTTCGCTCATTTCACAAAACCAAAGAAAGCACACGCAATCAGTTACCATTACAACTTCTATCTTCTTATTTGGTATCTAATTTTGCTGTGTTTCCATGTTTTGTTTTATGTTATCCTCCGAAATGTTGTAGTAATTTATGAAATACGCAATACGTGAAGAGCATCACAATCTTTAGAGAATTTGTTTTTAAACATTGTCAAATGTTTTGGTTTTTTAATTTTTATTTTTAAGACGATGGAATAGAAAAGTTTTTAAAATATTTTCGCTTTGGGAGTGATTAAAAAAATATTGAAATCAGTGTCCTTTATAAAGACAAAAACATTTTGTTTGAGGGTGTTTGTCTTTGGATTTAATGTTTACCATGGCAGACAAACAGACAGACAAATATGTTTTGGTTCGTTTGGTAAGACTGCTATTAAGAAGTTTGCAAATATTTGCAAGAGACAAAAGTTTTAATTTCGTTTTAAAAATACGACAGTCTATATAAGTTAGGATTTTTATTGAACAATTATTGATTTAATTTTATGCTACGATCGTAATAACAGGCTCGAATAATAATATCATCTTTGGTGTTTTCTACTTGAAAAGTTTTTCTATTATATATGTTTAATCTATGATATCGAAAAATATTCCAAAACTAGCGGATGTTACCCGGTGTTACTCGGGGTTGTGTCTTAAACACAGAAAAAGGACGATTATTAAAACTGCTCCCATATTAACTTTTTTTAAATTATCAATTAAATTTTTTAAATAATTTAAAATTATAGTTTTTTGGGGTTTTGCCAATCCTTCCGTCGAAAATGTTTAGCCAAATTTCCATAAAACTGTACCTGCCGGATACGATTACAAAAAACTTATATCTTCAACGTCTGGATCTGACGTCTGGTTTCTGAGAAAAATGGTCACCCAGTTTGAAAAAAAGCCATTTCGTAAATAATGCGTTTAAAGTTTTTCTTAGCATGCATTTAATATGCATTTTTATCTCAAAAAAAAATTCCAACTTGAAAAAGTCCTTTTGGCATCGATTCGATTTTGGATTGTCTTCTTTCGGTATCAACTTCGGTTTTAGTCGATAATGTTCGGTTGATTTTTGTTCTTTATATAGCTTGTGCTCATATTCGTTAAACTTTTTTTTACTCGTTAGTCTTTGGTTCTTGACTTTGTTTGCCTTCGGCGCATTCCTTAATTTTTGTCGAAAAAATTTTTAAAAGCATAGGATCTTTTTCACTCACAGATACAAATGCTTACCGAGTTTCATCAAAATCGGTTCATCCGTTTTGACGTGAAGAAGCCAAACGTAGTTGGTTGAATAAAGCGCTCTCTCATGGAAGTTTTCTGAAATTTAAATAGCCTCAATTTTGTTGCAGGGTCAGGTTATTTCATGTATCAAATTTTAGCAAAATCGGTCAAGTAATTTAGGAGTAATTGAGTCTTAAAAATGCACTACTTAAAGTGCCCTCTTACGGAAGTATTTGGAATCATTTATATTTTATGTTTCATCTTGGGTGCAGTTGAACGTTCATAGCGAATTTCATTGAAATCAGTTCAGGTGTTTAGGAGTTATTGAGTCTTTAAAACACACGCTTAAAGCGCCTTCTTACGGAAGTCTTTGGAGTTTTTTATAGCCTATGTTTTATCTTGGGCGCAGTCAAACCTTCGTTCCAAATTTCATTGAAATCGGTGCAGGTGTTCAGGAGTTATTATAGAGTTCCACGCCCACATAATTCTGCCCACTTTTTTACACCCCCTATGTTCTTTCTCCTTATGAAAGATACTCGGTGTCCAAATTTCAGCTCAATCGGATAAGCGGTGCGCGAGCCTATACGGAACAGACAGACAGACAGGAGGACAAACATTTGATTTTATATATTAAGATGCTCACATTGAAGTTTGTGGTTAAAGGGAATAATGCAAGAAAGAAAAGAAAAGTTTAATTAAAGTACTTCACGGTGGAATCTTTCTGGCATTTAAATTTGTTTGTATTTTTTACTTTCCATTAATATTGCAAACAGGAAAAAAATCCACAACTTTCTTCTCCACACGGTGTGTTCCTTTTTCTTCTTTAAAACTTATTAGATACTAGTTTCTCTAAATTACAAAAATATTTAACAGAACGCAATAACAGTTAAAAATATTGAATTGAAAGTTGTTGTTTTTTTTGTGAAGAAGTTAATTTAAAAATAAAATTTTTGTTTTATGATGACATTTCTTCGTCATAATAACATACCTGAAGGTCCAAGAAAAACTTTCTTCGTGCAGGCAGGATATTTCGGATTTGGAAAATATAAAAGAATAAAATAATTATCTATTGAAGCACGCATGTAACCTTCGTCTTACCAAAAAATTGTCAACACGTTGTTTTTCAATACCCAACCTTGTGACCCAAGTGATATGGGTACATTTTTTTCTCTATTACTTAGTAACGAAAAAAAAAATATTTTTTTCTTAATTTCGATACTTTCATATTCCATTAATTTCCATACCATAATCAGGAAAAAATAAATAACGAATCAGTCTATTCTATTCCGCCTGTATCGCGTACGGAAAAAATTAAAATTGGTACAAAAATGTATGAATATGTAACGTTAAAGACCACATATTTTGGCTTCTAGAAGTGCAAGACAACATTTTGTTTTCATTATTTCGAGTTTAGTCTTTTATTTGATCGCTATTTTTCGATATAGTTTCTTTTTTTTTTAAATTCATGCCTAACTCAAAACTTATTTGCAAAAAATGTAACTTTAAAGACTTGAAATGTATGAAAGACTTACAGAAATGTCACATAAAACTGGTTATATCTACCAAACAAAAAAGTAAGAAGAAAAATTTGTTTATATAAAATACAAGTCTTGCGGTCTACTTTGATGTACATATGTATATGAAGAGTCGACGCGAATAACTTTGTAAGCGACAATTCACATATCAAGTTAGCTTGTTCACTATTACTACTTTTTATAAGTTCCATTCAACATTGTTCCACTGACTGAAAATTTCAAGTGCTTTTGAAATGTCTACTCTTGCAAATGTCCACCCAATTTAATTTTTTTATAATGTAGTGAAAAAATTATAACGTTAATTCTCGAAAAAAAACATTAGCCAAAAAAAAAGTCGCTTACAACGTTATTCGCGTCGACTCTTTATATCTTGGTTGCATGTAATATTTTCGATATATTTGAAAAAAATTCAATCGAATGTAACGTTAAAGAGAATTTAATTAATCATGTGTTAAAAATGAGTGGTAATTTTTACCTTAATAATAATTAAAATTAGTAATAAAATTTGGCGAGATAATGATTAGGAGAATATATTCTACTAGCAATGGGTCTATGCGACGATCACAATGAAGTTATTTTCTCAAAAACTTTGGCGAGGATCTCGGCCACCCTCTTATTTTGATTAGGTCGAAAAATTAAAATATTATTGGAAGACATCCAATAAGATCGGCAGTAAAATGTTTTTTAAGAATTTATTTTTATAAGATTTTTTGGGTATATATTTCAGCTTATGCACGTTTTTTTTACAGGAAAGTCTTACCGGCATATTCGAGAATGACCAGTTAAGGGCGAATGCGATTTAAGATCGAGATGCAATTGGCCGCGTAAAGCATAACAGCCAGTGTCATATTTGACATACATTAAAGTAAAGAAATCACACTTAACTTCTGTAAGTTGCAGAGCACAAGTCAGTCGGGTGAAAATAGTCTTACAAAAGAGAAAGACTACTGTTTTCTCTCGCGGCGATGTCTTTGAGGCGACGCAACAAAAGGCACCAGAACACGGTCTACCGGTGGACACCTCAAATTGTCAATGCCTCTAAGCGAGACCATCCCTCCAAGTGAGAACAAGATATTACCATGCCAGATGTACTCCAACTTCGACGTACTTCCTTCATAAAACCGAATGCTCCGAACGCTAAAAAAGGCTCTGAAAAAATAAATCCACACACAAGTGCTGAAAGAAGTAGTTGGAATACCATTTCCGCAGCAGCCAGCTTCTTAGTCCATGGAAGAATATAGCGAGCTACAATACATACCGATGGTAAGCGAAGAGGAGATTGTGGCCATCGATAAAAGTATAAAAAACAACAAGGTGCCTTATGGCATCCCGAAACCTGCGTTGAAACTTGCCATCACAACGCAGCCGCATGCGTTTGCATAGATTTATAACGCGTGCCTACTTGAAGAACTATTTCCAGCATAATGGAAGATCAATAATCTAGTGCTCATACCGAAAGGCAGTAACTTCACTCCCCACAGGCCATTATGTCTCCTCGACACAATAGGCAAGTTGTTCGAGCGAGTGTTGTGCAACCGCCTGAAAGAAGTAATACAAGCAGGAGAAGGACTTTCTCCCCAAAAGTTTGTGTTCCAAAAGTTTAATTCAATGACAAATGCCATCAATCTGGTCACCAGTATCGCTCAGGAGAAGGAAAGAAGCAGAGCAGAGCACTACTGTATGGTTGCAACGCTTGACTTGTAATGCTTTCAATTCGGCAAGCTGGAACCAGTTCATGACGGCACTTGGAGGTTTTAAAATGCCGTGTTATTTAATGAAGGTTATAGCCACCTATTTCAGCGAAAGAGTCCTGCGGTGACGTGGCCTGAGAAATGTGGAACCTCATTAATGAAGGCGTTCTTAAGCTTGCTGTGCCACCAGGCTTAAAGATCGTTGGTTTTACAGACGACTTGGCGGTTGTGGTGACAGCAAATTACCTGGCAGAGTTCGAGACCCTCAGTGTCGTAACGATCGGCATTATCCACGATTGGCTGAGGACAGTAGGGTTTTGTCTAGCCAAACACAATACCGAGGCAGTATTCATTAGTAGCAGAAAAACAAGAAACCGCTACCATTATTTTTCGTGGAACGGTAACGGAATCAAAGCTCTTCAATAAATATCATTCAAGCAGCATCTGCAGCATGTTCATAAAATAGCAGCCGTAGCATGTATTGCGCTATCAATAATAACGACGGACAAAAAAGGGCCCAAACAAGCGCGCAGGACCCTGCTTGTTAACGTAGAGATATCCACCTTTATATACGGCTCTATAGTATAAGCCGCAGCGATGAATACGAAGTCTTACTGACGAGGCGTCAAGTCGGTTTACTGACTTGGCTCACTTGGAGTCTGCTGAGGTTTTGAACTTTTTTCCGCAGAAGCAACACTAGTCCTAGCTAGCATAATCTCCATTGCCCTTCTCGAGGATCAAACGAGAAAAGTCAAATTATTTTTGACTAGCAATAAAAGCTCAACAGGTCGTAAGAAACTCGCGAGAGACAGAAGCTTGCGCAAATAGCAGGGCCACTAGAATAGATCGGTGAAGGGTCGGTTGATTCACCAGTTTATCCCTTACCTGAGCAATTGGTGTAGTAGACGCCACGGCTCTGTGAACTTCTACATCTCGCAGATTTTGAGCGGCCACGATTGCTTCAGAGCGTGCCTGCACAAATATAAACATGCAACAAACCCTTTTGTACTCCCTGTAAAAAAAAAACTATCGAAGATGCGGCCCACGTCCTTTTCAAATACCACAAGTTTCATTAATTTTCTGGCCAAACTGAAAATTGACGAAGTGCGCAGAGTTGATCGCCCACGAAATAGATGTGGTAAAGGTTGCAGATAGATGGAATATGTAAAATTATTTAACCCATAGGCCACAAATAAAGATGTCAGTTTTCTGTTGTTCCAAGCTCCATGAAGTAATGCTTTGCAGTGGTCCTACGGGGCTTATATGTATAAGAAATATGATCAAATGAAAAGGTTAGGTGTAGTGCGAAAAAATCCCAAACTCCGAACAATACAGTGGCACCTTTTGAAGATTCCACCTTCGCGAAAACACTGCGTTCTCTTAAGCTTTTGACACCGTCAACCAATTTTTTCTCTGCAGAAAACTTTTTCAAAATTTTTCGTTCTCTAAACATGCGGTCCGTTTCATAAGAACCTTTTTTGTAGTCACAGAGAGTTCGGATGGGACAAAATGTATCTTTGTGAAAGGGCGCACATCTAGTGTTCTACCTCAAGGCTCAGTACTTGCTTCTTTGTTATTAACATAAACATTGACATATTAAGATAATATCATCACAATGCATGCATATGCCGATGATCTCCAACTGTACTTTTGAACCAAAGAGTCAATGAGGACTTAACTATGGTATTCAATGATTATGAATGAATAGGTTGTTAATATGGTGCTTATGCTAAACCCTTTGAAATCCTTTATATTGTCAATTTAAAAAACCGTGCAAAATGAAGATCTGCTTCTAAATAACGTGAAGCGAGACCCACGTAAATAACGTTACTCTTCTCTATCCTGTTATATAAAAAACAAGGATTAAACAAGGAAAAAACGCAGATTTCGACAAGGACAAGGACAAGGACAAGGACAAGGACAAGGACAAGGACAAGGACAAGGACAAGGACAAGGACAAGGACAAGGACAAGGACAAGGACAAGGACAAGGACAAGGACAAGGACAAGGACAAGGACAAAGACAAGGACAAGGACAAGGACAAGGACAAGGACAAGGACAAGGACAAGGACAAGGACAAGGACAAGGACAAGGACAAGGACAAGGACAAGGACAAGGACAAGGATAAGGATAAGGATAAGGATAAGGATAAGGATAAGGATAAGGATAAGGATAAGGATAAGGATAAGGATAAGGATAAGGATAAGGATAAGGATAAGGATAAGGATAAGGATAAGCAGAAGGATAAGGATAGGGATAAGGATAAGGATAAGGATAAGGATATGAATAAGAATAAGAATAAGGATAAGGATAAGGATAAGGATAAGGATAAGGATAGGGATAAGGATAAGGATAAGGACAAGGATAAGAATAAGGATAAGGATAAGGATAAGGATAAGGATAAGGATAAGGATAAGGATAAGGATAAGGATAAGGATAAGGATAAGGATAAGGATAAGGATAAGGATAAGGATAAGGATAAGGATAAGGATAACGTTTCATAGAGACGAAGATCATAGGGGGTGTAAAAAAAGTGGGCGGAAGTATGTGGGCGTGGCACTCTATAAGCACTCCTAAACACGTGGATTGATTTCAATGTAATTTGATATGAAGGTTCAACTGCACCCAAGATATAATATAGGTTGTAAAAAATTCCAAAGACTTCTGCATGAGAGCGCTTTAAGTAGTACATTTTTAACACTCAATAACTCCTAAACGCCTGCACCGATTTCAATGAAATTTGGTATCAAGGTTTAAGTGTACCCAAGATAAAACATATTTAAAGAAGTGGGCGGAAGTATATGGGCGTGGCACTCTATCATGACTCCTAGCCACCTGGACCAATTTTAATGAAATTTTTACAAGAAGGTTTAACTGCGCCTAAGATAACGTAGGCTATAAAAAGTTTCAAAGACTGCCGCAAGAGAGCGCTTTAAGTAGTACGCTTTTAAGAATCAATAACTCCTAAGCGTCTGGACCGATTGCAATGAAATTTGGTATGAATGTTCAGCTGCACCCAAGATGAAACATAAAATAGAATAAAATGCAAAGACTTCCACAAGAGGGCGCTTTAAGAAGTGCATTTTTAAGTTTCAATAACTGTTAAGCGCCTGTACGTAAACACCTGGACCGGTTTCAATGAAATTTGATATGAAAGTTCCACTGCATCCAAGATAAAACATAGGCCATAAAAATTTCAAAGACTTCCAAAAGAGGGCGCTTTAAAAAGTGCATTATAAAGACTCAATAACTCTCAAATGACTTGACCGATTTTACTTAAATTTGGTACGTGAAATAACCTGAACCTGCAACAGAATTGAGGCTATTTAAATTTCAGAAAACTTCCGTGAGAGGGCGCTTTATTCAATCAACTATGTTCGGCTCATTCATGTCAAAACGGATGAATCGATTTTGATGAAACTTGGTAAGCATTCGTATCTGTTACTGAAATAGATCATATGCTTGTAAAAGTCCTTTTGACAAAAATCAAGGAATAAGCCGAAGGCAAACAAAGTCATGAACCAAAGACTAACGAAAAAAAATAAGTTTAACGAATACGAACAGAAACTATGTAAATATGAAATCAAATCGATCCCAAAAGGATTTTTTAAAATCCGAATTTTTGTTTAAGATAAAAATGCATATAAAATGTATGCTAAGAAAAACTTTAAGCACAGTTTTCTCGAAATGACTTTTTTCAAACTGGATGACCATTGTCCTAAGAAACCAGACGTCAGATTTAAGAAGTAATTTTTTTTGTAATCATGTCTGACAGGTACTCTTTTATGGATATAAGACAAAACACTTTCGGCGAAGGGAAGGCAACACGATAATTTAAAATATTTAATTGATAATTTAAAAAATGTTAAAACTGGAGCAGTTTTAAAAATTGTCCTTTTTCTGTGCTTGAGGCACAACCCCGAGTAGCACCGGGTAACATCCGCTAGTTATTAAAAAAAAATACTTAACTTCATACTTAATACTAAAAGTACGAAATAAAGTGGACGATATGAATTAAGATGATTTTTGCCCACACTTATGGTAACTTTAAGCTTCTTAATGCAGATTTTATTTCCTATTAAATATGTGATGCATATTTAATTTCAATTTCGCAATAAACTTAATGGTCCAGAACTTAATGTTCCTTGAAATAAATTTGAATTTGTCGTTTTTGAAGATAACAAGCAATATTTTGGTCAACGTTATTATAATAAAACATTTTGTAGCTAAGCCCTAAATAAAATACACATAATAAATGAAAATGTTCAACTTACCATTTTCTTCATAAGCAACGAAACGTTGCCATCATAAAGAAAATGGCAAAAATGCCACTTAAAAGTATTTCATACAAAATTATACGCTCAACAAATTTAAAAGTTGATAATTTATGAACAAATATTCCAAAGCCTTAACGAGCCACAAAAATTGGCTTGCTCTTCAATTTTATATTGAAAAGAAAATATTAAACAATTTTTGTTTCTACATCTTCTTTTAGATTTAAGGCTCTGCTTGAGTTAGGCAAATTGTAACAGCTAATAATGTTGTTCAATAAATATTTTCTTTTAGAATTTCAGAAGTGTTGAACAATGCCAGGCACTTCAAGTAACTTTTTTTAGCCTATATTTAGCCTATTGCTATCATAGATTCAGCAGACATATTATCAATATATATGTAAATTTGGCCAAAATTAGATAAGTTAAAGAAATGCAAATATTTGTCATAACTTATCTACTCTGCTATTCTATTCACTTCAATTACACGAATTCTCTAAATTTTGCATATTTTTTTCAGGTTTCGATTCAAGAGAATTTCAGCTGCAAAGCAAATGATATGCAAAGTAAAAAAAAAAAATATAGTATATATTGACGAATTTTACTCTGTACATGTAGAATATTTTCATGCCTGAGCTACTTTCGCATTAATAATTCATCTACGTTTTGCGCCACCTTTACTAAAAACAAGGTGTTTTCTTTGCAGCTTGCTCTAGTCTTAATGTTAAGTACAGCTATTTTGCCCAAAAGAGGTTGTTGTTGGTAGCTCTTGAGTTACCGCAATTGAAACTGTATACACACATCAATGCAAGAAGGTGTGTGAATGTGTGTGTGAGCTCGTGTGAGAGTGTATGTGCTGGTATCTTTAACAAAAACAAGCACATAATGCTAGCATAGAATTTCGTAAGAACCATAGAAAAATCCTTTATTTAATTAAAAAACACGAGTGCTTAGTTTGCACCAAAAAAACAGACAGTTTGCAACAAAAAATATAAATTCTAGTACAGCAACAAAATAAAACAAAGGAATAAAATAAGTATAACACACAATGAAAATAAAAGAAACTCAGAATTAAATAAAATCCGCAGTGTACACACGAGTTTATGAGTAGAAGCTTGAGTGAATGTTTTTGTTTATTTTTTTTATTTTATTTTATTTCGTTTATATGTGTATATGTGACACGAATATTAGTAGAATATAATAGAAATGACTCTGGAGTAAAATAAACAACAATAGTTGCAATGTCAGCAGTGCTGCCACCTACTAAGCTAGTGCTATAGGTATGAGTGTTGTATTTAATACTACCCAACAAAATGACACAAACCAGCCATAAAAATATGTACAAATTACATTTTGGCTTACTTAATATGTACAACAAATTGCTAGAAATTTTCAGGACTAGTTCATATGATAAAGAAAGGATTTTTCATATAATTTGTGATTTTTTGTTATATGAACCTTAAGATGACAGCCGGGAAAGACACTTAACTGGCAGTTATTTTAATCATATATGTGCCAAAATGAAGATTACATACCAAAATCCAGTGTAACCATTTCTCTTTTTCTCTTTAACTACTTCACTAGTTCTATGCGTACTAGCTGATTTCTTGACTCTTAGTTATGCATCAACGGAGCAGTTTAAATTTAATTTTAAAGCTCATATTGTCTTGTCTTGCTCTAATGACAGTCACTTTTATCATACTTTGATAAAAAAGTTTTCTTTTTCGAGCTTTCAATTTCGTACAAAAACATAAACAAACAATTGTGATGAAAAATTTAAAGTTTTTAACTGAAGATTACTTTAGATCTGCCTAGCTTTTTTATCTATCTGACCTTTGAATAAGTTGGCCTTTTAGCAACAATGTATTGACTTGGGAACAGTTTTATAAAAGGTAGCAATTTATCCTTTCAATGCTCACGTCAAATTCGAATGCAAATAAAATAGATTGAAGTGGGACTATCGTTGGCTATCTAGGGGTTAGTGAAAGTGAGTGGAACTAGTTGAATTGACTGCAGGATAATGCTTGTATACTAACATTATACATGTTTTTAAAATGTTAAAATGTGTGGTTATTCAAACTAAATTCTACATATGCCTATGTTTATGGTAAGGTTTTAACCATTTTTCTACTAGCGCAAGAGCTTTGATAAGGTTAGGAAATTTGTATATTCGATAGCTGAAGTTTCGATTGAACTTTTGTAGAGCTTGTAGCTAGAAAACATAGTTGACATAATTGCTGTTGTGGGGTTTTGCAGAAGTTAAATTCAAAAGTTCTATGAAAGCTTGATTCAAGGTTTCTAATAAGCTTAAAAAAGTGTTTTACAGAAGCTAGCAAAGTTTATACTTTATAAAAGCTTCGATAAAAAGAACAAACGGAATAACTGCTTTAAGGGCTGCAAAAGATTTCTATAAATCTTTGGAGAAGCATTATCAAAATTAGAAGAAGCATTATAAATAAATAAAATTACGTTAAAATTCATTTGTTTAGCTCTTTAAAGCCTGCACATATTTTTTAATAGAAGCCGCACAAAGTAGTTTGTTTAAACTTCTTCATTCAACATTTGCGGTTTGGACACTACAAAAGCTTTGTAGTATCATGTTATGAAATCTATATAACTTCTAAAAGTACGCGTATTTTCTTCGAAAAGGGCAGAAAGGCAAACTTTTTAGTGTTTTGTTAAAACTTCTTGAACTTATTGGTATAAGTTCTAAACTTCGAACTATACTTCGGCAAATAACTTTCACAAGACTGGTACGAGCTTCCTCAATAAACCACGAAGAGAACTCGGTTTAGTTTCGAATAACTAACGAAATCGACTACTCGGATCAGATATCTTAATTTTAAATCTAATCCATTTAATTCTCGAATTCGCAATATAGCCTCTTTTCAAATTCCAAACGAGTCCGCAATCTCGTAAAAAAAATTAATTTTTATAAGGTATGTGTACCATGTAAGGCCGGGCACCTTTTAAGGCCCATTTTTATTTTAACGCATTTCTAACTATCTAACTATCATAAGTGCATGTAAATGCGCATGTTAGAACATGTCCTCAAGTTATTTCACGAAAAAAACAAATTAAAGAGAATCGCGCAATATTGACAGCGAACGCAGTCGATTGAAAATAGCAACAGCGTGTAGAAGTTACCCAATAGGCAATTAAACCAGCGCTCTTCATACGAAGGCCTGCATTGACTGCTACTTTTGAAGACTAAACACATCCGTTCCTCGATGCTCTTATGAGCACTTCTTGAAGGCCTTCCTTATCTGCACGAAAGGCAGCACAACAAATTTGTTTTCCCTACAAGGACTGACTTTTCATATACTTCAGGGCAACTTTTTCGTTAAAAGTTAGAATATATATCAGTTTAAAAATATGGCGCAATAATGGCCCTTCTTACTGCTATATCAAAGATTATAGATTGAAATTAATCTAACTTAACAAAACATAGGAGAGAAGATAACATCATAGAATATTTAAATAAATAGAAAAATGTGTAAAAGAAAAAAATATTTTTTCAACACTTTTTGTTTACCCCTACTTTTAGCCATTCTAAAGAAGTGCTTCTATCAGGCCTCTTTTGAGCTATCGGAGCGGAAGGCCTGCGAAATTTTCCCACTTCATATAAAAAAGAAAGTGTAATTGTATATGAGTGCGGCAGTACTACAAAATCCACAGGAAGGCCTGCTAGCAGCGATGTCATTGTCTACAGGGTAATTTTATAGTGTGCTGCGCTTGTGTATTGCAACAACAAAATCTAATATATAAAATCAAATGTTTGTCTGTCTGTCTGTCTGTCTGTCTGTCTGTTCCGTATAGGCTCACGCACCGTTTATCCGATTACGCTGAAATTTGAAAACCGCGTACCTTTCATAGTGAGAAAGAACATAGGGGGTATAAAAAAGTGGGCGGAAGTATTTGGCGTGGCACTCGATAATAACCTCTAAACGCCTGGACCGAGTTCAATGACATTTGGACCGATTTCAATGAAATTTGGTATGAAGGTTCAACTGCTCCCAAAATAAAACATAAGCCATAAAAAAGTCCAAAGACTTACGCAAGAAGGCGCTTTAAGTAGTACATTTTTAAGACTCAATAACTCCAGAACTCCTGGAAAAATTTCAATGGATTTTGGTATGAACGTTCAACTGCACCCAAGATAAAACATAAAATATATAAAAAATTCCAAAGACTTCCAAAAGAGGGCGCTTTAAGAAGTGCATTGTTAAGACTCAATAACTCCTAAATGATGTGATTGATTTTACTCAAATTTGGTACATGAAATAACTTGACTCTGCAACAGAATTGAGCTATTTAAATTTCAGAAAACTTCCGTTAGAGGGCGCCTTATTCAATCAACTATGTTCGGCTCATTCACGTCAAAACGGATGAACCGATTTTGTTGAAACTTGGCAAGCATTTGTATCTGTTACTGAAATAGATCCTATGCTTTTAAAAGTTCTTTCGACAAAAAACAAGGAATGAGCCGAAGGCAAACGAAGTCAAGAACCAAAGACGAACGAAAAAAAAGAAGTTTAACGAGTACCAGCAGAAGCTATATAAAAATTAACCGAACAGTATCGACCAAAACAGAAGTTGAACGAAAACAATCCAAAAATCGAATGGAATTTATTTGAGATAAAATTTCATATTAAATGCATGCTTAGAAAAACTTTAAACGCATTTTTCTCGAAATGACTTTTCAAACTGCACTCAGAAAATAGTTTCTCGGAATATGATAAAAAAGCAATAATATTTAGACAAAATTGGTATTGACCTTGCTCCAGAGAATGCTTTTCTCGAAATGCGATCCTAAAATTCTCTAAAAATTATAAAAACCTTCTATGAAAAAGAGAAATACATAAAAATAATTCGATTTTAGAGAAAAAGACTCTTTAGTTTTGAGAAAACTATGTTTTTATTGAAGAAAAAACTTCTCATAGTGAATTTTTTATCAAAATATATGGAAAAATTTTCATTTTCAAAAATTTTTTCTGTATAAATGAGAATTTTTTTGTGCGAGAAAAATATTTGTCATTATAAGAGACATTGAAATATTTCCATTTCCTAGAAGTGAAGAAATATTTTTTCGAAAATGTGAAAATTTATTCTAATTGAAGAAAATTTCATTTGAAAAGAGAAAATTGCTTTTATCAAATATAGAGAAATTTTTCACCGGAGGTAGATATGTGTTTTTTTTCTGAGTGCGGGTGTCCATTTTTCTCAGAAACCAGACGTCAGATCGAGACGTTGAAGATGTCATTTTTTGTTTTAATCATGTCTGGCAGGTACAGTTTTACGGAAATTTGACTAAACACTTTCGGCGGAAGGAGGGAGCAAAACCGCAAAAAACGATAATTTAAAAAATTTTAAAATTGAATTGATAATTTTAAAAACGTTAAAATGAGAGCAGTTTTGAAAATCGTCCTCTTTCTGTGCTCGAGGCACAACCCCGAGTACCTAACACCGGGTTACATCAGCTAGTTATTAATAAAACCAGATAATTTATTATATTTTGAAAATACTGACGGTAAGTTTGTGAAAAAAAAAAAATTAATTTTAAATGGTTTTCAGAAAAGTTTAAATTTTCATTGAATTGAGCCTAATAAAGCCCTAACATGTCACATCGTGCTCAGTGGACATCTGAAGATATGAGGTATGCATTAAAGGCAGTATAAAAGGGTCAATTATCTCAACTACCGCATTGTCGAAGAAGCTGACAAGCACCACATAGTGCTGTATTGCTTGCCCATGAGCTTCAGCTATTGGACAAATCTATTTACCGTTCTTTTGAGTACCATCGGAACGAGGAAGCGCTGAAGTTTTTCAGGTTGTATCCAGACAGACCGCTTAATAAAACTAGCTTTGGACTAGTTCTGAGCAAAGTGTGGCCCAAATGTACGACACAGACAAATAACATCAACGGATTTCGTGCTACAGGATTATATCCTTTCAACAGTAAGGCTTTTCCTGAAATAGCGTTTGCTCCTTCAGTTCCAACTGAATTGCCTCATAATTATTTTGAGCCTGGTTATCAAGATGATCCTAACCTTCCATCAACTTCAGCTGCCGCCGCTCACAAGCTTTCGCAAACTGCATTACCTTCCGTTGTAAGTCATATGGACTCTGATATTTCCGAGAATTTTTTTTTCAACATATTTTTGTCTGTAAATTCATTTATGTAACTAATTTATCCAACAAACTGAAGATATAAATCTTTACAAAAAATTAATGCAGTTTTTAGATCACTATTTCACGTTAGGAATAAATGAGCCTTTTAAGGTACACATGTTCCTTGAAAGGCACAAAAAGGCTTTTTTTTAATTGCATTTTAAGAGATTTCCGATAATTTTAATGAAAAAAGTACGCTGTAATGAAAAAAGTGTTAGGTGGGCCTTATATGTTACACTTACCTTATCTTTTTTTTAAATTCTTATTATCCCTTCGGTTCCTGAAATTACTTATTTTAATTTTACATACTTATAATTAAAGTAATTTTATAATCTTTTTTCCCAATAATCGATTTGCTTAATATATGATTATATTAAAAAAAATAATTTCGGAAACAAATTGCTAAAATTATTTGAAACCAATTTGTTAGCGCGAATTTGGATGCGGATTCGCCGTAAGTCGGAAACAACGCAATCTTGTTTCCCGGTTCACACAAGTGAACGAAAGGCTGGCGACAATCCGCATCAAGGCTAAATTCTTCCACATAAGTCTAATTTGCGCACATGCCCCGACGGAGGAAAAGGACGTAAAAATAGTTCTCGGCGATTTTAACGTGAAAGTCGGAAAAGAAGGCATCTTTGGCTCCACAGTCGGTCAGTTCAGTCTCCACGAAACCACTTCGAATAACGGTCTAAGACTGATCGACTTCGCTACGGCGCGAAACATGGTAGTTAGTAGCACCAGATTCTAACACTTCGGTATCCAAAAGGCAACCGGGCTGTCCCCAGATCAAAAAACGCGAAACCAAATTGATCATGTTGTGATCGACGGAAGGCACTGTTCAAGTGTACTGGATGTGCGCACATTTTGGGGGGTCAATATTGACTCCGACTATCCAAGTTGCAGCCAAGATCCGCATGCGATAGTGCAATGCGAAGAAAGTACGCACAGGTGTGCAACGAAAGCTTGATATAGATAAGCTGCTATGACAACGGACCGCCCAGGCCTACTACGCTCAATTCTCGGTTAAGCTCAACCAACCTTACTCTTGCCTCGACGACTCTGGCGGACTTTGGGCGCATATATCCCACTCCATGCGCACTGCTGCTGAAGAAGTCATTGGTTTTCGGCGCCCGCAACCAATGGTATGACCAGGAGTGTCGCGACGCGACAGCAGCAAAATACGCCGCATATAAAAAGACGCTGCAGTCAGCTGCAACGCGAGCCATGCACGAAAACTATCGCGATAAGAGGAAGGAAGAGAAATGTCTTTTCATTTGAGCGAGAAAAAATTGAGGTGTACCAGGGCAAGAAGGATGCTCGAAAATTCTACCAGCAGGTTAAGCGTCTAACCCAAGGTTTCAAGCCCGGAGCATCCACTTGTAGAGATGAGAATGGTGATCTGGTTACAGATACGCAGTGCGCATTGAAATTGTGGAGACAGCATTTTTCCAATCTGCTTGTAGGCGACAGTACCAACAGTTCCGCCCTTGGAAAATGCAGTCTGATACCACCAATCGACGATGATGGAGTGAAAATTCCACCACCTAGCCATGACGAGGTTAAAGTTGCTATCCAGCGCCTCAAAAACAATCCGGCGGCGGTGAATTAATAAGGTGCATGCATCAACTCATCAGCAAAATATGGCTAGCGGAAAGCATGCCCGACGATTGGAATTTTAGTGTGCTTTGTCCTATACTTAAGAAAGGATACCCGACAATCTGCGCCAACTACCGACGTATCAGTCTTATTTTCATCGCATATAAGGTTCTTTCGAGCGTATGGTGTGAAAAATTGAAGCCGCATACTAAAACACTGTTTGGACCTTATCAGTGTGGCTTTCGTCCTGGCAAGACCACCATAGACCAGATTTTTACACTACGCCAAATCCTGGAGAAAACCTACGAAAACCAAATTGACACGCATCATCTCTTTGTTGATTACAAAGCTGCGTTCGATAGCCCGATTCCGGATTACCTCTACGCAACAATGTCTGAGTTCGGTATATCTGCAAAGTTGATAAGGCTCTGCAAGATTACGTTGAGCAATACATGCAGCTCCGTCAAGGTAGGAAATGACCTCTCCGAAACCTTTAATACCGAACGAGATTCCTGACAAGGCAACCCGCTATCATGCAATCTCTTCAATTTCATCATGGAGGGGATATAACGAAAGGCAGGTGTACATCGAAATGGTACCATTTTCTACAAAGGTGTCCAGCTCTTTATGTACGCTGATGATATCGATATTATCGGCAGAACCAAGAGAGATGTAACCGCTGCTTTCGCCGCTGCCGAAAAGGAATCAGCCAAAGTGGGTTTGACGGTAAACGAGTGCATAAGAAATTATATGCTGTCTGCAAATAAGGAAGTGCGGCGTCTAGGCTCCCATGTTACAGCAGGCAAATATAACTTTGAAGTTATCAAGGAGTTTACATACCTTGGCACCGCCGTGGTATCAGCAACAACAGTGTCAGCCTGGAGATAAAGCGAAGAATAACAATTACTAATAGGTGCTACTGTGGGCAAAGTAAGCAATTAGGTTCCAGAGCCCTCTCTTAACACTTCAAAACAAAAACAAATTGGCCATTTCAGCCCTTGAAAGGACTTTGACCGAGCTTCTTATGATCAATTGTGTTGTGTGTGTTATTAAATGTTTGCACACAATTGACCGAGAACTGGACCTACATGTTTTATGCCGACTCCGAACGGCTAAAGTTCATGTTCTCAAGAAGCTTTACATGGCATTGTTTACTCTCTGAGGTTTGCCATTGTCTGCAGAGAGGTGGTGACCGATCAGAAAAATTTTTTATTGAAAAAAACTTTTCGCCGCGGCTGGGGATCGAACCCGGGCTCCGAGCATGCTAAGCCACACACTTAACCTGTATGCCACGGTCACTCGCTGACATTATTAAATATTCTACAACATCTATTTATGGGTTTGTTAAATGCGTAAATGGTGTTGTGATGAGATTCTTTTAACAATTTTGTATATCTAGTTCTCCTTATTGGTTCATTAAATACAACTTTATTCGAAATGCATTCACTGTCGATGTTGCCATTAATAACATCAAATATAAAGCATGAACAAAGTAATATTCTTCTTGACGAAAGCGTCATTATATTCAACATTTTCAGTCTAATTTCATATGGTGGTAAGTTCCTATAGTCCCGGGGATTGTACGAATCTCTCAAGGCAAAAAGCAAAAATTGTCTTTGAATTGATTCAAGTCTTTCACTATGTACTTCAAAAGCTGGATTCCAAATAATACAGCAATATTCAAGAATAGGACGCACTAATGAGCAGTATAAGGTTTTAGTTACCCAAAAATTCTTGAACTCTTTTGCACGTCTTTTAATGAATCCAAGCAGTTTGTTTGCCCTGGATATGATATGCTCATAGTGAAGGTTAAGGCGCAACTTGTTATCTAGGATTACTCCAAGATCTGAAATGTGATTGACCCTGTTAAGTTCCACCCCATTAAGCATATAACTGCTACTATTTTTTTGGGTTTTACGGGAGCACTTATTCACATTTAAAGAAAGCTTATTTTGAATACACCAATGTTCAAGAGATAAAAGCTTGTTCTGTAAGAATTCTGAATCCACTTCTGATCTAACCACATGGTACAGTTTTAAGTCATTTGCATATAAGAGATGGGGGACATTGTGCAAAACTTCAGGTATGTCTGCAATAAATATGTTGAAGAGAAGTGGGCCCAGGTGGCTACCCTGAGGTACACCTGACGAGACAACAATTTTCTTAGAAAGAATACCTTGAAATTTTACAAATTGGGATCTTTCACAAAGATAGGACTTGAGCCCATGTTGCTGCTCATTTAAACGTGGGTTAATAACGTCCGTAAGTTTGAAACATATAAAATTTCCAAAAAGCTTCGGAATTGCTGATAAATTGCAATGCCCCTATAATTTTCAACTGATCTCTTATCACCATTCTTATAAATTGGCGTAAGGTGAGAAGACTTCCAAAAAGACGGAAACACACCTGATTGCAAGGATTTATTAAAAATAATAAAAAATGGCGTGATCAACTGCTCTAAGTATTGAACAAGTGAAATTGGTGGCAAAAAGTCTGGATCAGAGAAGTGCAACGGGTAGCTTTTTTGAGACTCTGAGTAGATTCGAAAAAAATGAGTCCGAAAATCTACTCAACCCTAACCGCCTAACCCTAACCACGAAATTCCTACAAAAACAAAATAGAAAAATTTCAGCTGATATTGCCTGCAGTGCGATTACGAAAAAACATACGCAAAACTCAAATCCAAACAAAATAGAGACGTTGGCAGAGAAAGAGCAGTACTCAGGATACACTCAAAATACACTCGGGTCGAGCTTCCTTCCTATACACTAACTCAACACACTCATTGAAAACAAATCAAAGTGGTTCGGATCACGCCGCTCTCGGATATAAGTATGAAATCATACCCGAAAATATGGTAATGAGCGAATGAGTCTAAGTAGGTTACATATTTAATTGAGTATGGATAGGGCAGATAATAGCAAGAACCTCGGGTATCTCGGGTATGATTTGAGTATCCGATTTCTGTCGGATACTCATTGCAGTTCTCTGGTCTGGATCAGGAGACTTATTGGAATCTAATTCTTTAATGGAATTGGTAATCTCTTTCTTTGTTATATTAAGTAAGAAACTAATGGTGGTAGATTAAGTGTGCTGGTCAATGGAATTTGACTTTGTGATGAAGGAGAACAAAAAACTTCTTTAAAATGATCTGCAAAGAGATTACAAATTACCTGTGGGTCAGAAGAAGAAACATGGAATGCGGGTATTCCGCTGAATTCCTCTTAACATTTACAAAGTCAAAGAATTTTTTTGGGTCTTCAATAATCCTTTCCCCAATTAAATTGGTATAAAGTTTATAAGCTTCTTCAGACTTGACAGAGAATTCTTTAGACAGTTCACCATATCTTGTCTTTACCTCATCACTTACATTCGCGGCGTTTTTAATTACTCTGGTAAAGTTTATTTCTCTGATTTGTCAAGTTTCTTAGATTTGAATCAAGCCACGGTTCTGATAGTTTATTTTTTTTTTTTCTTTATTTTTGGAACATGGGTATCAAAGATAGAAAAGACTTTCTCGTAGAAATATGAGACAGCATCGTCCAATTCCAGGGCAGATAAGTGGTTCCAATCCAAAGAATTCAAGTTATTCTTTATCTTACTGTAATCGGCGTTAAGAAAATCGTAAACAACAGAATTATTAAAGGACTGTGTAAAAATTATATTCAGGCCTACCATATGAGACGTTGACCAAGTCGTCGTCGACTCGTTTCCGTTGTCACTTGTTATCGACGTCGTCTTCACCTCAATGCTAAATCGGTACTCGCAACGTCGTCTTGTCGAGTGACAAAATAAGACGACTTTTTATCGATAATTTTATGCCAGCTTCAAATTTTTCTTCTTTTTTCTCAATCTTAACTGTCAAATTATATGAAAAATTTAATTATATGAATTTAGTTCTTAAAATATTTGTCATTTATTTATAAACATGCATTTCATTTCCGATACAGCAGCAGTTGAAACACGCGAACGCGAAATTTGTAGAATTTGATGGCTCACATATATTTTCTGCTATGTGTATTTTCTCCTCACGCTCTTGTACCACTTATCCGAGCTCTGGCACTCCACACTCTAAACCATCAGGTCTCAATTGCTTTTCAAACTCCATTAAATTAAAATCAACTGCTTCTCCTAATGGGGAAGTTGTAGCTGCTTATATCTCCTTCCGCCAGTTGCTGTACATTCTGCCTTGTTTAAAGAAATTTTATTCTTTACATTAAATTTGAAATCTCTCCAGACTAAAAATAAAACAGAGTAAAATTGATTGCTTGGTATCTCCAGCACTACAAGTAGTATTGCTCTTAACTTCCTGTCAACCATCATGTCCCTAAGCGGTGGACGGAAAGTATTTAATTGTTGATTTCCTCCCATTTATTTTTTAAATTGCCTGGGACTGTTCCTTTTGTTTCGTATGGATTCTTCTCCAGCTTTCAAACTTAATGTTGAAATTGACCAACGTTTGTTATTTAAAATTTTTTTTTTTCGTTTTCAATTAAAATAAAAAAAAAATTCGCTCCAAGTCGTCGCAACTCGTGCAGGAAAAATTGAACGACTAAAAATAAGGCATGTGACACGACATATTTTTCAAAACGACTAAAGGAGTACCGTATCCTCGTTGACAGCCTTAAACATTTATCGAAACGACTTCAGTGGTACCATTTTTAAGATGACGACATAAGACGACGACGATAACTGCCGACGACGACTCATATGGTAGGGCTGATTATTAGCGCATAAACTATATTATATATATTATTATTTGCACAAACTTTCCAGCACATTTCTTTACACATTTTTCCAACACAAGAGAGAAAAAGAACAAGCAACTGCCACTTTTTGTAGCTCTCTATTACACGAACTTCACTTGAGAAATTTTTTCGAATCTCGAGCTTCAAACAGCTGATTGTCAAAGTGATAAAATTAAATTGTTACATTGTGTTGTGAAAAAAATGTATGCAATTGGTTAGCAAATTAATGAAATTAGTTAAAATAGTCGAAATGAAACCTTACGAAAGCGTTTTTAATACAAAAACAAAGCAATTAGTATTATTTTTTCACAAAACAGCTGTTGTGCTTGAAACTTACCTTACTTTTTGACAAATTTTCTTATTTTAACAGGAAATCAAATTACTCTCTATTACTTGAACTTTACTCGAACTTTACTTGAAGTGCGTATGGAAACAAACAGAACAATATTTACAATATTTATATGGAAACAACAGAACAAAAGACGTTAAATTTGAATACCTTTCATTTGATACCTAATTTGTGCATGCTTTAATACGTAATACTGAAGTTATTGCGAAAAAACGTATTTAATGAACATTTTTGACCGCCAGTTTGAAAGCCTTAACTTTGAATTCAGCAGATAAAAAAAAATACATCTACTTTAGAGTATTGTCCTATATCACATATCCAAAGTTCATTCAAATTGGAGCTCATTCATAACTTTACAAAAAATAGATAACAACACTCTTCACAAGGATTAGTTAAAGTGTTCCAAATTTCTGATAAGAGGTTCAAAAGTTTCGAGCATTCATTGAAAAGGGATATTGTTTTATTAAAAATATTTACTTCATTAAGTTCGCAAGTACGTTGTGTTCTAACGCTGTTCTATTCTTGCTTACACTTTTGTTTTTGTTATGTAAATGTTACTCATACGCCCCGTAATTAACTACTGGAGCAAATTATTTAAATAACTATGACAGGTAAGCAAGTCTAAGCAAACAATATGAATGATTGTTTGTTCGGAAATATGAAACCACCAACGACAAAGAAATTATTAACATGATTATGATACCGTTAGCTTTAAACTCACAATATTCTTTAAGTAACCAAAATGTGATTAAAAATAAATAATATGTTGTCACATCAGACCAATTATATGCGACCAATGATTTATTTTTAATAATGCCTTAGAATATTTGCTTTTTTTTCAATGTAAGGCATACAATTCAAATTTGCCTTTGCTTTAAATATTTATAAGCAAACAGCAATTTAATAAGAGTCACACAATTCAAGTGACTTTGATGGCTGCAAATAATATATATACTAAATCTAGTTAACACATAACCATTGCAATTAACAGTTTTGGAACGTAGACTGTTCACATATATTATTCACGTTTCATCAATTTAATAACCAACCAATGTGTAGATATACAGAAATAAATGAATCGAAATGAAACAAAGACATATGCACAGCACACACATAATGAAACGTATGAATGAATAAATAATCAACACCTTAACATGAATGGCCACGTCCTTTGGCAATGAACAAAGCACTGGAAATTGTTGAATATGGAAACAGTCACCAAAGGAATTAATCAAGAAACAAAATCAAGCAGCCCGTCAGCAAGTACTGCAGGCAGACAGGCAGATACAGTGGCAATAGAAAGTGAACAAATATCACAAAATTAAAAAATTTTTGATTTTAAGAATGTACTATTTTGCTATAAGCTAAAAATTCTGCGTCTCTCAAAGCTTTTTAAACAAATTGCATTTATTTGTAATTTTAGAATTCTTAAAAAATATGATGCTAAATAAATATAAAATTCAAAGGAAAGTTAAAGAGTGCAACAACTTAAAATTAAATTTGTATTCATTTAAATAAATCTTATCTTCTCAATGCACAAAAGATAAAATAATATAAAATAAAAAACAAAGCCAGCATATGATAAAATTTTATTACCAAAAAATAGCAAAAATTAACTACAGCTTAAGATAAAAATATCATAGCGCTTTGTTAAACAAAAACCAAAACCATCTTATATAAAAGCGTCGCTCTTCAATCTTTTTTTAAAAAAGAAATTATAACACGACATAAACCAAACTCTGCCCACTATGGCCAAGTATGTGATATCAGTGAAATTTACTTTATTTTTTCTTAAGAACTACTTCAAATCTTTGGTCTATGTTGATTTTGTTGAGCTTGTCAACATACAGCAATCACTGAAAGCCGACAATGAGCGTGACATCGATGCCAGCAAATTTATATGGAAGAACTGATGACAATTAGATCCTTTGAGTACATTGCCTAAAGCAAACTCATGGTGCTCGAATGAAATTGCGTTCCACTTTCGATGACAATGAGTGTGTCTCTAGAATAAGAAACAAAAATCTTTGTTTTCTCTTTTCAAAAGATTCTTTGTCACATCAACAAGCAATGCTGTCCAAAAATTTCAAGCGAAATAACAGCTTGCAATGAAGAGAATATATAAGAGGATAGTGAAGAGTTTCCAAATAAAAACAAAGCAGATTAATTCAATTTAAAGGCATTTCAATTTTACTTCAATTTCATGAAAATTTCTTCAAAAAATGCAAGTTAAATCTTTTGCAATCAAAAAGAATCAAAGCTGGAAAAGTCAATTAACATTTGCACTTTAATAGAATTGGAATAATTTTTTATCAGTCCAAAGTGAACTTTTAAAGAAAAAGTTTAATGTTTTGATGTGACTAAATTTTTCACAGAATCAGTTTTTATATTAGTTTGATAAGCTTTTTCTTGTGAGAGTCACCAAGAGTAAACGTGTGACCATAAAAATAGGGTTAAGGTGCCATATAAGGTCTAGTACCATGTAGATGTGACATGAAGAGTTTTAAATCTAATTTGTTGGTTACCGTGGTATCTGGTATACTTATAATATATTGTATATATTATCTGTTAAAATAACAATTTTTTGGATAATTAGTATAAATAGCGAATAAAGTAATCGTAGCTGTTGTTAAAAAATTATTATTTTGCTAGTTTTTGCTAAATTTTCTCACACTCACATCGAGTAGCTGTAGTTTTTGTTTTTGTTGTAATGAAAAATCGAAGTCAAAAATTAAAAAAAAAATTTTCAATAAATTTTTTGTATGTTTTATAGCCTAGACACATTGACTGCGGCTGCAACATAACAACACGAGGTGAAAATGAAAATGTTGGCATGTTGTCTACGACTTGATTAATTTGCATGCAGCTCGATAAGGCGTATTTTCATATATTTTTATTATTAAACATCGAATTATCATTAAAAAACAAACATTTAACACAAACACAATGAGAATGAACAATAAAAAATACAAAAGAAGCACGAAATTAAACGAAAACATTAACAAATGCCGATGTTCTTACTTTTGTCGCACGTCAAAATAAAAAAAGTTCTAAATCGACGACAGCAACATTGCTGCAATGACGCATTGTCGTTGCAACATTGTCACCACATTCACCTCCATAAGAAAAGCATGTAAAAAAAATTTGACGCTTGACGCAATGCTGCAGCCGCAATCAATGTGTCTAGGCTATTAATTGTTACTGATAGCAGCCGTGTTCATCAGTGATAAGTTTGTGTTGTGCGAGTCAACGAACTGCGGTCGTTCAAGTTCAATCAAATCTGACAGAAAGTTTTTTATTAAAAAAAAATTCTTGATTGGTCACCTCTCTGCAGACAAAGGCAACGCTAACATGGAAGATTAGCCATTCGGAGTCGGCATGAAAGACGGAAGTCCCGTTTTTTATCAATTGTTTTTTTAATAACTTAAATAACATCCATAACACAACTTGAAAATAAGAACCTCGACCAAAGTCCGGTCAAGAAATGAAATAGTCATTTCGTATTTTTTTTTTTCATTTTTACAGAACAACGAGGTGTGGACTCCCTCCCCCAATAATTTGGCAGTGTCAGCAAAAACAGTGGTTTACTAAAACATGAAAATTTATGCTTTTATAGCAGGTTATGTTGGTAGGACCTTTTTGGATTTTTGTTTTACTTTTACTAGCCAATTTTCGCAGCAAAATAAAATAAGCTCGACTAAATATTTGTTTTCCTTGCTTTAAGACTACCAGTTCTAATGCCTCTTATAACTTGATTAATCCTGCAGTGTTAAAGGCTATTGTTTTTTTTCCGGGCCGTGTATGAAAAATCACGTTCAAAGGATTTCATTGAATATTTCGAGGACAACTTTAACAGATCGTCTCTTATTTTAGAAGAATCAATTAGCTTTCATTTCCCTAGATAGAACTTTTGAAAGCTCTTTCAATTTTACAAAATAACACTTCAGGGGATATTCATATGCTACTCATTCTTGAGTGAAAAAATCCAGGTTGACTTCAGCGTAGAATAATGCTTAATCGTAAAAATACTAATGTACCTTACTCAGGTTCTGAGCTGAGTGTTATAACTTCATTCGACAACAAACGGTACGTTAATGGCATGACAGAATAATAAGGTAGGCTCATATTTTTACGGCTGCTCAAATGTCTAATTTTACACTAACAAAGCTGTGAGGTGCTATAAGCGTCAAACGACAAGGCAACAACAACAATTCGAAAAACTTAAATTCGAACAGCTGACTTTGACATCTAGCTCACTTTCTCGCCTACCTTATTATTCTATCATGGTTAATGGGAGGAATTAATAAAAACTGAGTGAACGAGTGGAGTGGAGTGCTTGAGTGTACGTTTTGAGGTTGTGATGTTAGTTGAGTAGAGTGTGAAATCCGTATTAAATAAACTCCACTTCACTCGGAGGGCAAAAAACATCGCTTGAGGGTTCTCTAATGACAGTAGCTTTGTTTAACGTGTGAAACAGTATAAGGCGTTTTCGTTTATTTGATGAGAGCAGAACAAAGACTGTCAAACAATTTGTTAGCGATCTCAATACGACTTTTCGTACTCTTTATTTAACGTTAGAGCACGTTAGGCACATACCAGAGTTCTATCTGCCGGGCTTTTGAAATGAATGGAAACAAATAATCGTCAACAAAAATAAAGGAAAAGAATATAAATAACATGCAAAATTATAAAATTGTGCAAAAAATATTTTATTGTAAATAAAAATATTACACAAAATATTCCTAAATAACAGCTAAGACATTTGATGCACGGTTAATTTTTTTTTTGATAATTCAGAGTGCTCTGAAAGAACACAGAGTAGAGATTTTTTGGAATGTATTTAGTGTGGTCTCATCTGCTCTCACCTAATGTTGTGACCGACGATTCCCTTTCAATTGTCAAGCATTTTATATAAATATGTTTTTTTATAAATCAGAAAAATTTGTCAAGTTTACAAATATGACAAGATTTAATTGTAATAGCTTAGACACATTGACTGCGGCTGCAACATAACAACACGAGGTGAAAACGAAAATGTTGGCATGTTGTCTACGACTTGATTATTTTGGATGCAGCACGACAAGCCGTATTTTCATATCTTTTTATTATTAAACATCGAATTATCATTAAAAAAAACACTTAACACAAATACAATGAGACCGAATAATAAAAACACAAAAGATGCACGAAATCAAACAAAAACATTAAGAAAAGCCGATGTTCTTACTCTTGTCGCACGTCAAAATAGAAAAAGTTCTAAATCGACGACAGCAACATTGCTGCAATGACGCATTGTCGTTGCAACATTTTCACCAAAATCACATCCATAAGAAAAGCATGTAAAAAAAATTTGACGTTTGACGCAATGCTGCAGCCGCAATCAATGTGTCTAGGCTATAACTGGTTGACAGGCACATAGGAATATGTCAAGCTACACTTCAATGACAATAAAATGGAAAGCTCAAGTGATAGTGATAATTAATTAAAAAATATAAAATAAAGGTTTATTAAAGTCAAAATTTTATAAAACAATGAATAATCAGTCAACTGCAACGAGTTTGAAGAATTGTCACCTGCCAATTTTTATAAAATTTTGTGCATTCCATCTTCGTCTTTTTCATCGGAATCAAATAAAAAATACAGCAAAGAGGCTATTTATTTGAAATTAAACCAAAAAACAAGTATTTACAGAGTTTTTTATGCAAAATAAATGGCAAATATGAAATTTGTATAAATTTAACAAAACTGAGGCAGCTAAATAGCACACTCAACTTTTGTTGAGTGCTCTCAGTTTTTATTAATATGAAATAAACAAAAACTGAGTGTACTGGAGTGTGCGATGTTTATTCTGAGGGAACACTCAACGTCAAAAAAACATGAGTGGAGTGGAGTTGAGTTATTTTTATTAATATTCTTTATTCATACTGATCAGAGTAAAGTCGAGTGAAGCTGAGTTCACTCCACTCCACTCTTTTTATTAATTCGTCCCAATGTCTTAACGTCAAATCAATATTACCGAATGTTCAGAAGGCGAAAAAAACTGTTAATAATATGTATGAATTTCATAATATAATGTATTTTTCCAAACGTTCTACCGCCCTATTTTCATACAAACGTTAAAAACTAAATGAAGGCATAGGTGCAGTTTTGACCAATCTACCGAAGTCGCTAATAATCGGTTTTTTTTTAAATTTTGACTTACGTATTAGAATAAGGCTGACCTAAACAGTTTCAATACACCCAAAAAAAACATCTGATAGATATATAACTGACTTCACATCACCCGATAATAAAAAGGCGAAACAACTTAATTTATTTTAAAACAGGGTAAGCAATGTTGATCCGCCGTGGTCGTGTGTGCATGCGATTGAAAAGTCTTGGCAGACCCGGGTTCGAATCACCATCTGACACAAAAAGTTTTTTCAATAAAAATCTTTAAACTCGCTTAAATAAGGTATTTTGTGTATGTTATGGCAGTTAAAGATAGTAAATCTGCATAATGTGAAGCATAACCTCCCCTTTTGGAGGCACACTAATTAAATACTACTAGAATGGTCCCGGTTGGAATCGACGTTTGTTTTGTTGATGAGAAATATTAATATGAGAATTGATTTTAAAGAAACCGTTCTAAAAAAAAACAAATTTGAAATCTGTTTAAAACTGTATTGGAAATATTGCAGTTTAACCTGTTCAAACTGCAATGGAGTATTTAATAATCTTGACTCGAAAAAACACTTGTAATGCTCATATAAAAAAGTCTTATAAAACATAGATAAAAGCCCAAATAAACAAAATGTTTTTTAAGCCAGTTTGATGGTAAAGAACGCTCGTCAATGAACGATCGGAGGAAACTTCTCTCAGTAGTTGAATTATTATCAACTGATTGCTCAGTTTTTGCATAATATCAAACATGATTATGTCGTATCTTGATAAATTGAGTTATCTCATCGTATTCAGATCATAATCAATACTTTTGTTGTTATATTACCGATTGAGCATGATTATACTTTTTTATTGAAACTTTTTACTTAAAAATTGGACGTGACCATCTTCTTAGATATTGTCAATTCATCATCCTTTCGACCCCTAGAGATTCTATTCTGATATAAAGAAACAACGTTTCGTGGTTTTTTTGCATCGTGAAAAAGATAAGGGGAATCCTTTGAATATAATTTTTCATACACAGCTTTACAGGACCTACATACATAGCTGTTTTAACTGCTTGGTCAAGTCTGTCTCAAAACAAAAATTAGATGACAGAAAGAGTGGAAATACTGGGGCAAAAAAAAAACACCCAAGCCATCATTAAACAGAAATTTTTGTGTATTGTGCAACACAAACACATTGGTTCATGACCATGGCAGTAAGTGAGTCTCCGGTTAAAGGTATCCTGCGTGGTAAGCAAAACATCCATCACATTTTTACCGAAACAGCCAAGCTTACGGGAGATGGCGCTCACCGTTGGTAACAGCGATTAAGCCATAACAGTTTCAATTCTTAGTTCTTGATTCCTTCATAGACATTTCAGAATTTTTCCATATTCTCTCATTTTTTTTTAATTTTTTGACTTCGATTTTTTTATTTCAACACACTAAAAAATTTTTATAGAATTTTTACACCGATCGGTGTTCCAAGGAGTCCTACACCGTTCGGTGTTAAACAACACCGTGTCAAGGTGCTAGAATATAATATCCGACAAGGTTTATTTTTTTCACACCGATCGGTGCAAATAAGTAAATATCCGATCGGATGTTTGTGTTGAACCCCGTTAGGTGTTTATTTAGAATACTCAAAACAATAATTTTTAACACCGAACGGTGTAATTTTTTAATATTTATAATTGCTATAAAAAATAATGCTATGCCAAATTAAATGGCAGCCATGCTCAAAAATAGATTTCGATTAAGTTATGTTTAAACCTTTTTTTTATTTCATTACAATGGAATTAAAAGTTTTAATGTCAGTTTTTTTCGAAACTGCTTTGTCGAACATGACTTCTAATTCTAGTTTTTCAATTTCAGTCTTGTGAAAATTCAATTTTTAATCTGTTTCTCAATGATAATGTGATTTCTAAGTTGTTTTCTCCATTGATTTTCTTATTTCACACCGATCGGATAAGTTTGTCATTTCACACCTGGTAAGCGGTGTAAATTAACACCGTTCGGTGTAAAAAATGTAAATATCCGCTCACCGGTGTGAATTTATTTTGGAATTTTTGTAGTGTGAACTAAACAAACAAAAAAAAATACAGCTACTTGATGTGATTGAATTAGCGCAACCAAAGGGGAGTTTCGGGGTTTAAACCCCCCCCCCAAAAAAAATTATTGTAGTTCCAAGGAAAATAGCATTCAATCAAAGTGAGTCACATGCAAAGCAATCACACGTCTTATGAAATGAGTGAAAACACCAAATGTATATTTCAAATCGATTCTGGTTGATGCATAATCTGCTAAATTAGTCATATTTTGTTCCTTCAGACTGCACATTAAGCCGGATCGATTTTGTATAAAGAAAATACAGTTAGACGGACACCGACTCATAAGTAAGAGGTACTCTTAAAAACTATAAAATGTTTTTTTAAACATCTATAAAAAATGCATTTTTCTTGATATTCACATGTCTTTAAGCTTATTGGAATAGTATTGAGCTCTTTTTTCTTTTGGTGTATTGTATGGTTTACTCAAAACTTTGTTTAAAAAAATATATATTCGAAAATCATGAATTTTGTACTGAAGCGCTGTCTGGCGTACATTTAACTAAAAACTGTACCCACTAATATATATATATATATACCCAAAAAGATTTGCCAAAATCGAACAGTAATTATGGCAATTCAATAATAATTGAGCTGAAAGAAGCTTTTGAATATCGATTTCTTACATTTTATTTAATTGTGGCACTTAGTTTTGGTTAAACTGCACCATACAATGGAAAGAAGAGCTTAATAATTTTCCAATAAATTTAAATCGAAGTTTATATCGTGAAAAATACTTATTGTACAGGTATTTAAAACAAGCTCTTTTCGAAAATGATGAAATATCGATTTTTTGGTGTCTCAAAAGAGTTTGAAAAGACAAAAAAATTTCAAACATTTTTTTAAGTTAATGGGACAACAAATTAATAAAAAGAGTTGAGTGGAGTGAACTCAGCTTCACTCGAGTTTACTCTGATCGGTATGAATAAAGCATATTAATAAAAATAAGTCAACTCCACTCCACTCATGTTTTTTTTGACGTTGAGTGTTCCCTCAGAATAAACATCGCACACTCCAGTACACTCAGTTTTTGTTTATTTGATATTAATAAAAACTGAGAGCACTCAAAAAAGTTGAGTGTGCTATTTAGCTGCCTCAGTTTTGTTAAATTTATACAAATTTCATATTTGCCATTTATTTTGCATTAAAAACTTTTTAAATACTTGTTTTTTGGTTTAATTTTAAATAAATAGCTTCAATAAATTTTTTATTTGATTCCGATGAAAAAGACGAAGATGGAATGCACAAAATTTTATGAAAATTGGAAGGTGACAATTTTTCAAACTCGTTGCAGTTGACTGATTATTCATTGTTTAATAAAATTTTGACTTTTATAAAACTTTGTTGTATACCTTTGGATGCTCTTGTCATCCCTAATTGTAAGTAATATATGTTCCGCTGAAGCTTTTGCAACTCGGAATTTTCCCGAATTAAATCCTTATTTATCCGTTGGTCAAAAGTTCTTCGACATCTTAAATTAATTTTTAATTAATTATCACTATCACTTGAGCTTTCCATTTTATTGTCATTGAAGTGTAGCTTGACACATTCCTATGTGCCTGTCAACCAGTTACAATGAAGTCTTGACATATTGACAAATACAATATAACTTGACAAATTTTTCCGATTTATAAAAAAACGTATTTATATAAAATGCTTGACAATTGAAAGGGGAATCGTCGGTCACAACATTAGATGAGAGCAGATGAGAGCACACTGAATACATTCCAAAAAATCTCTACTCTGTGTTCTTTCAGAGCACTCTGAATTATCAAAAAAAATTAACCGTGCATCAAATGTCTCAGCTGTCATTTAGGAATATTTTGTGTAATATTACTATTTACAATAAAATATTTTTTATTTTGCATGTTATTTAAATTCTTTTCGTGAAAGAGCACGAAGAGCCGTATTGAGATCGCTAACAAATTGTTTGACAGTCTTTGTTCTGCTCTCATCAAATAAACGAAAACGTCTTATACTGTTTCACACGTTAAACAAAGCTACTGTCATGAGTGAACCCTCAAGCTATGTTTTTTTGCCCTCCGAGTGAAGTGGGGTTTATTTAATACGGATTTCACACTGTACCATAAAAATGAAGAAAAAAAAATAAAAAAAAAAAAATCTGAAGAATAAAAGTTTATTAAAAAAAAAACGTTTTCTGCAGAAAAGACGTTCGTAAGAACCAAAACTGCTTCATGGGGATTTCTCCGATCCAAACAAAATTATACAGAAATTGTTTTTAGAGTCACTCTAACTTATGAGAAGGTGTCTAAAACAAAACAAAAAAAAAAACAAATTGGCCATTTCAGCCCTTGAAAGGACTTTGACCGAGCTTCTTAGGATCGATTGTGTTGTGTGTGTTATTAAATTTTGCACACAATTGACCGAGAACTGGACCTACATGTTTAATGCCGACTCCGAACGGCTCATGTTCTCAAGAAGCTTTACATGGCATTATTTACTCTCAGAGGTTTGCCATTGTCTGCAGAGAGGTGGTGACCGATCAGAAAAATTTTTTATTGAAAAAACTTTCCGCCACGGCTGGGGATCGAACCCGGGCTCCGAGCATGCTAAGCCACACACTTAACCTGCATGCCACGGTCACCACGGTCATGAGAAGGTGTCTAGTATAATTTAAATTTCGATCCGACTTACTACACATGTTTAATTTTTGATATGTTCTGATTCTGACCACTTGAGGGGTTGTTGGCAATACTCCGATTTGAGTTTTCTTTTCAACTTTTAGCATGGAACCCACAAATGCGACTTGAAATATTTGCAAAAAATTAATTCAAAAGTAAGACAAAATAAGAAAGCCTGCATTTGAGGAAAATTGGTTCAGTCACTCGCCACCGAAAAAATCAAAAAAATTTCCCGTTAAATTGTTATTTTTCGTCCTGTTTTTATAGTTATTTTTTTAAAAACTATGATAAAAACTCTGCAGAATGAAGTTTAAAGTGAAGTCATGTGACCACTCAACTGGAGAAAAAATTCTCAATTCCTAATTTTCCATCATATTTTCCAAAATCAGTTTCATAAAAATTTCTTTAAATTGTTAAATATAATCCGATATTAAGAAATAATGGCTTATAATGTAAAAAGATGTTGGTTTAATTTTTCTTCTGTCAGCCCATTCAGTCACATGTTATAGTTATACGGTATTACTTATCCAATGAGCAAATGCTGACTTAAATCGAAATAATATATTTTAAACGATAGCTCTTAACTACACCTTTTAACGATAGGTCTTTTCTACACTTTTCCAAACAGCCCTCATTCATTAATATCGGATAATATTTTCACAATGTTGAGGGGTTTCCATGAAACTGATTTTGAAAATCCAATAAAGATTATTAATAAGGCTATAAAAGTCGATTTTATATGTAATTTCATCAGCTATTTTGGTGGCGAGGGACTCAAACGATTTTTACAAATTCAGACTTTTTGTTTTTCATCCCAAGGTGTCAGAAATTTATAAGATTTTAAATCTTTTATTTTAGAAAAATTAAAAAATCTTTGGAAAAAAAGATGCATCATATTTAGAGAAAAATTTTATAGAGTTTGCTCCAGAGAATGCTTTTCTCTAAATGTGATACGAAAAATTCCCTGATAATGATAAAAAGATTCCATAACAAAGAGAAATAAATAAAAATATATCGTTTTTATAGAATAAGACTTTTTTGGTTTTTGAGAAAATATTTCTTTTTATTGAAGAAAATACTTCGCATAGTGAATTTTTTGTCATAAAATAGAAACAATTTTTATCATAATATAGGAACAATTTATATTTTCCATAAATTTTTCTCTATAAATGAGAATTTTATTGTGCGATAAAAATAAAGGGTCCGCCAAATAAATTTTTTTTTTAAAAATACTATAAAAAAACTACTGAATATTTTCTCAAATTTCTTTTTTTATTTGAATGTACAATCCTTCCGGTTAATAATGGAAAATAATTTCATTCAAATGGCTGCCTCGGCTGGCCATGCAGTAGCTTACACGATCGGTCCAATTTTTAAGCACTTTATCGATTGTGTGCAGCTGTATTTCACCAATGACTTCACGAATACTGTCCTTTAAAGTGTCAATTGTCTCTGGCTTGTCGGCGTAACACTTATCTTTGAGGGCACACCACAAATAATAGCCCAACGGTGTCAAATTGCAGCTTCGAGGTGGCCAAACGACATCAGCTCTGCGGCTGATAATGCGATCTTCAAAAACAGGGCGATCTTCAAAAACATCGAGTATAGCTTCGGCTGTGTGGCACGTAGCGCCGTCCTGTTGAAACCAAATGTTGCCAATATCCTCCTCTTCAATTTTTGTGAACAAAAATTCGTTCAACATGGCCCGGTAACGATGGCCATTGACTGTAACGGCCACTCCTTGCTTATTTTCGAAGAAAAATGGCCCAATTATGCCTCTGGACCAAAATCCGCACCAAATGCGACAATTTTGCTTATTTTCATACCCGCCAAGATCAAAATGAGCTTAATCTGGATGGTCAGTTGGCTTCAACTCCTGAACCAATTGGACTTTGTATGGCATCATACCAAGGTCTTTATGCAAAATTCGTCTCAATGATGTCTCCGAAATGTTTAATTGTTGAGAACGACGGTGAATTGATGTTGATGCCGCTTCACGCACACTTTCTGCCACAGCAGCAATATTCTCGGGTGTACGCACTGTTTTTGGCTTTTCACGCTTTGGTTTAACGATGAGGATGCCAGTTTCTTTCACGTTTTTTCACAAGATAACGAACATACGGAGCTGACGGTGCTGCTGTTCTTCCAAAATCCGTACGCTATTTTCGCACACAAGAGAGTCTAAAGTCGGTCTAGCCCGAATATAAAAAACCCTAAACCTACTTTTTCGAAAAATAGTTTTGAAAATGATCGTGTCCGTGGGCGGATGAAACCCATATTCTATATGCATTTCAATTTTGAAGAAAAATTTACACATACCAAGTTATTTTCCTGTACCTCACATGTTAATGCCTTTTTAGTGTTTTCGCTATTTTGGATTGTATGGGAGGTGGACATGTTCGTGAACGGATTACGCCCAATTTTTGACCACATCTTAGTTTTAGTATAATATAGATGCGTACGAAATCTTATCTCTGTAGGTTATAGAGATTATCTGTATCATAAGCATAAGTATTTCTGAAGTTAAAAATTTTTTGGGTTGTGCCGAGTCCGTAGGTGGATGACGCTCATTTTTCAAAAACATCTCCGTTTTTTTAATAAAATGCATACGTACTAAATTGTATCTCTGTTAGACAACCATAAGCTTATTTGTTGAGTTTAAAATTTTTGCATTGTATGGGAGGTGGGCGTGTCCATGGGCAGATAACATCCACTTTTTGAAGACATATTTTTTTTATATAAAATACATACGTGCTTAATTTTAGCACCGTTGGTTTAACATGAGCTTATTTATTGAGTTTTCAATTCTTAGTTGTATGGGAGATTGGCGTGTCCGTGGGTGGTTGGGGGGCACTCGTTTTGCGCAAACATCTTTGTTTTGATATAAAATACTTATATATCTAATTTTATTATTCCCAACCAGCAAAATGAGTAGAAATTTGCGTTTGAGTTCCCTTTAAAGCTGTTTTAAGCGGCAAAATAAGTTCCATGGCACTTCGAAGCTGCTTTATGGTCCGTTGTAGAACTCGACACACCTAAAGCTGCTTAAAGGTACGTTGTGGAACTTGCCACACCTAAAGCTGCTTTATGGTGTCAATTTCAGGCAATCGATCTTGTAGTTCCAAAAGTTACAAGTTATACTTCTGTGCAGGTTTAAGATAATTAAGTTCGAAAGGAGTTCTGAAGTGCCGCTTGTGCGTCTTCTTTACATTTATTTTGAACTTAAAGCTGCTTAATGGTTCGATTGAACCTAATTTTGCACCTTAACGCTGCTTATGGGTACCTACGACAAAATTAGCTGTATAAATGAAAAATCTTCGTTTCGATATAAAGCTACATGGCAGAATGGCTAAGGCGTCGGACTTCAAATCGGCGAGACACGGGATCGAACCATGGCAAAGGCAACATTTTAATAAAAAAGTTTTTTCACTGCGAATCAGATGGTACAAGTTGAGAACAAAAGCGGTAATGATAGAAAAAGAAGAAAATAAAATAATATAAAAAATAAAAAAAATAAAAATCAGAAATAAAACAAGGAAAATATTTTTTTTAAAAAAGTTTTCGAAGTTCGATTAGAAAGCTGCTTAGCAGTCTATGCAACGTTCTTGTTGATACCTCAAAGTATGAAAAATTACTTAAATTTTGGGCTGCTTACACTGCAAAGCAGCTTAGAGAATTCGCTGTATAAGCCAAATTTAGAGCGTTTCTTGCTGGTTGGGTTGTAGGTTTATTATGAGCTTATTTATGCAGTTTTCAATTTTTGCGTTGTATGGGAGGTAGGCGTGCCCGTGGGTAGATTCCAAAAATATTCAATAGTGCAGATCCTTGAACCTATGTGACCATTGGTACCGTATTTCATCTCACGAGGTGACCTGAAGTTAATATACTCTGACCTTTCAGGTTTAGGGTATAAAAAGGTGAGGTGTGGTGACAATCCTGAAAAATTAGCTGTCCAAACTTATACGGTGTCGCAACCTATACGATACTTCCGTACCTATACTAAAAAAAGTAATTTTTTTTGCAATAATTGATTTATTTAAAACTGACATCTTTATTTTTATAAAAAACAACATTACCCAAGAAATTATAAAATTCGAAATTTTGAGCTCATTTATGTGCTGTTTTTGTCCATTCGACTATTGTGTTTTTGCCTCTGATACTTTGAAATGACAGTTGACTATTGACTTTTTTGTTCACTACTTAGAGATTTTCGGTTGTTCACTGCTTAGAGTAGTCCGTGTAAAAATAAAAACTATTTCACTATTTCGGTATATTCGCTATTTCGGGAGTTCGTTATTTTCTACTGTAATACTGATTCTACTCTATATTCTTAATTTTGCATATTACCTCCATTGCTTATGTTTTCATTTTCCTCATCAAAAATATCTTTTGCAACAATCAGAAAGGTTTGTGGTCATTTTTTTGTTTAAAGTAAGGCTTGAAAGCACTTCACCCGAACTGAGCAGAAGGACATGCAAAAGATCTGTATTGCAAGCCACTCTTGAAAATTTGTTATTATTGTGTAGTCTGTTGCACCGAAATAATTTTTGATTGGCCTCTTGCGCATCCTCGAATAAGTCAATTAGTCAATTAGGGTACTACGCTTTTTGAATTATATCAGCATTATGCCTCAATATTTTATGCACAATAACAGACATGAAGTACCAATTATATAATTTTACATTTAATAATAATAGCTCTTATAATCTTTTGTACTGAACTTTACACACTTTAACTTTTAAAATATATTTCATATTAATTACACGGTACAACACTCAAGAAATCCCAAAGGGTTCGCTGAATCCGAATCTGAAGTCAGATTTTTCGGGTCACCCTAGGTTTTCGAGCTATAGGGGAGGCTGAACCCTAACCCCCTAATGTTAATGAAATCAATATGACCGACCCCCATTACTTTTACAAATTTAAAATAAATTCAAATAAACGATGAGATTTTTTCTGACCACTGTGCATAGAAATTGAGGTCATGAAACTAATACTTGATCCGATTGTCAAGAAATATTCAATATACGAGTATATAAATCTATGGATAATTCTTATGTTTAAAACATTACAAATTTTAAAATAAACGATTATTTTGTAATGTATCATACATAGTAAGTGGAATATTTCAACCAGGTGCCTCACGTTAAAAATTTTTAATATAATTTCAATACCAGAAAAATTAACAAATACGATTAGTACCACAATAGAAAAGATTAAAGACATCAATTAAGTTATCACTCACGTAAGTGCTGACAGCCAGACTACAATAGAAAATAACAATTTCGAGTATAGAAAATTTATAGATGTGGAAGAAGAAAAATGTGTGATGAATTCTTCTTGTATTTTTTTTTTTTTTTCTCACTCATTCTATAAATACGTTACACTGTATGACTGACAGACACAAAAACAACGAGACATGCCGTGCATCAGGTATTCGTTGATGTTACGTGCTCGTTTTGTCATGAATTAACAGCCCCCCAGGACGATAGAGCCAAGTTGGGAAGGTCACAACAACAACAAATGGATAGAAGAAAAAGAAACAAAAGTAAGTGAAAAAAAAAATAAAATTATCCAGCAAAAAGTTTAAAAAGAAAACTCAGCAAAATAGGAGTGTTTCAACAATTTTTTATTTTTTTCTTAACTTATGCTCGTTTATGACATGAGAGGAAATGACATTGAAAAAAAAAAAAAACGGCAACATTGTGCGACACAGGGTCAGACAGTAACAACAACAGCGGAAAAATCAACAAAAGTGACAACAGCGACAAGAGCAAAGACAACAACAATAACAACAAGAACAACTTAAAATCCATTCATGAATAAGCTGTTCAAAACTATTTGTGGCTTAGCATGATAATGACAGACATTGACAGCATTTCAGAGAGGGTCTAGGGCGCACCGCCATTTTGAGTGAGTGGTAGTAAAGCTATTTCTTGTTGCTGTTTTAAGTTTTTGTATATTTTAAACTTAGTGCGCAAAGTTAAAAGCAGAGAATTTTTCAAAAGCTTACACTTAAGCGTCGGACTATTAGATAGAATTGATACCAAGAATATATAAAAAAAAAAATGTTCTTCACTCTTAAAGTTTTAGCCAATTTTAAAAATAACACACATTATTTTAATCGCCTAAAAGCACTCAATATTACCACAAAATTATACGTACTTATTGTGCTTATTTATAGCTATATTAAAAAATACTTAAAATATTTTCATCATTTTTTAATTAAAACATTTGATAGAAAATGAAGTGAGAAAATATGTGTGCGAATTAATTATGAATACTTCATGTTTCCAAGCACCTACCAGCAATAATAAAAAAAAAAATAAACAAAAAAAAATACCACTAATAAGTGCTGCCCCATGGCAATGAGTGGTACGCTGTTTGTGGCAGAAATTTTAGATATATTTTAAATATACAATCAATGAACTTTAATATAAGCAAATAATATATAGATGGCTTATTAAAGGCTTGTGAAAAAGATTATTTTCAATAAAAAAGTAATTTTATTATTATTGCCTTAAAACTGCCGACATGTAACTTAAACAAATTTTATTTATTGCTTATTCAAAGTTTGTGACTGGATCTGTGCTGGAGTAGCATTTTTTGGTACGGAAAAATGTGTTTGGATGAACTAAACACATGTGCGGTACAAATATTCATTAATGCTTCCCAGCGGCATGTATCTACCAGTTGTGTATATTAGCCGTAACAGCTTCAGCTGCGCCTAAATATTTTGTTAAATGACGCTTTGTCATTTTCGAGCATGTCGAAGTGCTCGTCACTATTTTTTCTTTTTTTTTTTTGTTTTGTTTTAAGCTTAAACAAAACGTGCTCGCAGTCATTTTATCCCCACGTTCCTTTCAGCCGTTTTTTATTAACATTTTTTTTTTTATTTCTTTCTCTCGTTTTTCATTTTTCTGCATGACTTCGAATTTGCATTTTGCCGCCAACCTTAGCACGTATGTGACACAAATCCTGCTTGAGTCCTGACGGTTTCCCGTTGCTCTTCAAATGACAGTCAGCGATGATTGCGAATGTGTGAAAATGCTCTAGAAAGCTAAATTTCCTTTTTTTATTGTACTTTCAATATTGCCTCGCGGCAATGCATTGAATCCTTGATCATAGTTACAATATATTATAGATAAACGTGCAAATTCCACACATGTGGAAAATTATTATATCAATTCCGGCTGTCAAGGTGTTGTTTAGGAAAATTTAAAACTAAAATAAGCAAATTTTAAATACTTTTGTAAACGTTTTAAGTTCAATGCAAAAATTATGCGGTAACTCGTGTTACAAAAAATTAGTAACTCACATTGCTTTCAGTTTTCATACTCAATTAAGAAGCTCTAATGCACCTCTTCTAGCTCTAATGCACCTCTTCTAGCTCTAATGCTCAACAATTCAAATTAAATTAAGAACCGCACTTCTAATTCCAAAATTTATTATAATAAGTAGTGTCCGACCGATTATTCGGCTTCGGCTTCGGTAATCGGCATAATCGGCCGATATTTTGATCTTCGGCTTCGGCTTCTGCTTCGGCCGAAATAGCCGATTATTTTTGCCGAATGTTATTGCTTTGCTAAACAATTTTTTTTATACTCTTTTTTTAACTTTTTGCAAAGTTTTTTGCATTTTTTTGAATTATTCAGTAAACATTTGAAACATTTTCATTGTTCACTTTGTGTTTCTCTCCTTTTCTGTTCTCTCATGAGTTGGTGTTCATTCCTTGAAAATTTTATTCAAATGATAAATGCAGAAATGATACTGTTACGTTTTTGCTTTTGTTATGGACTGAAATATAAACGCTAGAAATTTTCTGCCAGATTTCAGTTAGTATTACATTTCTGTAGCTTTTCTCGACTGGATCGAAAATATATTCAATTTTCTTCTACTTTATCCTGACGTCAATAATTCGATTACAGAAAAATCCGAATTTTGCAGAAAAACTCTTACGTTTAACTCGAATTTAAGGGGACTTTCAAAAAAGTTTATTTTAATGTTTTAAAATGCCTTTAAGGTGAATAAAAAACAAGATATCATTTTGAAAAATTATATATATATTTTGAAGTAAAAAAATCACACAAAAAAATTTGATTTAATTTTTTTGATTTTTTTATCTACAAATATGGCTACTGGAATTATTTTAAAAAAGCATCAAAAAACCATAACGGGCATGATTACAACTCACTGGAACATCGGAAAAAAACAAAGAACGGGGTTTTTATCAGCATCAAAACCGCCATGGAATGAACTAGAAGAAACAAGTTTGGTCAAAAAATAACAAAATAGCGGCGTTTTTTCAAAAATTTGACAAGTTTTTTTGGACAATATTGGCCAAAAACTCAAAAACTATAGAACCGATTTTTCTGTCCGTAGTTCATGCCATGCATCGACAAGTGTAAAACAAAATATTTAAATTTCAATTTAAATAAATGATTCTTTAAACAAATTCCTGTAGCAATACATCTGATTAAAATAATAAAAAAAAATTTTTTTGAGTAGTTTTTTTTTAAAAAAAATATAGTTTTAATTTTTCAAAACGATATCTTATTTTCTATTCAACTTATACTCATTTTAAAACATTAAAATAAAAAAATGTTTGAAGGTGTTACGTCCCCTTAATGATTTCAGTAAGTTTTTTGTACTGAAATGAATATTAAAGGTGGTTTAATTTTAAGGCCGATGCTGATTTTGATAAAACACAAATTATTCAGAAAATTACTGTCATTTCTTTTTATTATAACAATATTGGTATGTTTCAATTATGTATTAAACAAAATATCGGCCAAATGCCTGCCGTGACCTCGGCGGCACACCTCCATCCGATGGTACAAATTTTCGATGACGCTGAGGCATAAGTGAGGTTCATGCCGCTAATGTGCTGAATTATCTCATCCTTTAGCTCTTGAATTGTTGCTGGCTTATCGACGTACACCTTTTATTTCAAATAACCTCAAAGAAAGAAGTCCAACAGTGTCAAATCACATGATCTTGGCGGCCAATTGACATCTCCACCACGTGAGATAACACGGCCATTGAATTTGTCGCGCAAAAGAGTCATTGTTTCGTTAGCGGTGTGGCAAGTGGTACCATCCTGTTGAAACCACATATTGTTCACATTTATATATACTAATTCGGGCCTTAAAAAGTTCGATATCATCTCACAATAGCGAACAACATTCACAGTAACTGCCTGACCGGCCTCATTTTGGAATAAATACGGCCCGATGATGCCCATAAACCGAACCAAACAGTCACCCTTTATGGGTGCAATGGTTTTTCGACAATCACTCTTGGATTATCGTTCGCCCAAATGCGGCAATTCTGCTTATTGACGAATCCACTGAGGTGAAACTGTGCCTCATCACTGAAGATGATTTTCTTCGAAAATGATCATCCACTGTTGCCATTTCTTGAATAACTTTAACGCGTGGCTCGATTATGTATCTTTCCATGATTCAAATTGAGTTAGTCTGAAATGGAGAAATGCCAAATGAAATGCAGAAAAAACTTGACGTTTAGGTGTGGTTCACATTCAACATCGGCCCTTAACAAAAGCAAAGAATAACTTTATAATTTTTTGCTTGAAAACATTTGTTTCTTCTTCGGCTTCGGCCTTCGGCCGATTATTTCCATTTTGCCGAAGAATCGGCTTCGGCTTCGGCTTCGGCAAAAATTCACGTTCGGTCGGACACTAATAATAAGGATAGTTCCTTCAGGCTGTAATGTACAAAAATTTAAATACTTATATATTTACTAACTAATATTTAAAATCATTTGCTTGAAATTAATTGACCTTTTAATGTTGACGTTTCATCAGAACTATTACTATCACCTTCGACTTCAAAAAGGACGAGGTTCTTAAAGAAATTAAGTGTGTTTGTATGTATTTTTAATTGGGCCGAAGTCTCGGTGGTACTGCAATACCGAGCCAACCCGTGACAAAGGCGGAGCAAGCTCCTAAACACTCCGTCTTATTACAAAAATCAGTTTAACATTTGTTGTCCTCCGATGGAGGATCTATCAGATGTTAAGCTGATAAGAACAGATACTACACTTTGATCTTAGCCATAAGGCCGAGAAGCGATAACTTTACTAAAGTAAAAGAGTCTTCTAAAAATAGAAAAAAACAAGAACCAAATGAGAATAATAAGAACATACAGATCACTTGAAAGTAGTGTGCAGTCTTAACCTAAGATTGGTGTACAAGGATAAAAAGATCTAAATAGAAAAGAGAAGATTATAATGACCTCATCGAAGGTCAAAGATAGAATTGACAAAAACAGTTTTCCTTGGTCCTTAGGTATGAAGTTACTTATGAAAACACGAACGTGTTTGCGTACTTTATTCTAATTTGAGTGAAATGTTTGAAATAACTTCACTTTGTTATTGTTTCTTGTGCTGTTCTCTTAGCATGAATAACATGAGGCATGAAAAAAGACAGACACAGAGAAGAATTTTATCCTTCAAAAAAAAACTTTAAGTATTCAGTTTTGTCGATATTGCTACAGGCCAAATTGTGTTTTTTTTTTTAATTCGCATGAGAATATTATTTTTGTTTTATAACAACAACAACAATCTGAAAGTGTACTAAGGGCTGATTTTGCATGGTTGATATGTCTTCAGGTAAAATTCAGATCTTTAAGTGGTAGGGGTTGGTTTTACTGTCTTTCATTTTCACTTCAAAGCTGCTCAATTCTTAGTTAGTTTACCAGAATATATATTTAAATAGCTCATGCTTTGCATTTGAAAATTACTCTGGCTTCTTTTCAGTTGTCGAATAAATCTTTCGCCTTTTACTAAAGATTTCCGTGGAGAGGAGCACTCTAATGAGTCTAAAATAAATTTTTCTACTGCTCGAATCTTTTAGATTTGGGCAAATTAAATATAAATTTCAAATTATTTTCAACTATTGAAGCAGTAAAAATCAAACATGTCTCTTTAAAAACGTGTGTATTTTTTAGTTTATGAAATATGAAATGGACACTTCATTTTAACAAAATAATGCAATGAAGTGTACACTTTTTATATCAGCTTTTTATAATTTGATTTTTTTTTTTCATAAAAATAACAACTGCCACAGCTGCAATTTTGTAAATTTATCTGTTTTACCAACCACGTTACAAAGTCATTAGAATTGAATAAAATAAAATAAAAAACATCGCACAAAATGAAGTAAATAATTCAATTACCAATCAATCCATTTGCTGCCATGATTGGTTTTGTGCCAACAACCGACTGACAACAGCGTACATCAACTTATTCGCACTCAAGCCACATTTTAATCAACACTCTGCATTGAATTCAATTAAAAATTGAACTCATTCAATTAAAATCCTATAAAAATGAATGCTCAGATGCACTCGTACTCGTGTGCATGGAGCAGATCGTGCAGCAGCCTTTTATTATTTATACTCTTAATAAAATAAATAAACCATAAGAAATGCAATAAATATGTGTAAAGATGCATAAGCATACACACACATATACACATAAATATACTATATAACACACTTCAGTATAGAAAAATATGGCAAAATGCTGAACCTGTGGCTAGCCATTAAAGTGAGTGTAGGTGTTGATGTCGATGTTGTTGTTATTGTTGGTGTTATTGTTGGTGTTACTGTTGCTATTAGTGGTGATGTTGAGTTCATGTCGTGCTCAGTGCAGCTGACGCTTGGTGTCATACTTAAGCGAGTTCGTGTTAATCTTAGATTTCTACATTTAATGAAGAATTAATGGAGTTTTCAATTTAATCACTAAATTGATTTTTCCGTTCCAGACAGAAGAGTACTGGGTGTTAATAATTAAAAAAATATGTGGAATAAAGGACATTTTTAATCCTTTTAAAAATGGTCAGGGCCATAGGGTAGGAGCGTGGGAGTTAACCCAAGGTTCATTAATATAAGGTTGCGTACATTTTTTGACGTGGTGACCGTGGCATGCAGGTTAAGTGTGTGGCCTGGCATGCTCGGAGCCCGGGTTCGATCCCCAGCCGCGGCGAAAAGTTTTTTTCAATAAAAAATTTTTCTGATCGGTCACCACCTTTCTGCAGACAATGGCAAACCTCAGAGAGTAAACAATGCCATGTAAAGCTTCTTGAGAACATAAACTTTAGCCGTTCGGAGTCGGCATAAAACATGTAGGTCCAGTTCTCGGTCAATTGTGTGCAAACATTTAATAACACACACAACACAATTGATCATAAGAAGCTCGGTCAAAGTCCTTTCAAGGGCTGAAATGGCCAATTTTGTTGTTTTTTGTTTTACATTTTTTGACGCATCCTTATTTTTATGTAAACAAAAATATTTTGACGTTTGCAAAGTAGGGTTTTGTGCTGCTCAAAAAAAAAAATTTCAGTGTTTTGTGTAGTTTTCTGGTCTGTCTTTCTTGATTTTCTTAATTTATATTCCTTTCATTAAACCATTTTTAGGGTAATACTGAAACATTTCAATCAAAATTAAAATTATGGTTAGATCACACTCAATGCCTTAATTTTTTGTAGGACATCCAAATCGACAGATAAAACAAGTAAAGACAGTCTCAAGTCGGTCTAGGCCGACTATGAAATACCCTAAACCCACTTTTCAAAAACAAAAAATTTTTTATTGTAAATGGAAGTGTCCGTGGGCGGATGAAGCCTATAATTTATATGCATTTGATGAAAAATGTTGATGAAAAATTTACACATACCAAGATTTATTCCTGTAGCTCACAGTTAGTGCCTTTATTGTGCTTTCGCTATGGGAGGTGGGCGTGTTCATGGACTGATTAATCCCAATTTTTGAACACACCATAGTTTTGGCATAAAATACATACATACCAAATTTTATCTCTCTATGACAAACATAACCTTATTTATTCAGTTTTAAACTTTTTGGGTTGTATGGGAGATAGAAGACATCTTTGAGTTTATATAAAACACATACATATAAAATTTTATTGTTGTAGGCTAATTATGAGCTGAGTTATGCAGGTTTCAATTTTCTCGTTGTATGGGAAGTAGGCGTGTCCGTGGGCGGATGACGTCCATTTTTCAAAACCGTCTTTGTCTTGTCATAAAAAACATATGTGCCAAATTTTAGCTCTTTAGGTTAAACACAGGCTTATTTATTGCGTTTTCAATTTTTGGGTTGTATGGGGGGTGGGCGTGTCCGTGAGCGGATGACTTCCTTTTCAAACACATACACACTAAATTTTATTGTTGTAGGCTAATTATGAGCTGAGTTATGCAGTTTTCAATTTTTGCGTTGTATGGGAGGTAGGCGTGTCCGTAGGCGGATTCCAAAAATATTCAATAGTGCAGATACTTGGGTGCATGTGACCATGTGTACCAAGTTTCATCCAATTATCTCAACTCCTTCTTCTTATCCTGTGTATACGGACAACACACAGACGGACAGACGGACGGACGGACGGACGAACGGACGGACATGAATAGCTCGACTCACGAGGTGACGCTGATCAAGAATATATATACTTTTCTATACCGGACTCGCTTCGTTCTATGCGTTACAAACGTTTGCACAAAGTTAATATACCCTGACCTTTCAGGTTTAGGGTGTAAAAATAGGATTAATAAAAGTACTATACAAATATTTTAGTGATCAGTTTCCCAAATAGAACTACAAAAACTACCAAATAGTAATATATTATAATATTCAGGCAACCGTATGAGTTCTTTGCTCGAATGACTACGCTCTTTTGCTCTCATTTTAAAATAAGGGTGCCGAAAAGAGAAAACGTCAAAAATGTACGCAACCTTATATAAATGAACCTTGGGGGTAACCCACAATTCCAAAGTTTTGCAACGGAAGTGTAAGATGAAAAATAATCAACCGAAAACCAGCCTTAAAATTGTATTGCAACAAATTCAGTGTTTTCAGTGAAATGTGACATGATAAGTTCAAAATAATATATGAGAATTTGGCACAATTTACTGAAAATAATCATATTTTTTTATATAAATAGTTTAAATGGTGTAGCGAAACATCACAACGAAGTGGTAAAAACCGAATCTATAACAGACGAAAACAAATTTTAAGTTTTAAGAAAAACCTTATTTTGCACAGTATTTGGATCTGATGGATCAGATAACATAACTCAGATGATGACAGTGTCCAAATAAATTTCAAATTAGAGCACCAATAAGTTGTAACATGAGTTAAAAAATATGTGTAACGTGAGTGACTATAATTTAATTTAATATAACAAAAGTTTTGACCAATAGGAAGAGTATTTGTGATCTCGTGCTATTAAAATGGAATAAAAACTTATTAGTATCACCTGGGGTCGAAATTCGAAAAGTTTTTTGTTATATTTTTTATAATTAAGTTTGTGGCTGCAAATTTTAATTGATTGGAGATTTAAAGCTATTTGCTTCAAGGAAATTATGTTTGAATTTAATTTAAAAATTTAATTAAATTTAAAAAACAAAAACTCACGTGTAGCAAACGCAGAAGTAAAACTACTTAAACAATAAGAAATAAGAGAGATTTTAGAGTTAAATATAGATTTTAGAGTATCTGAAAAGAAATTCAATTAATACGAAATGGAATAATAATCTGAGGATTCAATATTTACATCCAGGGACCGAACCGGTTATGGTTTTTATCGAAAAAGTCTCATATTAACTGTTATCTTTTAACTTTAATTTTTTCCGACAAAAATAAAAGTTATTTTGTGTTACTTTTGACTTTCAATTTATCGATCAAAAATAACAGTTATTTTCTGCTGTTTATTTTTTCGGTCAAAAATATCAGGCAATTTATATTTTTTCAAAGGTAATTTTACCTACTAAAAAAACTTTTGATACTATTATTTTCATCTCATGGGTGAGATGTCAACAGTTTTACACATGATGTCAACAGTTCAATCTGTCAAGAGGCCTTTAACAAAATACAAATTGCCTGATATTTTTGACCGAAAAAATAAAAGTCACAAAATAACTGCTATTTTTGATCGATAAATTGAAAGTCAAAAGTAACCTATATTTTTAATCGAAAAAATATAAGACAAAAAATAACAGTTAACTATTAACTTTTAAAGAATCAGCCGAAAATTTAGAAGGCACTTTATATTCGTGAGGCTGAGGACATTTGTTTTTAATTTTATATTGTAGTAATTCATGTTTTCAATCATCTCTCAAGTTTTTGATAACAACCAACGTATCAACGTTATGATATGCTCTTTCAAATTAACCTTTATGCTCAGTCTGCAGCGAACAAGCAGTAGAATTTTTGACACTATTTGAATCTCCACCCAAAAAGTGTAGAATTGTATGCCTAAATATTTTCGTTCGAAGCTTAAAGAAATAAATTTTCCGTGCATACTTTTTGGATGAAAATTAAAAGACATAGCTTGTGTCCGTGATAAGTATACTAGATATCAAAACCATAGCTTGTGTTCGTGATATACTAGATACGGGGCCACAAACCATTAAATATTAATTCATTTTGTTTACTCTCTTATCATGTGCCTATGTTGCGTAGTGGTAGAGCTTCCGACTCTTAAGGAATTGTCAGCTTGGGAAATATGGGTTCATATCCAGCGTGCGACAATAATTTTTTTTTAAATTTTCTTATGAATTGAAAACGTTAGCCTAGCGCCACGAATAAAAGACTTTGAAATTTCACTCGCCTTCAAAGAAGTTTCACTTCAATTGAAAAACAACACTTTCAAAAGTGTTTTTTTTTTACAACAAAAATCATTTTTACCTCATATTTTCAGAAAATCTCAAATTTTGTGGTCTCTTTTGATAGAAATAATTTAAATTTAAACAAAAAAGTAGTGGTTAAATATGTATAAATTTTTTTAAGTCAACTTAGACTTACATAAGACTTAAATACAGTCTTTCTCTCTCTTGGCATTTTGTTGAAATACATACTAAATAACTTAGAAAATTAATTAAAAAACTTTTGGTTAGAAGTGATTGTTATCAAATTTTAAAGCAAATTTAACAAACTTTCAGAACTTATTAGAGAAGTTGAAAAACCTTTAAAATTCGATCAAGATATTGACTTGAAAAGCCAAAGTTTTTAATTCAAACCACATTTTTTTACAAGTTTGATAATTGATGAACGCATAAAACTAAATTTTTTGAGGAAAATTTTACTTTTAAAAAACTCAAATCCCATCAACCTAAAAGCTCTCTCCCAAGCAAATTTCATAGCGATCAAAGAGCAGGTTTTTTCCACCAAAATTATTTTTCTCTTAAAAGGTTAGGAACACCCTCCTTTAGATATATATCATTTATATAAACATTCTGCATATTTGCATATCTGCGTAACAGTACCTTTCAAAGGATATAAGTTTCATTCGTCTTGAATTCTGATTAATACCAAAAAGCGTGCGACTATGTTTAATTTTCACGTATTAATATATAAGATTTGATATTTAAATTATTAGTGCCTGGGCGACCCAGCTTCGCTCAGAATCTCATCATATATTTAAATTTTCCACGGCTTATAATATATCAAAAATGCCAACTTATCTTAGAAACAACATAGGATAAAATAATATTTTTCAATAAACTTGAAACGAATTTTTGTTTTGTGATAATTTCGTTTTTTAACATATTTTTGTACCTATGCAACTACGAATTAAAAAATTTTTGATTCTGTTATGGTGGTAACCGTGCAATTATTTTTCTTTATTTCGGCAAAAATTACATTTTTTGCCAATGAACGAATTTCTCCTTCAGCGATCGTGGCGGCGTGGATTCGAATCCCACGACCGACATCAGTTTTTGCAGCAATTTTTTATTATTTTGTATGATATTTTATTAATTTTAATTATTATTTACATTTTTTATTATTTTATTATTGGTTTCTATTTATTCGGTAAAAATTAAACGATTTTTTATTACTGAACGAATTTTCCCACCCACGATAGTGGCAGCCTGGGTTCGAATTCTACGGCCGACACTTATTTTTTTAGCAATTTTTTATTATTTTCATCAATTTTTTCCTTGTTGATATTTTCCAAATTATTTTCTTATTGGTTTTTATTTGTTTTTATGAATTAAAAGCTTCATTGGATCAACCACAACCTAAAAAATGTTATAAATCTTCTTCTAAATAAAACAAAAGCATTGAAACATTTTAAAAATAATTAATACAATTTTTTCTGTTGATCCAATGAAGCTTTTTATCTGTTTAGTCATAACAATAAACAGAACAAATAAGAAAATATATTGAAAAATACAAACAATAATTCAAATTGATAAAAATTATAAAAAATTTCTAAATCAAATAATTTTCGGTCGTGGGATTCGAACTAAGACCACCACGATCGCTAGCCGATCTAGCCACATTCAGTGCATTGAATGCAAGTACAACGCGGACAAGATTTCGCGAAAAATCTACCGCATGAAACTTTCGCAGTACATCTAGGCTACATAGTTTTTATTACAAAAACTAAATGAGAAATATCAAACTGATAGTGTTCAGCGACAAGAAAGAATCTAAAAACTACATTGATAAAGAACAGAGTACGGTGTTGTTGCTGCTTTTTGGCTTTTTCAGCTGTTTTGAATAAGCAGCAGCTTCACTGTTTGGTGAAGCTCAAAAACAAAAACAAAAAGATTGATCCACACTCCAGGGATTCAACTCGCCATCATCAGATTGATTGGAAGAAGCTCTATACACTGCAATGTCAACACCATAATTGAGATGGGAAAATTAACTAAGCATATTCGGCAGAAAAATGAAGATATTTATTAAATGCGTGAAAACCGACTTTTCCCAGTGATGTGACCTAGCTAGATCGATTTTTCAGCCCGCTCTTCATCCATATTATAAATTTCGTTGAAATCGTTAGAGCCGTTTTCGAGAACGCATTTGCAAATATATATATAAATATTGCTCATTTAATAGAATAACAATTTTACTCTCAACCAACAGACTTTCATTCAAATTTCTACTAACTCAACAACTGAAGTTGCCAAATGTAACATGAGTTACCAGTCATGGTTGAAGAAATCTTAAAAAAATAATCACGTAGAACTTTAAATAAAATTGAACACACATTCTTTGCTTCATTTTTAATGGCCATCATATCTCACAAGATCAAACATTACTAAAGGAAAAATTTTTCTAAAAGAACCAATATTTAGTCACGGGCAGTTTTATGTAGCTATGTCAAGAGTTCAATGGCCTGATGATGTAAAACTAAGTATTACAGAGGACAAGGGACAAGATAAATTGGTTAAAAATTCTAAAAAGATTTTTAGTAGAAATGTTATATATGGGTCATTCTTTTACAAGCCGTACAGAATTGAACAAAAAATGACCGACCCATTTTTTAACCCCGGCCATGCCATGATCCTACGCTTTTCTTTCTTTAATTCATTTTTCATTTCTAATCAAGTAAAATGAAAAATGCACCAATTTATGCGACTTTGAAAGTTATAGTTGATGGTGGAAAAGTTCAAAAGTAAAGTAAGTTTAAAAAAACCGAAACAGAAGACAATATTTGCCACCTCCTCCGCAGTTAAAGGATAAAGAAGTCCCCTTTCAAGTGCCTGACGCACCCTGTGCGTACCGAGGCTAATTACGCCATCCAATCAAGCACAAAAACACGCCATCTCACACACATGCACATTTTCAACATCAATGCACATATACACACTCACACACACAAATACAACTATAAGTGCAACAACTACAACCTGCGGCCAACAAATGGAAATTAAAAATATTCTTGCATACTTTTCTGCGTTATTGCAACAGCTTTTCATATCATGCAGGCACGAGACATGTTCTCCATTTATAACCATTAGCACCAACACGCTCCTTCTCCAACTACCAACAAGCATTTATTTTCTTCTTCATAGAGAGTCAACTGTTCTGGATATGCCGAACAGAATTATGAACATATGTATAAACAACAAATATACAAACATAAAATGAAATGAAATAAATTCCACACTTGACTAAACAGAACGGTGCGGAACACCAGCCATACTATGGGAAAATATCAACAGGTTTTTTTCCGAAGATATTTTCTTGTGTTATTCTAGTTATTTTGTGTTCTTAGTCCGTAAATTTCTGCCATTTACTTTTCTGTATATTTTTATTGTGTTCTTTGGTAAAAAATTTCTTACTCCGCCACTCAAGATAGACAAAGTCTAGGTCTGCGCCAGTACAACGCATATTTATAGTTTCGATAACATATGAAGCACAATTAAGGGGGACATGTAGTTAATTTAAGAGATTATTTTATGTATTATAAGTAAGGTTATTACTTGGAGAACATGTTTCAAAAATTTTAAACCCTGACTTGGAGCTTAAATGTTTCGGTAGGAAATTGGAGAGAGACATTTTCTATTGTACCATGCTTTAAATGAAAATTTTTAAAGTGTTTTTCTCGAAAATAATTTTTTTTGCTTGTCCAGCAATATACAGCAGCGAGTTTATAACCTATTTTTTTTTTAAATTGGAACAGCCTTTTCTTTAAGAACTTATTTTAACTTAAATTAATGACAAATATTTTCAATTCTGATTGTATCTAGTTACAATATGTGACCAGCTGTCTGCAAACTTCAAGATTTGTATGGCAATATCCAGTAGCTGGTGCACCGCCATTTTGGATATTTAGATTTATAAAATATTGAACATACATATACTCTTTGACCCTCTCTGTCTTTAAATGATATACTTTGTGTAAATTTGCAAACATTATTTTCTTAAAACAAAAATAGTGCTTGAAAAACCTTCATTCACCTATACTACCCCCTTAACACTAGGACACTGGGTATGATTTCACAACTGTAATTTGTTCATATATATGTATGTATGTATTTATAATTGTAAATGACAGCGAAGATAACGTTATTTCATATGCTCTAAATTAATTTCCATGCTTATGTGTAAGCGAAGAATGTCCTTGACAGCAGTATTGAAAAGGAATAGGATGAGAAAAACATTAGTGGCTCTGCATGAAAATAAGTACGGTTTTCCATACACCTTATAAGAGCTTATCATGTGGTCGCTTCAGAAGTCTTTAAGTGTACCACAAATTTCTTTCTATTTTCAACTTTAGTGGCGTTAAGAGCCAAGAAGTTAACCCATTAAAGACCTCTCCCAGAGAATTTGTCTATTGGAAATACAGCTTTGTGATGAAACAGTATAAGAGATAGAATATAGATATGAATATGGATATGGATATGGATATGGATATGGACATGAATATTGATATGAATATGGATATGGATATGGATATGGATAGGGATATGGATATGGATATGGATATGGATATGGAGATGGATATGGATATGGATATGGATATGGATATGGATATGGATATGGATATGGATATGGATATGGATATGGATATGGATATGGATATGGATATGGATATGGATATGGATATGGATATGGATATGGATATGGATATGGATATGGATATGGATATGGATATGGATATGAATATGGATATGGATATGGATATGGATATGGATATGGATATGGATATGGATATGGATATGGATATGGATATGGATATGGATATGGATATGGATATGGATATGGATATCGATATGGATATGGATATGGATATGGATATGGATATGAATATGGATATGGATATGGATATGGATATGGATATGGATATGGATATGGATATGGATATGGATATGGATATGGATATGCATATGGATATGGATATGGATATGGATATGGATACGGATATGGATATGGATATGGATGTGGATATGGATATGGATATGGATATGGATATGGATATGGAGATGGATATGGATATGGATATGGATATGGATATGGATATGGATATGGATATGGATATGGATATGGATATGGATATGGCTATGGATATGGATATGGATATGGATATGGATATGGATATGGATATGGATATGGATATGGATATGGATATGGATATGGATATGGATATGGATATGTATGTGTATTTTTATAAACAAATGAAGATGTGATAACAAATATGAAAATATAAAATTCGCTGATGACTTTTCTGCATCTTTTCACAGCATCTGAATGCGTTAAGATTTTCATAGTTAAGTCCTTCCTGCACTTAATGGTTTACTTTAACTAACAGTCAACTAAAGACCGTAAATGTATTCACTGTTTGTGCGCAAGCCAAACAAATTAGGCGTGTTTGCACTCCATCGTGAAAAATGTTCATCTTGATTAAAGAGTAAAAATTATGACGCCTTAATAAAGATAAGAACACTTTGAGCAGATTATGCTTATATTAAGGTAACCTTTTTCGTTACGGCTAAATAGAATTGTGTTGACGTTGCAGGGAAATAGATTATATAAATGGTCTTAAACATAAAAAAATATACAATTTTCCACGCTGAATCTAGAATACTTTTGAATTTTTGTTATAATTTCACAGAATTGTCTAAATTTTTTTTTAGTTATTGTCAACCTCAGAAACATCGTAAAAATGTTATTGCTTATAAGACATGCTGCAATATTTCTTATTTTATTCACCAATATACTACGTTAGAAACCAGCAGTCGTATAAAATTCAGTCATGTTCTTAAACCAAAAATAATGTACAAAACTTCTCTGAAAATTTAGTCAAACAGAGTCCTTATTGACAAAAAAGGAGGTTGGGTATGCATCAAAGTAAACAATAGTATGCGATGTTTACACTAAATATTGCGATTTTTACCTACTCCTTATAATGGCTTTAATGACTGCTTTTGAAAGATGGAATTTTTTATGAGTATTTAATAAATAATTTAAACAAATATCATAGTTTCTGAATGAAATTTTTACGATAATAATTTATAAACAACTATTGCAAATAATTAACTTTTTAAAGGGAATACCTTCCAATAGGTCCAATTTTCACTCCGTAACTAAATAAAGGAACAGTTTTTAATGTCTACAATTTTTGAACCAAAAATTTCGCATCTTCATTTGTTTCCAGGTGAAAGAGCAGAAAATGCATTTCCAACATATTTTTATAGCTTTGAAATCTCCACGTAGGAGACCGTGAGCTGTGCGTTAGTTGTTGAATACAGTTTGCTTGTTGAGCTGGAGCATAGTTTATAAGGAATAATCGTTAACAAGAAACGTGACTTATTGTCTCTTCTATTCCCCGGAGCCAGTAAAATCTCAAATCTCAAAGAAGTCTATAAAATTTGTGGCGTTTAGCTTCAACTAAAATATCATAATATTTACTTATAACAGCGCTTAAAGGAGCATAAAATACAACATAAACCCAAACCAATCAGAGATCAATCATGTTTTCTAAGTCGTTTACTATTTAAAATTACAATAAAAAGTTGTTTAAACTTTTTTTAACATAAACAAATTCTTAGAATTATATTTAAGACTTTTACTAAAAGACTAAAATTATGGTAATTTTAATCTAAGAAATCAGGTAACCCACCTGACTGGGACGAATATAAACTCAGTTTAAGCACTTAGAAAATAGCACTAAGTAAGTTGGCGTGTGCGTAAAAACTGTCGGAAGGAACATAAAACGATACAAACAGCTTACCCCTTTATCAAAAACGCCAGGTTCAGGGAGAAAAAGAGGTCCAGCGAACCAAGCGGTGGCCCAGAACGTAAAGCGGCTGTTTACTCAGAATCCAGGCACTTCGGTTCGTGATATTGCAGCAAAAGTGGGAACATCGAAGCCAAGTGTTCAACGGTTTAAAAAATTTTACAACCTTAGGAGCTATAAAGTACAAAAAGTACCTGATAGGTCAGAAGGAAAGGAAGGCCATTTCCAAATGTTGCCTTCGAAGTAAGGAATTTGTGACAGATCGCACAATCAACACCGAAACTTACATCAGCACCAAGGTTCAGTACTATTTTGGCCTGACCTAGCAGCATGTCACTACGCCCAGAGAACGATGGATTGGTACCAAGCCAATAATGTCACTGTGATATCAAGAGAAACCAATCCTCCGAATTGCCCCGAACTTCGTCCAATCGAAAGATATTGGGCTTTAATGAAAAGAAATCTTAAGAAGACCAAGCAAACTGCGCAAAACATCGAAATATTTCGACGTAAATGGCGTGGGGCATACACTAAGGTCAGCGAAACTCATTTCATAAATCTACTAAAAATATGTAATGAGTAAATTGTAAAAATATGTAATAAGTAAATTATATATATACTGAGTACATGAAAATTGTTCTAACATACTGTTCTAACATACTCATTACAAATGTTCTACATGACTTTATTTAATGAGTCAATAATCTATGTAAAACGTACATAAGAACTGTACTCATGAAATAAAATTGTTTAAAACATTTTGTGATGAGTACAGTGTGAATGTACCCACCACATACATCCATGAATTCACTGCACATATTTATGTGTTGAGTACACAGAATTCTTTTTTGACTATAGCACCGCTTAAAAGCATTATTTACTCACAATCAGTACAGATTTCAACATGTACTCAATACAAGAAAAATTTAAAATTTTTGTGTGCAGAAAACTATGCCATGAGTACATAAATTTATGTAGTGAGTCCATAGGTTTTTCCCTCTGTGTATGTTTCCTGTTTTCTACTGCTGCGGTTTCCACCACCAGAAAATTCATGATTTTCATAGTCTGGCAACTCTAGTCAAATGGCAGAAATTTAAGGTGACATCCAGTAACCCAAGAAAGTTTGATCGTTTACCTAACCATCCCCATCAAAAGTATTGCGATATCTCTTCCCAACGTTTTAAATGATTTTTTGAAAAAAATTATTTTAATGGTTATTTTTCTACCCATTAGGCGAAAATGGGTTGAACAGAAAAAACCTCCGAAATAAGTTTGCTTTTGTAACTCAAAAAAACGTTGTCTTATATTTAATATTTTATTTCTATTTAAAAAAATAATTATTTAAAATAAAAAAAATATGTTTGCTGTTCTCTTGGATGATTGAACCTAGGCAGCTGAGTTACTAAAGCAAACACAAGCAAGCTGGGCTAAACTTTAATTTCCTAAATAGTGATTCAATTTCAATCAAAAGCTATACTAAGTTCATAGCAAAATTATATAATTTTAGAATTTAAGTGCAAGCACTAACGAATCATGCGATGATAAGTCATACAGCATTGGAGTAACGTCTTATAGTCAGACGAATCAAACTTTGAAGTAAGCATTAAAATGAAACAATGAACTAAGAAACGATTAGAATTACTAAGAGTCATAAGCGCAACCAAAGGGGGCTTTCGGGGTTTAAGCCCCCCAAAAAATTATTGTAGTACCAAGCAAAATAGTATTCAATCAAAGTGACTCACATGAAAAGCAATCACACGTTTTATGAAATGAGTGAAAACCCCAAATGTATATTTCAAATCGATTCTGGTTGATGCGTAATCTGCTAAATTAGTCATATTTTATTCCTTCAGACTGCACATTGAGCCGGATCGATTTTGTATGGAGAAAAAAAGTGAGCCGGACACCGACTCAAAAGTAAGAAGTACTCTTAAAAACTAGAAAATATTTTTTTTAAACACCTATAAAAAATTTATTTTTCTTGATATTCAAATGCATTTAAGATTATTGGAAAAGTACTGAGCTCTTCTTTCTTTTGCTGTATCGTATGGTGTTGTTTAATCAAAACTGAGTACTATGAAAAATGCGTTTTTTATAAGTGTTAAAAAATATAAATATTCGAGAACCATGAATTTTGTACTGGAGCGCTATCTGGCGCACATTTAACTAAAAACTGGTTAAAAGAAATCGATTTGCGTACCTAAAAACTCATATGTACCCACTAATAAATAAATACATACCAAAATTTGCCAAAATTATTTTAAATTAAATTAAATTAAGTAGTAATTATGGCAATTAAATAATAATTGAGCTCAAGGAAGCTTTTGAATATCGATTTCTCACATTTTATATAATTGTGGCAGTTAGTTTTGGTTAAACCGCACCATACGATATATCAATGGAAAGAAGAGCTCAATAATTTTCCAATCAATTTTATTTAATGTGAATATCATGAAAAATATATATTGTACACGTATTTAAAACAACCTCTTTTCGAAAATGACAAAATATGGATTTTTGGGGTCTCAATAGAGTTTGTAAACACAAAAAATTTCCAAAATTTTTTTAGTGTACCATGAAAATCTTTAAGGACGTTTTATTCACTATCATAACTCGAGAGTTATCCATAACTTTAGAATTTTTGTATGGAAAACTTGAAAGTTATTCAAAACTTTCGAGTTATAAAAGTGAATAAAACGGACCTTAGTTTTTTTGCTTATCTTATTTTGCATTCTGAAGAAAAAAGTTTATACAAAAAAATTCGTTTTCTGCAGAAAAGACGTTCAGAAGAACCAAAACCGTTCCATGGGGATTTCTCCGATCCAAACAAAATTATACAGAAATTGTTTTTAAGAGTCCCTCTAACTTTTAAGTCAGTGTCCAGTCAAATTTCAATTTCGATCCGGCTTACTACACATGTTTAATTTTTGTTATATTCTGATTCTGACCACTTCAAGGGTTGTTAGCAATACTTCGATTTGAGTTATCTTTTCAACTTCTAGCATGGAGGAAACTTGAAATATTTGGAAACAAATTAATTTAAAAGTAAGACAAAGTAAAAAAAGCCTAAATTTGAGGAAAATCGGTTGAGTCACTCGTCACTGAAAAAATCAAAGAAATTTCCCGTTAAATTGTTATTTTTCGTCCTGTTTTAAAGTCATTTTTTTAAACATCAATAACACAAACTCTACAGAGTTAAGTTTATAGTGAAGTCATGTGATTCATTATAAAAATAATTCCGATTGACTTCCGAAAGTGGAGAAAAAATTTACAATTTCTAATTTTCCATCGTTTTTTACAAAATCCGTTTCATAAAATTTCTCTAAATTTTTAAATATTATCCGATATTAAGGAATTATGGCTTATTAGATAAAAATATGTTGGTTTAATTTTTTTTCTGTTCGCCCATCCAGTGACATAATATAGTTGTACGCCTTATTCATAATCTTCCATTGGATTTTCAAAATCAGTTTCATGAAAATCTCTCAAAATTGCGCAAATATTAACCGATTTTGGAAAAGTGTAGGAAAGACCTATCGTTAAAAATATATTATTTCGATTTCGTCAGCATTTGCGCATTGGACAAGTTATACCAAACGATTTTTTTCAAATTCAGAGTCTCTGTTTTTCATCCCAAGGTGTCAGAAATTTTGGGGTTTTTACTTTCGGAATTGAGCATAATTAGTGCTTACTAAAGGACGAATTTTAAAGCTAGTACCAGCCAATTGGGTATTTTTACAACGAAGTGATGTATTGATGAAAAATTGTCACTGCACTCAGTAAAAAGTTTCTCGGAATAAGATAAAAAAGACATAATATTTAGAGAAAAATTTTAAAGAGTTTGCTCCAGAGAATGATTTTCTCTAAATGTGGTACTAAAAAAATATATATAATATATCGTTTTTAGAGAATAAGACTTTTTTATTTTTGAAAAAAGATTTCATTTTATTGAAGAAAATACTTCGCACAATGAATTTTTTATCAAAATTTAGTAAAAATTTTTCATTTTCCTTAAATTTTCTCTATAAATGAGAATTTTTTGTGCGAGAAAAATACTTATCATTATTAGAGACATTGAAATATTTCCATTTCCCACAAGTGAAGAAATATTTATTTGAAAATGTGAAAATTTATTCTAAATGAATTATCGAAAATAGAGAAATTTTTCATCGGAGAAAGGTAGGTATTTTTTTCTGAATGTGTTGAGAATTTTTGCTGACCTTATTGGAACCCGAGTAAAAATGAAAATATTTTAGCTCAAGCCTTATTACCTTCGTGTAACTGCTAACAAGAAAAAAATCCATTAAATGACCTACAACTGGTGCTTGCAAAATATTTTGGCCGAACAGATTCTAAGCAACGTTGAAGCCAGTTTATTTTAAAACGACCGCTACCACTGCTGTTCACCTTCTGTACGGATAGAATGTCCTGACAGTGACCGTTTTAATTTAAAAAACAAAAAAAAAATATGGTGCTGGTCATGCCTGAAGTTTGAACAAGGAACCATTAGTGCAAAAATTGAACGCACTAACCGCTACAACTCAGCCGCTGTAATTACGTAAAATTGTTTTTATATATAAGTTCTACATTTGATAAACACCCCCCCCCCCCCCCCAAAAAAAATTCCTAGTTTAGAGTTGCCACTTTAGTTTTTCGAGCTTCTAAAATAGGTCATTTCTTAAAATAGGTATTTAAATGCAATATTTATAAAAAACAAATATTATTATGTTGAATCAGAGGCGTTCCTGGGCTTGGTGTCACCCGGGGCGGGTGTCATGGTGTCACCCCTTTAGATAAGAAATTTTTAAATGCAGTAAGAAACCAATTCGATGTGATTTAGTGTTTTTCGATTCGGAGAAAACTACTGAACCGATCGTTTTAAAAATCGTTTCCGTCGGATACCGTTTTCTTCACATATTGTACATTCAAATAACCCTCAAATGACGTTGAAATTTTTCAATTAGTATCTATCTTACAATAAGAAATAGGTCGATTTTATTATAAAAAAACAACAACATTTCATCGCGTTCTTTACAAAAACCAATTTTTTTGAGGCACCAGCGGAGAACTGCAATAAATCTGATATTACTTTATATTTGTGTACCAAACTTTTTTACATAATCTTCAAATGTTGTATTATAATATACTAATTTTAAATCTGTAATAACAATATGTCATAAAAAAATTCTTGAAAGTATGCTTTTTAATACAAAAAAATAGAAGGAGTACTCCGATAATTATTAAATTTTGTATGGTTGAATAATTTAAGCTAAATAAGCAAAATTGCAAAAATGGTTGAAATCGGTTAGTTCTTAGGGGTACCTTCCTTGGACCTTTATTAATTTTAATATTATTTTGCATGCGAGAGCTTACAAAAGTTGCCCGATCTTAACAAAATTTGGTCAAAAGGCTAGGCAATTATAGAAATAGTTTTGCACTGAAAACAGTAGAAATTGAGTACCTTCCTTGGACCTATATTAAATTTTTAAACGATTTTGTATGGGAGGTACATACAAAAGTAGCCCGATCCTATCAAAACTCAGTGAGAATGCTAGACAAGAAGATTAATAGATGTGAACTGAAAATAATAGAAATTGGTTAAACCTTAAAGGTACCACTCTTGCACCTATATTATTTGTTTTTTAAAAATCCAATTTAAGACATATTTTATGTTATTTATAATAGAAAAATAAATATGGTAACTTTTTTTATCACTCATATCACTACTAATTCCCTTTTGAACTTTTCTAAATTATTTTCCTATTCAAAAACTATTATTTTTCCCAAAAAGTACTTTATTAAACCTGGATAATTTTCTTGTTTATAAAAAGGTGCAGATAATATTTTGGAAATAAAAAGATAATACTTCAAATCAAATTACGAAAAATTTTCGCTAAAATCGAAGAATTTTTTTTTTTATTCCATTTTTAAATTTGATAAATTTTTAATATTTTTCCGTGCAAAATTTACATTTTTTTGTAAAAAATCACTTATTTAATATGCAAATCTTTCTTGTTTATAAAAAAGTGCAAACAATATTTTGAAAATAAAAAATAAATACTTCAAATAAAATTACAGAAAAGTTTTGCTAAAATCCAATAATCTTCTTTCTTTTTTTTTTTTGTTATAGCTTAAAAACAAAACAACAACATTTTTTTGTATTTTTGTATCATTAAGCGCATTATTGGCATCGAGTACGCTTAACAATTAAATAACTTTCGAAATACCCTCATCGAAATCAATATTACTTGCAAGCGCGTTTTCAATGGATTAAATAGCAAGATCGAAACTCTTGCCTCTCCCTTGGAAGACCTTGAATAAGTTTTAATAAATTTTAGCTTTGACAACGTTCCCACAATGATTTCTCCTCATTGTTTCGACTTGCAAGGAGAATTCTAAATTTTAAAACAGCTATTAAGAAAATTATACACACATTTCTTAACGTTAAGTATTTTTTCACTTTTTCTGATTGTTTGAGAAAAAAAAGAATATCGAAATGGTGTCACCCCTAAAATGGTGGTACCCGGGGCGGACCGCCCCCTCCGCCCCGCCCCCCCTAGGAACGCCTCTGTGTTGAATTATTGAAATATTATGTGTACAAATGATTTTTGATATTAAAAAATGTGAAAATAAAAATTAATTTCCTTGTCAGCATCTTGTCAACATAGATGGAACATACAGTCCCATCTATCATCTTCAACCATAAAAAAATACAAACAAAATAAAAATGTGTCACGTAAGGGTTAATTAGTGAATCAATTTATTAATTTTCAAATTAAAACAAGTTTAAACTTCAACGAACCTATTTAAATTCATATGTAAAAAAATTCATGAATAAAATAGCACCAATAAAATAACTACACAAAACCATTAAATTCAGCATCATTTGTTGCGCCATAATTAACGCTAATAACGTCAAAAATATTAAATTCGAAAATTGAACTAAAATGAGCTCGATTATTAAATTACGCCAATCAACAATATCGCAAATCGATGTATCATTAGCCAAAGGCAAATATAATAATTTATAATAAAATTATTTTCAATAAGTTTTAATTTGAGTGAGTAGCAACAAGCCTAACCCACCTCACATAACTACAAGTTATAGTTTATGTGTGTTTGAGTGTGTGTTCTTATGTTCAAAGCAACCCAGTAAACCGCAGGCAGTGAAATCAAAGTGAATTCTCTATTAAAGTGTGATAATGAATTTCTAACCAATAATCAAACAAATTTTCAACGAATTAAGAAACTATTTTGTATATTGAAACAAAATATTAAAATACAAACTAGTTTTTATCATTATAAATAACGAAAGCCTTCTTCAAATGCTGGAAAAAAACAAAATAAGTAGAACAGCTTCATCAAAACAAGCAGAACTATGGTGAGAAATTTACATAACCAAGACAAGGTAGACTGCCGCTAAGCTCTATACAGGGCCGGCCCTAGAGCCGAGCCAGTAAGGGCCGGGCTCGGGGCGCATGCAGACAGGAGCGCCACATATATATAAAAAAATATATATATCAATCTATCATAAGTTATAAGAACCTACGAGACTTACATGTATTTAAAAGTATGGTACGTTATATTATACACGGTTAAAAATTCAAGAGTAAATATTCAACCTCAGTGAAATTTTTTTGGTTGAAACCAAAATTTTTCCTATATAATATTATATTTTCAACTTTAAAGTTTAAATGTTAAACCTTTCAATGGTTGAAATCAAAACATATTTAAAATTTAAACCTAAAAAATTATTTTTTTTAACATTAAAGTTAAATTTTTCATCTATTTGAGTCAAGTTTTTCACTTTTTTTTTAGTTTTGAAATTATTTAAACGAAAGGGACTAATTATTCAACTATTTATGTCAAATTATCAAATTTCATAAGTTAAGGTACTATTACAGTGTGAAGTTTTTAAAAACAACACCTTTTTAATTAATTTTTTTTTACATAGTATTATTATATTATTTAATTCAAATTTATTTACATTATGTACAGTTACAGTTGAAAATATAAAGAAAATGTTTTTTTTTTTGTTTTTGTATTTGTTGTTTATTTTCTAGAGGTCGTTGAAGTTGGCGTGTTTAAAAAAAGGTTGTAAGTTGGTTTCTCGTCTCCAGCATTTCCAAGGCGTCGGAAAGTAAAAAATCAAAGTGCGTTCTTCAGTAAAGGGTTGTAGTTGAGCACTCTATCTACGCAAATAAAAATAAATAAAAAACAAAGAAAATGGCATGCGTTGAAAAACAAATTTACAAAAACCCCTCTTTTTGGCAGAAATTCTTAGCCGTAAAAAACAAAATATAAAATATTCTCGGCTTTTTATAGGTAGAGTGCTTAACAGAGTCTACGAAGATCACAATGAAACAAGGTTTATCGAAATCGATCAAGCAGAACTCGAGATATCTTAGAAACTAATTCGAAAAAACTTGTTTCGAGAAAAACGCGATTAGATTTTCTTCTATGAACGATAATATCTTATATATTAATACGTGAACATTAAAGTTTGTCGTACGCTTTTTTGGTATTAATTAAAACCCAAAATAAATGAAACTTATATCATTCGAAAAGTTTTGTTGCCCAGATGTGCAGAATGCATATATAAATGATTTATCTGATAGAGGGGGTTCCCAACCCTCTAAGAGAGAAATTAAATTTTTGAGAAAAAATCTGCTCTTTGATTGATATGAAAGAGTTGAAGAAAGGTTGAAGGAGAGTTCTTAAGTTGCTCGAATTTGAATTTTTTTTAAAAGTAACAATTTCTTAAAAAAATGTAGTTTTATGCATTCATCAATTGTTAAATTTGTAAAAAAATGTGTTTTGAACTCAAAAATTTGACTTTCCATGTGAATATCTTGGTTGGATTTTAACGGTTTTTCAATTTTTTTTCATTTTTTCTAAAAGTTTGTTAAATTTTCTTTTAAATGTGTTAAAAATTACAGCAAAGTTCTAACCAAAAGTATTTTTAATGAATTTTCCTAATATTGTCGTTAGTTATTTAGCGTGTGTTTCAACCAAATGCCAAGAGAGAGAAAAAAACTGTCTCAAATTGAATGTTCTAAATTGGGAAGCCAATATCTCCGCCATCTGTGAATAGATTTAATTTATTTCTTTTTTGTATTAAAGTGTTATCAGTTAACTTAGAAAAACTTGTTTATATTTAAATTATTTCTTTTAAAAAAGATCAAAAAATTTGATTTATTCTTAAAATATGGGGTAAAAATAATTTTTGTTGTAAAAAACAAAAATTCAAAATTGCATTTTTGATTTTTCTTTCAAAGTCTATACCGAATTTTAGGTGAATTTATTTTGTCTTGACACTAAATAAATAAACTGTCCGTGCCATCAAAAAATCAAGGCTACCCCACCCCTTATGATTTCTTTGACAAAATTAAATTTTTTTAAAATGTTGTTTTTCTGTTTTGAACAAAATAATAAAATAAAAAAATAATTTTTTTGAAGAAAATAGCTTTATATCTCCAATCAATTAAGAGTTATAGCCTCGAACTTATTTTAATCATCTCGCATATAATTTTAAATAAGCAATCAATAAATTGGTCGAATTTCGACCCCAGGCGATACTAGTATGAATATATGCGTGACTTACGAATATAATGTATGTTATATCTTTTTTTTTATTTGATATTTTTTTCTAAAATTTCGTATACGTATTCTTAAGACCTTAACGAACCAGATTCAAAAAAAAAAACAAAAATTATTTTTCATTTTTTACACACTGTAATAGTACCTTAATAAAACTTATTAGAACTTTAGAAAAGGAATTTTTTCAACTATTTTGGCAAAGTTTTTTTTCTGTTTGTATGTTTCTTGTGGGCCAATTTTAAGTTTTAATTAACTAATGTTTTAAGAGGTTTTTTGGCCAGTAATTTTTAATTGCAATCTTTAAAAGAATAAAAATTCAATTTTTTACCCGACGTTTCGTCAATTGTTTGTTGACATCTTCAGGGGTATATATTTTTTCTAAAACACAATAAATTCACAATTAAAAGAACAATTTTTTACACATTTTAAATAAACTTACATTTCTATTAAAAAACTACATTATATAAACACAAAATAGATAACAATAAAAATTTTTAAACGATAACAATAAACGCTTTATGAGTCCAGTGCTACTGTGTAATTGTTATTAATGTTGTCAGTGTCTTCTTTAAAATTTATTGCCCTGTCCCTTTTCTGTTGTATTCGTAAACTTTCTAAAGTCATTCTTTTGTTTGTTTTGTTTTCTACGTCTAAAATTTTAGCATCATCAAAATCAGCTGTGTGACCTGTCGCTAATATGTGTTGGGCTAATGCGGTTGTTGTTTTTTTGTTTCTAATGTCCAGCTTGTGTTCTGTCATTCGTATTTTTAGCGCTCTTTTTGTTGTTCCTATGTATATTTTGTCACAGCTTTCATTTTCTGTTCCTTTACATTGTATTTCATATACAACATTGTTTTTGTCCTCTTTCTCTATTTTTGTTTTTGTTTGTGTAAAAATTCTGTTTAAAGTGGTGTTTGATCTGTATGCAAATGTTGCATTGTCCGCTCTCACTAATCTCCGTATGTGTGTGGTGTTCGTTAGTTTTGGTATGTATGTGATGCCGTAGTACTTGTTATTCTCTGGTTCAGGGTTGCCAGATTGTTTATTTTGTTCTGTTGTATGTGGGTTTTGTTTGTTTTTAGAGAGTTCCGTGTATATGAGGGAATTTGTAAGGTGGGTTGGGTAGTCATTGTTATTTAATATTGTTTTTAATTTTTTAATATTCTGACTTAGAAATTGTGTATCAGTTAATGTTAATATTTTATTTGTTAAGTTGGTTATCGTGTTGATTTTTTGTTTCATTGGTTGCGTGGAGTGAAAGTTTATCAATCTACCTGAAGAGGTAGGTTTTGTGAACCATTCAAAAAGGATTTTGTTGTTTCTTCTATGTAATTTTATGTCTAAATATGAGATGTTTTTGTTTTTTTCCATTTCAAAAGTGAATTGTATGTTTTTGTGGTAGCTGTTTAGTGTTTTTAAAATAATGTCTAGGTCTTTTCTCTTAATTATGGCTAGAATATCGTCGACATATTTACATACAAAATTTATATTTGTACCATTGTTTTTAAGGGTTTTAATAGCGTCGTCAAGTAAATTGTCCAGTATTATGTCTGCTATTGTAGGTGCTAGGGGATTGCCCATAGGCATACCATATATTTGATGGTATACCGAGTTGTCAAAAATAAAATAATTGTTGTCCTTAAGGCAGAATTCTAAAATATTTAAAAATTGTTTTCGGGGGATTTTTGTCAAGTGTTTTATTGTGTCCCATTGGCTCATTATGTCTTTAATAGCTAGGTGTGTTGGTATGTTAGTAAATAATGATACCACATCAAATGACACTATAATGTCTTCTTCAGTCAACGTAAAGTCCTTTAGTTTGTCTTTGAGTTTTATTGCGTTTTTTATGTTATATTCGTCTGATATTAAGCTTTTTAAAATTTGTCCTACGTGCTTAGCGAGTTTGTAGCATGGTACTTCTATTGATGAAGATATGGGTCTGAGGGGAACATTTTCTTTGTGTATTTTGGGCAGTCCGTACAGACGTGGTGCAGTTGCGGACGGACACAGAAGTCGGAATTTTTCGTTGGTGTCGATGTAATGTTGCTTATGGAGGTGATTTATAATGGTATTGTTCTTTTTTTGTAGTTTGTAAGTCGGGTCAGTTCTTGTTGTTTTGTATGTGTTTTTGTCTTGTAGTAGTTGGTTCATTTTATGCATGTATTCGTTTTTGTACATAACTACTGTCTTGTTGCCCTTGTCCGCCTGCGTTATTATTATTTCATTTCCTAAGTTTTTTATGAATTTTCTAGTCTGTTCGTAAGTTTTTAAAATGAATTTTTCCTTAGCTGTATTTTTTATCCTATTTTTAAAATTCGTTATTTGGTTAGCTGTCTTGGCTCTGGCAATACTCTTTTCCCTCTCGTCGTCTATTGTTTGTATGTATTGTTCAAGATCAGCGATTATTTGTATAGGTGAGAAGTTCTTTTTTGTAATGGGTAAAGTAAATTTTCGTCCAAGTGAGAGTAACCACTTGCTGTCTGTGGGGAATTCTGTATTAGTTTTGTTTACAAACCAGTCCTCGTTAAGTGTAAAACCCATATTTTTGATGTGTTTGTTTTTCAGCTCTTCGATTTTTCCATCGTGTGTTTTGTCCGTGTTTTTGCGAATTTGTTGGTATATGTGTCCCTGTCTGCATGTGAACTCCTTGTAGTCTTCCTCTTCTAGTGTTGTTTTCATTCTAAGTTCAATGTGGAAAATGTAGTTCGTTGTGTTCCTGATGTTTATGTTTGTCTCCTTTATTTCCAAACCGAGTAGTTTGTTGTGAAAAAAGTCTTCCATTTTGTCATATAATTTGTTGACCGTGTTCATAGAAAAAATTCTTTTTGCTCCACATGTCGCATTTTTAAGATGTTTAGGTGTTATGCCATATTCCTTGCATATGATCAAAAATCGTAGCTGTCCCTTCTGTTTGGCTAATCTCCGTTGTGAGTTGCAGTAGTCCTTCATGGTTGCGCATGTCTCCGTTGAGTATTTTAATTTTATATGTTCGTAGAATCCCTTCATTATTTGTGTTTCAGCTGGTGCGATGACTTGATGATTATCGGTGTCCTCTCCGACAGATTTATATGTTTCTTGTGGGCCAATTTTTTCATTGCTGAGTTGAAGAAGTATTTCAACTTAAGAGACGAATTTAGCATCTTTAAAATAAACTTCTTCAACTGCTTAAGTCCAGATTTTCATCTTTATAGGTTGAAAAATTTATTGAAAAATGCAACAGTCAATAACATATTTTTTGTCATGAATGATGAAATTTTAGTACCTACAGTTATAATTTTATATCAATAAAAAGCAAATTTTTGAAAATATCAATTTTTCGTATTCTTTTTTTATTAAGGATTATATATATAGGACCAACTTTTATTTGAATTTTTCAACGTATAGGAATAAAAAAAACAACCTTTCAGTTGAATTTCTATATTTTTAGGGTTGAAAAAGTCAACTTTTATTTAACAGTTGAATTGTTATCTTCTAGCGTTGGGAAAGGAATTTTTAAAATTTGTCAACTTGTTTAGTTGAAGAAGTCGACTTTAAGTTAAATTTTTCTTAACTTTTTTTTTAACTTTTTCGGTTGAAAAGTTGGTCTTTTAATTTTTTCTTTTAATACTCCGGTTTACAAAGTCCGCCTTTCTGTTGAATTGTTTAATTTTTTTTTTGGTAAAAAATTTCGTTTTTGAACTTTACATTGAAAAATTTGACCAAACATTCCCAGCAAACATTATGACTCTTAAAAAACTCTTTCAAGACTCATATAAATGAGGGTTTATCATCATAAAAAGACTCTCTTATGAGTACATTTTCGTATGTTGTCCCAAAATATGATTCATAAATATGATTGTTTTATGAGTCTTTTTGGACTCATAGCAATGATGGTTTAAAGACTCATATTTGATACTCTTTTAAGACTCACATTGCGTACTCTTTTAAGACTCATATTTAGTACTCTTTTAAGACTCATATAAGAAGTATTTTGCAACATTTGTTGTAGTTAAATTTTAATGCATGTATATCGCCACAAACAAACAATTCTCCTAAAAGCGTAGCCAAGATATATCCATAACAGACAGTGACAAAGTTTAATAAAATTTTTAAAAAATATATTCGATTAAGTTCTTATTTATTCATTCGATATGGTGCTATTGCAATTATCTGATTCTATTCTCCCATGAAACACTCATATATAAGACTCTTTTATGAGTCTTCTTTATGATTACGCATATATCAATCAAAATATGATTCTTTTATGAGTCTTTTTTATGAACAATCATGTTACCGTCATATTTAGGACTCTTTAATGAGTGTCTTTTATGAGTACTCATAAAGCAGATACAATAATGACTCTTTTATGAGTCTTATTATTGAACAATCATTTAACAGTCATATTAAAGACTCTTTCAGGAGTCCTTTTAATGAGTCATCATAAAACATACATTAAAAACACTCTTTTTAGAGTCATTTTTTGGAGAGCCTCAGAAAATGTTTGCAGGGTTTTAATCATTCTACTTAAATAGTTGAGAATTGCATATTATTTTCCTTTTGTTTTACTTTTAGGTCTAACTTTTCTACATTAAAGTAAGTGTATTAAACTTTTAGGGGCGCAATTTAGACCCTTGGCCTAGGGTGCCACAAATTTTCGGACCGGCCCTGGCTCTTTAAGAGGCTCAAGAGAACTTAGAACTTCTACGGTTTCAAAAAACAACAATAACGTTGCTCTTTTTAAAAGAACTTTCAAACAACGCATTACAGAAATTTATACCAAAAGTAAGTTTGCTGGGTTGCATAAGCAACATTTTCGTATTCGATTGTATATTGAGTGCTAAGCAACTTCCGGTTCCGTTGAAAATTCAATTTTCAACTCACTGCATTAATAAAAAAGAAAAATATATTCATACCAAACGACGTGTTCAGCTATTGATTTATTTACGAGAAAATTTATTGATGCCAAAGATTTGAACTTAATTTGACATGCATTTAGCGGTAGTGTGTGTGTGTGCGTGTGTGTGTGTTCATGTGAATATGAGTGTGTTTGTTATCTCAAGCATAAATTTCTGGTTTGCCTTTGTTGAGATATTTTGTAAATGTTTAAAGTTTGTCATCATATCTAACGATAAATTTCTCAGTCATCTGCTTTTTGCAAAGTTTTTTTTTTGCGTTACGTCAGAAGCCACTTTAAATTTTTTCTTTTTCTTTTTTATATTTCAACTGAAACCATCTAAACTGATATATAAATAAAAATTATATTTTATAATAAAAATTTGTTGAATGACTGTCTCTTTATCTACGCAATATTCAATTCAAATGTCATCTACCAAGTTGAAAAAAAAAACAAATTTTAAATAAATTTGAATACGTTCACAGCTCAAGTTTCCAAAGAAATCTAAAAATATTTAAAAATTTATATTAAAAGTAAAGAACAAGTAAAATATGACAACAACATTCAAAGAAAGAATGGAATTCATGAAATTTCTTTAAAAAGTTTTGAGATGATTAATATTGAAGACTTGTTCAAGCAGCCAGAGCTGTGAGTTATTTTAAGATGAAGAAATGTGCTGTTGGCGTTCAATATGAACATTAGAGTAGACAACATATATACAAACATAGTAAGCAGTATGTCAGCTGTGATCAATAAACTTTAAATAAATGACCTAATATTCCAAAAACATGCTATTTCTGCATTTTGTAAAATTGCAAAAAATAATACATTTTTTAATTAATGAAAAAACATAGAAAAAACATGCATTAAAAACAAACTGCGTTTCACAAAACAAAATTGAGAAATTTTGATTCTACACACTAGTGTTTACGATTCTGGTGTTCTATACTTCAAGCAATATATCTCGCAAGCATGTCTTTGAATATATTTTCTAGTGCTACTAGAACGAAAAAAAAATTCTTCCCCCATCAGTTCAGAAAAAATTGTTCCATTTAAATCAAAGTTGACTCAATTTAAACTAAACTTCAAACTTAATCTGTTTCACTTCTTAAGTTCTCTCATAGTTTCTAAAGTTTTAAATTTTACATAATAGCTAACAATTTAAACTTCCATTTGTTCAAGCGCTGATATCCATTCAGACAACATACAAGCATATGTAAGTATGTCTGAACAACTTTCGCGACGCGACATTGTCTCGTGCTGTTTATGTCTGTATTTATACAATATGTTCAATAATCAATTTGAAAAAAATTAAAATCCAAACTTGCTACTTTTCCGCCGGAAGTGAACTGAGTTGATTATGATTTCATTCAGTCTCGCATGAGTGAAATTATCTGCATAATTAATTATGCATAATGAAATGCGACGATATTTAGCTGGTGATTTGTTCAACTGAGCAATTAATTTCACTTGTTGCCAACTTTGTATTTGTATTTTAATTGTATCATAGTTGCAACTTTTTGAAAAATGATTGATTAAATTAACTGCAATTTTAAACTGAAAAAAATTGAACTTTTCTGCGACAGTTCATTAAATCAGCTTAAAAGATACTCAATAAGTACAGAGTTGTTGTCTTAAAATGTCATAAAAAAATGTTCTAAATGTATATAAATATGACTGATTTCGTATATTTGCCAAGGTTTATGCTCGGATAAGACGGAGATACTACTTTTCATACCTTTGCGCAATTACTGTTACTTAAGGGGGGACATGACATTGGACGTTGAAATCGACTTTTTATAATTTTGTAAGTTAAAAAGAAAGTATGATTAAATGAGCAAGCAAAAACCCTCCAGTTCGACTCACCAGTGACGAATGAGTGAGTTCACTAGCTATAGGTAATCACCACTGGTTACCAACCAGATTACCTGCAATGCAATTCACTCATGAATTTAACACGGGGATGCCGGTAATGATTTCATTACTCTCTGCATTACCATTCACTAGCTGTTTCATGAGGTACACTCATCATTCTATTTGTTATACAGTTTATGTGGAAGAAAAAACAAATGAAATAAATGTATTTGCATTACCTGCTACATTACCTCGGGTACTAGAATTCACTAGCTACTATTCATGCATGATATCATGACCGTTAAAAGACTAATTGTGATTGTTAGTACTGGAGGGAAGAAACAAGCCAAATTTCAAAATTGTTCGATCATTTTGTTAAGTTTGTTAGGTTGAGTTCATTGACATAGTTGAAAAAAAGGCGAAGCAAATGCACTTTCCATTGGTGCCACTTTCGTCTCTGCCCGATATATAGTTTGCGAGCTACAGTCAGTTTAACTATTAATTTCAAATTAAAACAAGTGAAGAAAGTTTAAAGTCGGTCTATGCCGACTATGAAATACCCTAAACCCACTTTTCAAATGATGAAAAATTTACTCATACCAAGTTTTATTCCTGTAGCTCACAGTTAATGCCTTTATTGTGCTTTCGCTATGGGAGGTGGGCGTATTCATAGACGGATTACTCCCAATTTTTGAACACACCTTAGTTTTGGTATGAAATACATACATACCAAATTGAATTTCTCTATGACAAACGTAACCTTATTTATTGAGTTTTAAACTTTTTGGGTTGTATGGGAGGTAGGCGTGTCCGTAGGCAGATGACGTCCATTTTTCAAAACCATCTTTGTCTTGTCATAAAAAACATACGTGCCAAATTTTATCTCTAAAGGTTAAACAGAGGTTAACTTATTGCGTTTTCAATTTTTGGGTTGTATGGGAGGTGGGCGTGTCTGTGAACGGATGACGTCCATTTTTCGAAGACATTTTTGTGTTTATATAAAACACATACATATCAAATTTCATTGTTGTAGGCTAATTATGATCCGAATTATGCAGTTTTCAATTTTTGCCTAGTATGGGAGGTAGGCGTGTCCGTGGGCGGATTCCAAAAATATTCATTAGTGCAGATCCTGGGGGTGCATGTGACCATGTGTATCAAGTTTCATCCAATTATCTCTACTCCTTCTTCTTATCCTGTGTTAACGGACAACACACAGACGGACGGACGGACGGACGAACGGACATGAATAGCTCGACTCACGAGGTGACGCTGATCAAGAATATATATATTTTTATATACCGGATTCGCTTCGTTCTATGCGTTACAAACGTTTGCACAAAGTTAATATACCCTGACCTTTCAGGTTTAGGGTATAATTAAGACCCCCGATTTTTGAAAAATCGTATGGTGACTATATTTCACGCTGAGCACATGTCCTCTCATCTCTGTCTGCTATTTAGTTTGCGAGCTACACTTTCGTCTCTGTTCGATGCATAGTTTGCGAACTACACTCGCTAGTGCTAGTGGGATGTGGAATCCAAATTAATTTGCATTAAAAACAAAAATTAAAATTTTACGCCATCTATTGGGTAAAAGCATAAAACGAAATATGATCTTACTCTTTTTTTTTTCATAAGAGTTAAATCTAACCGAATCACAGACCCATTTCGTTAAATTTAACAGTTTCAGTTCATTGACTGAGTTGAAAAGAGGTTCATGACCTCTGGTTTCAAAATAGTATACTGTAGTGCATACATAAACCCAATGCGAACCAATGCTTACAATGCTGCCAAAGCAAACCAATCAGTTCGTGCAAAACAAAAGCAATACAAGCATAAACAATGAAAGAAAAACAGTGAAAGCAGCAGACACATTATAAGCAGCTGATGATTGATGTTCTTATATAAAAACATGCATTTTTTTTCTTATATTTTACTATTTTGTGACTTTAATATAATATTGACAAAATCCAAAATTAGATATTCATTCAGCGCAGGATATATCTGATATTTTAGTATATATAATATCTGCGAACGATAAGTATTCAAGGCTGTAGGTATACCCTAAAGTATTAGCCAAAAAGTTGCCTAATGACCTTGAAAAAATCTGTTAAAACCACCCCATACAAACCGCGCTGTAAGACGTAATTCTACGTCAAAAGCTCCTGTCATACGATAGCAAATCGTAAAAAGTTTAAAAAAATAAAAAAAACAAAAAAAAAATCGTAAAAAAATTAACCCGCTCGTGCCGCAACCAATTTTGTTAAAATTAAAAAAAAAATTTTGTTAAGATTAAAAACAAAAAATTTGGAAATATGTTTGTTTTTGACTTAGTTATTAATTTTTAAAAAAAGGTCTGTTTTTTCTGCCGCGAATGTTATGTCCCACCTTAATTGATTTATTACTTAATCATTAAGGGTGAACAACAAGTGTAAGGAAGAACGTAGTCTTGAGCAGCGCTGCATCTTGAACGAAAAATCCACCTGGCTCTGGATGAAAAAGCACGCAACTGGCACTGTCAAGGCGGGACAGCGCCACGTTAAAAGTATCTTGTCCGAAAACTCTTTGCTTGAGGCGTTCCTTCAAGACCTTTAAGTTGAAATGTGGGTTTTAATCATATAAAACCAGCCCATTCCCGCAACTACAAATATTTCTGATGTAGAATTGAAGTTCTAACAAAAAAGTTATATTGGTTCAGAGTTTCAGTTCACATGTGTACAAACATTTCAATTATGCTTTAAAAGCATTTGGTTTTTTTCGAAAGTGCATTTTTGTAATGAAACTTTAAAAAAATCAGGTTTTTATAAAGTGACTAGCTGGTACACGTCGCGTTACTGTCGTCCTTGTACATTGCTGTTCCAGTTTGCCAATAGAAGGCTATCAACAAAAAGTAACTCTTCTCTGGGTTTCAATATTCGTTTACCATATTTCCAAAGCTATTAATTATAAAAAAATTGTCTTCTATGGATCCCTTGTGCAGTACCCGTCTTAGTTTGCGAGTATATCCGGGTAGTTTTCGAGTATTTCGGAGCAGTAGGATATCACACAATAGTTACCCAAACCGAGTTTCTTTGATCTTTGACTATTATTTCCAAATTTTCCAAAGCGATTCAATTTAAAAAATGTGTCTTATGTGGGCGGAGCCACAGCCCTTGTACAATACCCGTTCTAGCTATTCGATAGCTATTCGATATCGAAAATTTGATTTAAATGGGCCGAGCTGCGCCCTGTTTTTAAAATGCCCGTGTCTGTTTTAGTATTGAAAGACCTGAGCAATCAGTTACTTCATACTTAGTTTCAATATTATACGACATTTACTTCCAAATCTATTCGATATCAAAAAAAGTAATTGTATGGGCGGTGCCATGCTACCCTTACCAAAGGTCGCTCAAATTTGACTGTCGAAGGGCACGTCTCTAAAGTAAGTTCGCACCGAGTTGAATTAATGTGCGATTTATAGACGTTAGTATAACTGAAAATTTGTGCTCTTAAAAAAGAAACACTCCTCTTGAGGGTAGAAAGGTGAAAAATACTTTACGACCTATTCTCATACCTACCAAATAAAGAAATATAATTCATTGAGATCGGTTCAGACTTTTCGGAGGAGCTCAAACACTAACACCATGACGCGAGATTTTTATATATTCGATTTTTTTTCGAAGACTTCAAAACATTTTTTAAACCTTTTGAACGATAAATCAAAATATATAAACGAACTACACATAACCTGATTATATAAAAAAAACGGTTCCGCCCTTTTTCCAACGCCCACAAAAAATGTTTACAAGCCCGAAATCTTCTTTTCATAATTATGTAATTCGGCGGTTACATTTATATATTTTTATACTCTAAACCTGAAAGGTCAGGGTATATTATCTTTGTGCAAACGTTTGTAACACCTAGAAATAAGGATTCCGATATGGAAAAGTATATATCGCACGCTAAATACAAAACAGTCACAACTCAAAATTTTTTATATCGAATTTTTGTTATAAATCAATTTATAAAACACATATCTGACTATATTTTTCGTTATTTTCTTCATTAACTGGAAGAATGAAGTTTTTGTGTTAAATGAAAATTGTTTTTCTTCTGCAGTTTCAACCAAAGAGTTTTATTTTTCGCTTTTCCTGAAAAGTCATGTTTTTTGAGTTGTGACTGTTTTGTATTTAGTGTGCGATTTATCCCTGCCCGTCTGTCCGTCCGTCCATCCGTCCGTCCGTCCGTCCGTCCGTCCGTCCGTCCGTCCGTCCGTCCGTCTATGTGTTGTCCGTAAACACAGGATAAGATATAGGATTTGAGATAATGTCATGAAACTTGGTACACATGTTCACATGTACGCAAGGATCTGCACTATTGAATATTTTTGGAATCTGCCAACGGACACGCCTACCTCACATACAACCAAAACATTGAATTTAATTATGAAAGCTACAGAAATAATATTTAAAATCGATGCTTTTTGTGCAAAAACTAAGATATGTACAAAATGATCCGCGTAGTGATCCGTTTGAAAACACGCCCACCTCCCATACAACCCACAGTATTGAAAATACCATAAAAAGGTTTATATATGGTCTACAAGGATTAAACTTGGTAAGCGACGATTTTATATCAAAACTAAGGTGTGCACACAAAATGAGCGTCACTCGCCCACGAACACGCACACCTCCCATACAACTAACAACATTGAAAATACCATAAAGAGATTTATATATGACCTACAGAGATTAAACTTGGTATGGAAGGATTTTATATCAAAACTGAGGTGACCACACATAATGGGCGTCAACCGCCTACAAAAACGCCCACCTTCCATACAACTCACAACATTGAAAATACCATTAAAAGGTTTATATATGACCGGTAGGGATCATATAAGCAGGGGAATTTTGGTATGGGAGGATTTTATATCAAAACTATGATACGTACACAAAATGGGTATATTACTGCGTACTGCGTAAGGGGTGTATTAATTTTGTCACGATGTGTGTAACGCCCATAAGAAGGCGTGGAAGGTATAGAATTGTATATATATTCTTGCTCAGCATCACCATCTGAGTTGATTTAGCCATGTCCGTCCATCTGTCCGTCTGTGGACACGATTACAGCCGTAATTTTCAAGCTATCGTACTGGAATTCGATATCTTAGCTTTTCTCTCGGAAATCGGATGAAAACCACGCCTACCTCCCATACAATCCAAATAATGAAACCTCCATAAAGAAGCAAATATTTAAGCTACAAAACTTAAATTCGGTATTTGTGTAACCTTTGTGTTAGAAAAATGGGCGTTTTCAACCCCAAAATTGAAAACTATATAAATAGCCTTCTGTCGAAGCTACAAAAGTAATATTAGATATTTATTCATTTTATGTATAAATTAAGATGTGTTAGAAAAATGGGCGCCATTCACCCACGAACACGCCCACCTCGCATATAAACCGAAAATTTAAAACTCTATAAAAAGGCTTCTCTCTAAGCTACAGGAAAAAACTTTTATACGTTTTTATTTTATATCAAAACTACATTGTGGAAGAAAAGTGGACGTTATCCGCCCACGAACACACCCACCACCCATACAACCCATAATAGTTAAAACTCTATAAATAGCCATATATTTAAGCTACAGAACTGAAATTGGAAATTTGTGGATTTTATATCAAAACTATGGCGTGTTAGAAAAATGGACGTCAACCACTCAAGAACACGCCCACCTCCCATATAACCTCAAATTGAAAACTTTATAAAGAGGCTTGTATTCACTTTGCAGGAGAACAATTTGATATGCATATATTTTAGACTTTATCAAAATAGTAAAATTTTTTAAGTATCATTATCAAAAAGAGCTACAATTTAAGATGTTGTACCATACGAATCGGCTGTGGGGGTATTTTAACTTCGACCAAGTCGAAGATATACCTTACTAGTTTTATATATATTTGTTTTTCATAGAAGCTTTTTTTCATGTCCCCAGCCGCGGCGAAAAGTTAATTTCAATAAAAATTTTTTTCTGATCGGTCACCACCTCTCTGCAGACAATGGCAAACCTCAGAGAGTAAATAATGCCATGTTAAGCTTCTTGAGAACATGTACTTTAGCCGTTCGGAGTCGGCATAAAACATGTAGGTCCAGTTCTCGGTCAATTGTGTGCAAACATTTAATAACACACACAACACAATTGATCATAAGAAGCTCGGTCAAAGTCCTTTCAAGGGCTGAAATGGCCAATTTGTTTTTTTTGTTTTTTTTATCATGTTTAGGATGACATTTAGATAAAAGTATTCTCTGGAGCAAAGTCTACACCAGTTTTCTCTAAATATGATGCCTTTTTATCATATTCCGAGAAACTTTTTTCTGAGTGTACACAAAACCATCTCAAAACAAGCTATTCACGTACGCAGTTTATGCCAGAAATTGGGCTTGAAAAATTTTTTTTAATAAACACGTAAATTTGTGCTTAATAAGTGTCATCCTGGGCTTGATCATAAAAATTAATTTTTGTTGTTGTTGTTGTTGTTTAAAAAAATGAGCAACCGAACGACATAATTCTCAGGTGGTTTTTGTTGCTGATAGTATAAAAGTGTATAAAAGTGCAGAACAAAAATTAAAAAATTTACATTTTGCTGTCCGAATTGGATCAAATATCAAATTTAGATAATGAAAATATAATTTTGAATTTTCGACTGGTCATCGTTTTTTTTATATTTTACCATATTTTGCCTTGTATTATTAAAATTCATTAAATGTCACATCCCAAAATTTCTAAGATTAGAAATATGAGAGCATGTTAACTTGTTTTATTCACAATCCTTAAATGACATGCATTGGCCACAAATGAGCATGTTTTTTTATAATCAATACCAAAATGTCATAAATTGGGCCCAAGTGAGCATATTAGTTTTTGACGAACAATTCTAAAGTCACATACATTATGCAGAAATGAGCGTGTTAATTTTTTGATAAACGATCGCATTATGGCTTGATATCAAGAAAATAATGACTAAGCTCAGAATCACTCCCAAAATAAATTGATTTAGGATTGTTTTCAGCTTCTCTCCGTGCATCTTCCAACGATCACCGAAATGAAATAAAGAAGATTTTGAAAATTTATCGTAAATTACGTATTTATCACTTTAACAATCGGTAAGCGATGCTTACCCTTGGGCGATTAGCAAAATCAATTTCTATTACAATCTTCTTCCAAATGTTAACAAAGTTACAACCCCGTCTTGGAACCCAATGACTTCTCTTTGTTTCCTTACGTAAAGAAAAAATACGTATCAGGCGTTTTTCAATGCCTCAACAGATCGTCAATGCCTCAACAGAAAACTTGAAAGATCTGATTTCAGAGAAACTAACTTCAAAGTTACATAGTTGTTTCAAAAATTGGCTCAAACGAATGCAAAATTATTTTAATAATATTATGTGGCGTTGGCCACATTCAGCTGTGTCAACTGTTGTGACAGCAATACATCGGGGAGTGTTGTTATCGGTATTGAAGTTACAGAAAAGTTGTAAAGTTTATGAAATGTCAAGCTTTGTATCAAATACCATTGGAAATTTCACCGACAAATTAAAAATTTTCTATTTTTAAACGCATTTTTATGCGCAACTTCATATTTATGTGCATCAAGTTTTGACTTAACAGTTGCCAACTGTTGAGTACGCTGAATGTGACCAGTGAAAATTGTATGCAATAGCGGATTGTAAGTGCTCTCTTTCTTGTTATATTTTTTGACAGAAGTCCGTTTCCAACAGAAACGTCAATACTACTTTGGAGTAATTATATCATGGATATAAACAGTTGTAAGCATATCAAATAAAATATTTGGCTTACGTCAAATCTAGATTATGAGTTGCCTCTTGTGTATCTTTGTTAAGATTTTTGTTTGTTTTTTTATTTTTTTTTAATCTTTTTTTTTATTTATGTACAAAACCATGTTTGACACACACAGAAGTTTGTCAAAGCTGTTTATTGAAAACCAAAAGTCAAAGAATATTTTTAGTTGTCGAACTGATTTACATTTTTTCAAATCAAACTGACATGAAATGTGAATAAACACACACACACACACACACACACAAACAGGCAGTTCTTCAGGGTAGGCCGTATTTTTGCTGAGATTTAAGATAATGCCACAAAATGGATAGAAATTTTACGCACTTTGAAACATTTGTGGTAATAATTTTGTATGAGCTGCAGATACGTAGAAATATCAGAATTTGAAATTCATGACATAATTTTATTAAATTTGCGCCTTTAGTAAATGGTAAGGCGCCTAAGGTAATAAAGTGTAGCAGCTTTGAGTGTGAGCTCAGAAAATTTAATCGAATCAAGAAGCAAAACATAAGCAAGTGTGGAGCACAAGAATTGAGTCGTTGGACATAAAGTCACTCCCAGCTGACGTGAAAAGCTGTCACCGAGGCATTAAAATATGCCAAGTTAAATAATTAATTTAAAGCAACTGTTGCCGCAATAAACAATAACAACAACAGTGGCGGTAGCAAAAGCCAAAGGATTATGGCGAAGGCTTAAATTAAAGCTTTGCACACTTGCACGCTTTATATTATTTAATTAATTGTGTTTGCAATATGTGTGTGTTTGTGTGGGTATGTGTATGTGCTAATAGGGTAAACTTGTTACACTTACCAGTGTTGCCATTTTCCTCTGAACTCATATCCGCTTGCATAACGCTTCCAGCAGGTCCGCCATTTTCTGTCTTCACAATCTCCACATTGCGTTTTGTCATATTTTCTGTTGATTAACTTTGTTGGCGTTGGCGTTGGCGTTGGCGTTGATGTTTATGTTGGTTAAATTGAGACCAGCTTGTCAACCCTGGCACGTTGAATGCCCAACAACTTGTTGCTGATTCAATGATGAGGGTTCAAATTTTAAGCGCTGCGCTGTTTGAATTGTAAAAGGATTGAATTAATAAAATCCTGTATATATTATTTAGCTGTTGTAGTTGTTGTTGTTGTTTTTTATTATGATATTATTATGGCTAAAAAGGATTTCTAGCAAAGCAAATATTTAAATAAAAGCTAGCGGCTTGCAACTCGTTTACGTTTGCGTTTCTTTTTTTTTTTCTATTTGTTTTTTTTTCTTTTTGGCCTAGCTTGAATATTGGTTGGAGTGTATAAATTGCTGGATTTATGCCAGCTGTTGAAATTATTTTATTTATTATTTTTTATAGTCTTTAATAGACTTTTATGGGCTGCAAGTGAAAAAGCTTTTAGTGTGTGCAGAAAAATTGCTCACATTAAATTGGTTTTCATTGATTTTTATTTTTATTTGCATTTGTTTCTTATATTTATTTTTCCTTTTTTTTTGTTTTTTCTTTTTTTATTTCAGTTGAGCAATTTTTGCTTTAGTAGAATGTTCAAGATAAAAGTTTAGACAAAGCTTAAAAGGGCACACACACACACACATACGCATATAAAAGTACACTTCACTGCATACACATACTCATCACCTGAAATTGACAGGCACACAAACACACACTCACACATAAGCACTTTCATGCTAACAGTTTCCATTCTTCACTTTAAACTTGGCTATCTGCAGGCTGCAAACGGAAAAAATATTTGAAGCATACTTTTAAGTGTAACAATTAAAAAGTTCATTCAAAGAGAGACCCTCACTCACATACACACGTAGACACTCAAACACGCATACAACACTCACGTTGAGACTGGCTGACAGAATTTAAATCATATACATATAGATGAATGCGGGCTTGAATTGTATGCGAGCTAAAGAGCTCTACAGTGCCGGATAAATAAAAAGCAACTTTTTTAAGCTCTGTTAATTTTGACAATATTATATTCAGTGAAGCTCCAAAAGAGCAATACTGCTTAATTATTTTTAATAAAACATGTATGTGTGACCGTCTAAGCCTTGTACCGAAAACTTTTTCCCAAAAATTGATAACCTTGAGTCGCCTTCAGCGATAAAATACGTTTTAACCGACTTCTTTCTTTTTTTAATGTATAGATAACTCCTAAATCACTTGACCGATTGACAAAATTTTTGTCAACAGATAGAAACCATGAGCACGGAGATGCATGTTCTACGATAGGGCGGTAATCAGCAAAGGGGAGTGGCAATATTATAAAAGCATTGTATCTAAGTTAATATTGACACCTGGTTACTGAAATTTTATACAGGGGTAGGTGAATTCAGTACAAAGTTGAACGAAAAAGTGGGAGGTGTAAGACAAAGGGCGTGGCACTTTAAGAAAAATACTGTTTTTCGGTTAATTGTGATACTAGGGTACTGATATAATTGTTACAAATGACGACAAGACAGTGCACGGGATTAAAAACAGGCTCGTATCATTATAAAATAAAAAAACTGCAAGATAACAATTTGGTACATTTATAGGAAGAATCATCACAAAGTAATACGAAGAAGACGGTATTTTACATAGGGCGAGGAACTTTTAGAAAAATTCTGTGTATCGGTTAACATTAATACAAAGATACTTACATTTGGTACAGGGCGAGGAAGAATCATTGGCAAAAAGTGGGCGGAATAAGACAAAGAACGAGGCACTTTTCTTAAATTCTAAAGGGACAGAAATTTTAAATAACAAAGTAAGTCTCTTGCTTGCAGAAATATAAATGATTTAAAAAACATTATAACATAAATATTCTCACAAACGGAAGAAATGAAAACTTTTTAGCAAATATAAAACAACCGACCTCAACATCACTAAATACAATAACTGATTTCTAATGTAAAAATAATGTTGCAAATACTAAAATAATAAGGAATTCATTATAAGAATATTTATAAATAATTTATTAAATTGGAGTAAGAAATTAATAGGAAAAGTTATTTTAACCTATTTTGTACTTTGAAATGATTTTCCGTTTTTTTTTTTTTTTTTCGTTATAAAATTTTTGTTAATACAATTTATATTAACTTATAAAATCCTGCCAAAAAACGTGTCTTTTATTTGTTGATTATAGATTTGTTTAGATTTGTTTTGCTTTGATTTGTTGTTCAAAAAGTTTAAATGTGATTGATACATTAACAAATAACTTCAGCGTTAAGATACTTTTAAGTTGCTATCTTTACCTAAGAAGACCCGCTCATAATATACATTACATCAGGGATGCCCAGCGCCTAACTCTTTCCACTCTTTACAACAACTTCGATATTTTCATGATTGTTGTAATTCGACAAATTCAGTTTGAAGAAAAATCATTGCTTCGTATTGCTTTGTTGTTTTTTAAGAGCCATCAAATGACGCTGTTTGTATTTGCATGTTGTTGTTTTTGTGTGTTCAACAATTTAACTTGTGCGCTTGGGCACGGTCAGCATTCGTGTTGTTGTTTGTATGTCTTTTTTTTGCTTGGGCGCTGCCAGAATTCGTTTTGTTGTTTTTAACATGCTCCACTCTTTGCACTCTTTACACCAACTTCAATATTGCAATGATTGTTGTAATTCGCCGAATGAAGTTTTCAGCTTCACCCTTATTTCTTATTACTTTATTGTTGTATTTGCGCACATTGAAGGATTCGTGTTGTTGTTTTGTGTGTTCAATATTTATGAACTTTTGCGCTGGCGCAGATGTAGGTTTTATGCGTGTTGTTGTTTTATGTGTTTTTGTTGTTAGAAAAATTATTGTGCCACGAATCCAAAGATTTGTTGTTGTTGTTGGCTTTTTGTTGTAGCACTCTTCAAATAATTTTTCTGGGCATCACTGCATTACATCATACTATTAATAACATACCCATCATAATCCAATTAATAATTGGACTTTCAAAAACAATTCTCCTCCCTCTTTAGCATTTGTGCAGAGACTTCTCGAAGCTCATTTGAAACACTTTAGAGCAGTGGTGCCCAGCAAAATTTAGGCGCGGGCCAATGATTAAAAAAAAAGAAAAAAAAACAAATGCAAAATTTTACACAGCGTTGAGTTAAACTTATGCTACGTCTACACAGAGAGTTAAGTTTGAGTTACCAGTACAAAGCTGAGTTTTCCCATTTAACGAGAAATAAACTCTTGCGTTACCAGTACAAAAATGTACGATTAAACTCAACTTAACTCATTATATATTCTGAGTTTTTATGACTCAATGTAAAAAGTGCCTAAAAGTACACTACAAAATAATATAAATAATATACACATTTGTGGTATTTGTGGTATATTACACAGTGGTATTTTTCATGAAAGAAACTTTTTTTTACAAGAACTGTCAAAATAGAACAGCTGATTCGTTAATTATACAATTTATTTTGTTAACTATGTGTTGTTATTTTCTTAAAAAATGAGTAAAAGAACTTCGAAAAGGATTTGGGCAATAGTGGGGAAAGTAGTTTTCATCCAAATATGGGCAGAGCTTTCGCATAGTTAGAAAAAAACGCATGTGTACCAGAGAACTGCAATTATTCTTGTTTTTGAGTCATTGGTTGACTAACACAAAAAAGAGTATAAGTGAATTTAAGTCATAGAAAAACTTCCACTTATATCCACTCATACTCGTTCGTGTGCCGTACACATAGCGAATAAATGAACAAGAATAATTTTTATGTTGGTATGAACCGATGCAGTGCTCAGTTCTCTCTTTGAGTTAATTGATTTATTGTGCTATACCATAATGACTCATAACACCAATAAACACCACGAGTTCAGTGAAATGACTTAAGTACTTAGAGTAATTTTTAGTTGAGCTTTCTTGTCATTTCATCCAAATTTAATTGTTAAATGTCCAGCAACACGTGCCAAACAAAACAATAACTGTTTTGCAAAAATCATAACAAAAAAATAATACTCAACTCTTTCATTTTCTTACACGAAAAGTAAACAAAACGGCGAAAATCAGCAGCAGAGCATAACACAAAATAATACTCACTCACTCATAGTTCTTATATTCCTCTCTCATGAATAAGTGAGTCACATCAGATTGTTAACCCACATCCAATAAAGTCATAATTTGCAGACACACATGCGTGTTAGAGAACTGTGAGTATGTTTTGTTTCTAGTGGGAATGAGTCAAAGTATTTTGTTGAGTTGCAATAAGTACACATTTGCACCAATAATTATGGCTCATGACTTAAGTATACTAATTTGTTTGGTACTCATTGCAGATCTCTGATGTGTACGCAGAGACACCAGCAGCATTGTCGGCAAATTTAACTCAATTCTGCTACGGTATCTCTGTGTGAACAACTTCGGTTAAATGTTAGTTAAAATTAACTTAACTCTCTGTGTAGACATAGCATTAAACAATAGCAAAATTACAATAACAAACAAGGCAATATTACAACAACAAATCTTCAGTCGAAATCATTCGACGCAGAAGTAACAGTACACTCAGCATAAGCATTAACATCGCATTTACTTTTGTAAAGCGCGTTGGAAACAGTGGGCGAGTGCTGTTGTGTTGTTGTTTTGTGCAGGTGTTATTTTTTTTTGGCTATGCGCAAAGACAAACTAAAAATAAAAACTAGTAAGGTATATCTTCGACTTGGCCGAAGTTAAAATACCCCCACGGCCGATTCTTAAGGGTGAAAGAATCTTAAATTGGAGAGCTTTTTGTATGAGATTTTGAGAGATTTTATTATTTTTATGTGTCTAAAATACATACATATCAAATTGTTTTCCTGCAGCTTAAATATAAGCCTTTTTATAAAGTTTTAAATTTTGGGGTTGTATGGGAGGTGGGCGTGTTAGATTGTGTATGACGCCCATTTTTCTTACATACCTCAGTTTCGACATAGAATACACAAATACCGAGTTTCTGTCTTGTAACTTTAATATTAGCCTCTTTATATATTTTTCAATTTGGGGTTGTATGGGAGGTGGGCGTGTTAGTGGGTGGATGACGCCCATTTTTCAAACCCACCTCAGTTTTGACATTGAATACACAAATACCGAGTTTCCGTCTTGTAACTTTAATATTAGCCTCTTTATAGATTTTTCAATTTTGGGGTTGTATGGGAGGTGGGCGTGTTAGTGGGTGGATGATGCCCATTTTTCTAAAACATCTCAGTTTTGACATAACATACACATAAACCAAATTTCAGTATTGTAGCTTTAATATTAGCTTCTTTGTAGAGTTTTCGATTTTGGGGTTGTATGGGAGGTAGGCGTGGTTATCATCCGATTTAGCCCATTCTCGAACTTGACCTTAGTTTTTTTAAAAAAAGCTTAAATATCGAATTTCATTACGATAGCTTCAAAATTACGGCTGTAATCGTGTCGACAGACGGACAGACGGACAGACAGACGGACATGGCTAAATCAACTCGGGTGGTGATGCTGAGCAATAATATATATACTTTTCCATACCTACCACGCCTCTTTTTGGGTGTTACACACGTCGTGACAAAATTAATATACCCCTTACGCAGTACGCGTGGGGGTATAAAAATGAAGGACCACGCGGGCCAATCGGGCTTCTACGTGGGCATGTTTGCTTTAGAGATCTACTCCCAAATAAAACATCCTCCATACTGCTTCTCTCACATGTAAAATAGTAGTTATTGAGAGCTGACTGTGCTTAGACAATATCCACTAAACCAATCTATTTTATATTCATTCAAATACAGAATGCCTTTGAAATCATTTTGGCGATATCCTTGTTAAGGTGCTGCAAAAGCTCTTTTTACAAGGCAACCAATACAAGCTCACTCACAAAAATTTGAAGCACATCTGACTTCACAAGTACTTTGGAGCAGCATTATAGAGAGAGCGAGAGATTTGCTTGCAAATTCAGAGACTCTTCTTGTCTCAGTTTTGATTCAGAAGTGTTCACGAGGTTTGTACGAGGTAATACTCTTGAAACCTCGACAAATTTCTTCGCAAGAGCTTGAAGAGAAGCATGAAACCAAGATCGCTCACAAAAATGTTTAAACGTGCTTTAACATGTTTCTTACAAAACATAACAAGCAAGGTCGCAAGTTCAAGCTACCTTGTTAATTCTACCATGGCAGCTACCTTGTTTATTCTACCATGGTTCCTTCGAAGTATCATAGAGAAAGAAAGAATAATATTTTAGCACAGAAGTTTAGACAGTGGCGTAGATAGCTTTTGGTTCTGGGAAGAGTCCGCACAAAAGTAATGATCTGTCATACGCTTAGTTTAGGCATTAAACATTATTTTGAGAGTACCCTCCCCACTAAATTTCTAGAGAATGGGTGCTACAAATAAGATCTGTAAATATAAACTTGATCTGCATCTCTTATGGTAAAAGCTAGTCGCTTTTGAGTTTTATCCTAAAAATGACTGACAAATTTTCTCAAAAAACTCTCTTAACATAATTGCCTTATAACTTTTAAAATACCAATAGAAGGAGAATGTCGAACAGAAAAGTTTTCTTGCTAAATTTGGCGATAAAGATTTTTATACCCTAAACCTGAAAGGTCAGGGTATATTAACTTTGTGCAAACGTTTGTAACGCATAGAACGAAGCGAGTCCGGTATAGAAAAGTATATATATTCTTGATCAGCGTCACCTCGTGAGTCGAGCTATTCATGTCCGTCCGTCCGTCCGTCCGTCTGTCCGTCTGTGTGTTGTCCGTATACACAGGATAAGAAGAAGGAGTAGAGATAATTGGATGAAACATGGTACACATGGTCACATGCACCCAAGGATCTGCACTATTGAATATTTTTGGAATCCGCCCACGGACACGCCTACCTCCCATACAACGTAAAAATTTAACACTGCATAACTCAGCTCATAATTAACCTACAACAATAAAATTTGATATGTACGTGTTTTATACCAACACAAAGATGTCTTCGATGGACGTCATCCGCTGACGGACACGCCCACCTCCCATACAACCCAAAAATTGAAAACGCAATAAATGAGCCTGTGTTTAATCTAAAGAGCTTAAATTTGGCACATATGTTTCTTATAACAAAACAAAGATGTTTTTGAAAAATGGACGTCATCCGCCTACGGACACGCTACCTCCCATACAACCCAAAAAGTTTAAAACTCAATAAATAAGGTTATGTTTGTCGTAGAGAAATTAAATTTGGTATGTATGTATTTTATACCAAAACTAAGGTGTGTTCAAAAATTGGGAGTAATCCGTCCATGAACATGCCCACCTCCCATAGCGAAAGCACAATAAAGGTATTAACTGTGAGCTACAGGAATAAAACTTGGTATGTGTAAATTTTTCATCAACATTTAAATGCATATAAAATATAGGCTTCATGCGTCCACGGACACGCCCATTTACAATAAAAATTTTTTTGTTTTTGAAAAGTGGGTTTAGGGTATTGCATAGTCGGCCTAGACCGACTTTAGACTTTCTTTACTTGTTTGATACTCACTTTTTTTTTTATCATTTCGGTTATGGTTTTTCAAAAGGTCAAAAAAGTACAAAAAAGTTTTTAAACTAACAAGACGCGTAAATCACATGATATCAAATACACGATTGTCAACGCGTGGCATCATTTCAAAATTTTTGACTCATCTACAATTTTAAAACAATCAAGTTTTTTTTGTTCAAAGTATTTTGTTAATGTATTTTAGTTGAAGTATTTCAGTATTTTTGTAATTTGAAGCAATCTTCAAGCCCATAACAGCTGATTGTGGCAGTAGAAATGATATTACCGACAGAACTATAGAATAAGTCGATATTGACGACCACTGACGACGACATTGTGTCGACAGTTAAAACCGATGCGTATTGGTAAAACACTGGCTTTCAAACCGAATCGCATTTGGTTTTTTTATTAAATCAATCTATCGGTAAGAATTGCTTATAATAAGCGTCGAAATTTTAGAGAAAAGCAATTGTCACAATAGTTACTTCGTATAACACTTTGTGTCTTGGCTGTTATTACTTGTATATCAAGGTTTTCTTATCACAAAATTCTTTCGATAATCGAAATACATCTTTTAACTTAATAGAATCAATTGACAACAACTTGACTTTTTAGTAACGTATTCATTACTCTGGGATTCCGGACCCATGGTCCACCCCCATACCTACGCCACTGAGTTTAGAGAGTCTTTTAGTGTCGTTTTCGCCATAGAAGTATAAGAGAGGTTATTCTTTTAAGATCTTGATAAACTACTTCTCAAGAACATAAATCCAAGCACGTAAAAAGAGCTTGCCAAAAAAATTTTAAATTTGCCTCCACTAATTCTTTTGAAGTATCATCGAGGGAGAATAATTTTTATAGCCGCTCCGCTTTGTCTCAGAAGTATTTACGAGTTTTATACGAAGATACACTCTGAAGATCTCGATAAAATGACATCTTAACCCTCGAGGACTATCGGTTATTTCACTAACGTCAGTACTATCGTTGGGTGTTATCCACCCATACTCAGTTAGTATCTGCGTTTCTCATCTGTCAAATGAAACTATAAAAATAATCAAATTATTTTTAAGAATGAATACCCAACGACTGAAAAACAAGAATATTTTATATGTAATACATTTTATTTTTTTTATAAAATCGTTTACTTAGGAACATAGCAATTAGAGAAAAAAATAAAAAAATAAAAAATTTATTCTGGAAAATTAGTTGTAACTTTTTTAGTTTTCACGCTATGTGCCTTTGGTTAACTGATTTGGAAAGCTGTAAAAAGTAAAATTATACTTACAAATTTTAGTTACTCATTACATCTACTAAACATATCATCATAGATTAGTTCATATCTGGAAAAGTTGATTCATAGTAGTACCTACAGAGAAGGTAGGTTAAACTTTTGCAAATATTAGTGATTTCTTTTGATTTTATATAAGCAATCACATAAAATATTTCATTACTGGTTACTATCGTGGGTGAAGAACGCCCACAATTTTGAAACGCCATTACTATCGTGGGTGTAAACCACCCAAGCTTTTTAATAATCTGACTTTATGTAAATATCACCTTAGTTTAAACGAGTAAATAATGCTTCTTAACATCAATAAACATTCAAATGAGGATTACATTATAATTTAGTGATGATTTTCATGAACAATTATATACTTCTCCTAGAAATTCAGCCTTATGGGTGGATTCCACCCATACAATAGTCCTCGAGGGTTAAGAGCTTGTAGCGAGGCCAGCAAAACAATCTCGCTTACAAGAATTTGAAACTTGTACACACAAAGATCTTCGAGTAAAACTAATCGATGAAGAAAATATCAAACGTGGTTTTCGCAAGTTTCTTAGAAAAGATATTGAAGTGAAAACGTTTTAAAATCTCTAATGTGGTACCTGCTGGAAATTTAATTATTAGTAGGAAACACCAAAATCATAGCAAAACTATAATTTCATACTCGTTATATCATACCGTTCATATGTTACCCATTATAATAGAGGAATCCAATCCTTCCAAACTGATCAATATATCATACATAAGAGAGCAGATCAATAAGTCCAAAACTTTTTGAAATATCAAAAAATACCTGTCAGTTAACTCTTGTTTAACTTTGACATCAAGTAACTTCATATAGTTTGTGTTTGTCAGCTTTTCGTGACCTCATCAAGTAACATTTTTGCTGGAAAAACTTCACTCAAACCAAGGTTAAGCTAGATAAATACTATTGGGACTCTGCAACACTCGTTCAAGCACGAGAGATACCGAACGTTCTGAACTCCCAGTTGAAACAATTAAAAAATTCACGATATGGTGTTGGTTCATAGAAAATTTAAAGTGCGGGAGAATTGTGGAATTTGATGGCTTAGCACATGGCTCAGTAGTTTTGATTTTGAATGATCGAAGGACTGTTTGGCGTTGTTCAACCACAATATGGACGAGTTTTTGCGCCGTTTTTAAAGCCAATAAAGTCATGGCGACCGTTTTTTTGGATGCACGCAGTATAATCCACATTGATTACCTTTAAAGAAAAACATCAATGGCGAATATTATGCCAACTTATTGCACCGATTCAATGACAGTTTGATGAAAAATAGACCGCATTTGGCCAAGAAAAAAGTTTATTTCCACCAAAGCAATGCAAGGGTGCATACATATGCAGTCTCCATGGCGAAATTTGCTTAGATGAGCTACAAATTCTTTTCCCTCATCTGACATATTCTCTGGATTTAGCACCGAGTGTCTATTTCTTGTTTTCAAACTTAAAGAAATAGCTCGGCGGAAAGAGATTTGAATCCAATGTGAAATCATCCCATAAGCAAATACCTTTATTGAGGAACTCAACAAAAGGTTGTTTTATGAAAAGGATACAAAAATTACAGAAACGTTAGACGAAGTGTATAGAGCTCAAAGGACATTGTTGAAAAATAAAACGATTTTTTGTCAAAAAACCTTTGTTCCATTCAAAAAGTAACGCACTTATTGACCCGCTTGTACCATACTCAACATATCGCACATTTCCTATTTTATGAAAAATGGTTATGCACATATAAACGTATGGTTATAGCCATCATACCATACAAATTTTATTATAAGCTTCATATCATACCCAACACGATAGCCATCATAACATCATAACACACCATTATTGATTACCTAGTAAGCAACCACAATAATCATACCCAAAATACCACACCATTATACCATACTCATAATGCCTATCATACTCATAGTAACACACCACCATACCACACCATTATACCATACTCATCATACCCATCATACAATACCCGATATTTCATAACCGTCATACCACACCCACATTACTGCAGCCCTTCACACACCACACCCACCATAAAACATTAATGATATATATAAAGCCAGAACCAAATTTCTCCTAAGTAACTTTTCAGAAGCAAACTTATACTAATTTTGTATATTGCGCCCACATTTAGAAAATCTGATGAATCGCGTTCATTTTTCCAAAACAACTTATTCCCGTTTTCGGTTGGCATTTAAGAGTTATTATATAAATTTTATATTGATTTATTTAAATCACGCCTATTAGAAACATTTCAATAATTAACATTTCTTAATTCATCTGCGAACACAATACCAATATCAATACCACTACGAATTCCGTTACCAATACCATTTTTTTTTTTTTTTCAATTTCCCTCTATATTGTCTAAGTTTCATATCAAAATAAGTATCAAAGTCAGCATCATCAAATATGCCAAGCACGGAAAAAAATTCAAACCGGAACAAATGGTATGAATGATGTAACGTTACAGCCAACATATTTTGGTTCCTAGAAGTAAAAGACAACATTTTGTTTTCATTGTTATGATTTTAGTCTTTTATCTGATGCCTCTTCTTCGTATATAGTTATTTAGGTTTTTTCGTTAACAGTTTTGGTAATATTTTTAAAATGCAGACCTACCTTGAAAGTGACTTACAAAGACTGTAACGTTAAAGACCACATAAAGCTGGTTATATTTTCAAAATAACAAAAATTACATGAAAAGTCTATTCCCATAAAATGAAAGTCTTTAAGCCAATTTTTTATGTACACATACAAAATTTATTGGTTTTATGGAATATTTTCCATTTATTTGCAGAAATATGCTTTCGATTGTAACGTTTAAGAGAAAATACTGATCAGATTTATTTCATAGTTTTTCTACACTCACATGCAAGTAATTTATATGAAACTTGAATAAAATTCTGTCCTACGAAGGGTCGCATTCAAAATAATTAAGTAACATACGCTATGACAACGTTCATAAATGTGACGTTACTGATAAATATAAAAATAAATTGTATGTGCATACTTTCAGGCTGACCATTTTTTGTATATGAAAAGCACTGTTGTAATAGCAAGAACGAACAGTTTGAGTGATATCAGGTGCGGAGCGTAACTATAGCGTTTCATATATTAAGAAGGGAAAATTTTGTTGGTGTCCCGCTCTCCTTGCGCTAAAAGGGTCTATCAGAAATGCTTCTTAAGAATGGCTGAAAGAAGTTTACATCTTCTTATAAAAGTAGAGAGTCCCCTTTTCCACACGGCAATTTTTCTTGCTGGCAAGTCAAGTTTGTAGACATCGGAACGTGATGAGAGGGGACGATTACAGACTTGCTCGTACCGGCAAGTTTTCTTTTGTGCTGCTCTTTCTTTGAAGTTTCGCTTACGTTTTATTCAGAATTGCTCAAGAAATCTTGCTGAGTGGAAACGCAAGTGGCAAGTCCAAAAGAGAAATGAAAACATGCTGGCAATAAAACTTGCCGTGTGGAAAACGTATTTGAAAACAATATTTGTTCTCTTTTTATACCCCCACGCATACGGCGCAAGGGGTATATTAATTTTGTCACGACGTGTGTAACGCCTATAAGGAGACGTGGTAGGTTGAGTTGATTTAGCCATGTCCGTCTGTCTGTCCGCCTGTGGACAGGATTACAGCCGTAATTTTGAAGCTATCGTAAATTCGATATTTAAACTTTTTTCTAAAAAACTAAGATCAAGTTCGAGAATGGACTTAATCGGATGAAAACCATGCCTACCTCCGATACAACCCCAATAATGAAAACTCCATAAAAAAGCAAATATTTAAGCTACAATTAAGCTTAAATTCGGTTTTAGTGTTATCTATGACAAAAATCAGATGTGTTAGAAAAAAGGGCGTCATCCACCCACTAACTCGCCCACCTCCCATACAACCCTAATATTGAAATTTTTATATAGAGGCTTGTGTCGAAGCTACAAAAGTAAAATTAGATATTTATTCTTTTTATATAAAAATTAAGACGTGAGAGAAAAATTAGCGTCATCCACCCATGAACACGCCCACCTCCTATACAATCCCAAAATTGAAAATTATATAAATAGGCTGCTGTCGAGGCTACAAAAGCAAAATTAGATATTTATTATTTGTATATAAAAACTAAGAAGTGTTAGAAAAATGGGCGCCATCGACCCACGAATACGCCCACCTCCCATACAGCCCTAATATTTAAAACTCTATATAGAGGCTTGTGTCGAAGCCACAAAAGTAAAATTAGAAATTTATTTGTTTTATATAAAAATTACGACGCGATAGAAAACTGGGTGTCACCCATTAACTTACGAGCCCACCTCCCATACAACTCCAAATTTAAAATTATATAAATAGGCTTCTGTAGAAGCTACAAAAGTAAAATTAGAAATTTATTAATTTTATATAAAAATTAAGACGTGTTAGAAAAATGGGCGTCATCCACCGATGAGCACACCCACTTTCCATACAACCACAGAATTAAAAACTCTATAAAAAGGCTTCTCTTTAAGCTACAGAAAAAAAATTGATACGTTTGTATATTGTATCAAAACTAAATTGTGGAAGAAAAGATGGGACATCCACCTACGAACACACCCACATCCCATGCAACTTATAAGAGTGAAAACTCTATAAATAGGTTAATATTTAACTAAAGACCTGGAATTGGGTATATGTGGGTATCATATCAAAACTGAGGCGTGTTAGAAAAATTGGCATCAACCACTCAAGAACACACCCACCTCCCGTACAACCCCTAATTGAAAACTTTATAAAGAGGCTTGTCTTTACTTTGAAGGAAAATAATTTGATATGAATATATTTTAGACGTCATCAAAATAGTAAAATATTTTGAAATCTTAAAAATAAATAGTATAAATTTATATTTAAAAAAATTTATATTTTTAGAAATAAATTAAATAAATTGCAAGTTGTTAATATTGCGTTGGCCAATCTATGCATGGTGATCCCTGAGATATTGTTTGGTGATTTTGGCTTTCCGTTTAGTGTCGTGGTCTTATAAGAACAGCGTATATTTTGGTGCACAGAACAATTTCTCACAGCTTAGAAGGTACTAGTCCTTCGACATGTTTATATCAGTGATATTCACTCTTGCTTTTATGCTTGTATGTATGTTATATTTAGTTGCTTATTCATTTAGTGCCACAATGTGAGAAATTTTATTTTTCACCTTTCCAACAAGCTGATTAAATTGAACAAGTATTGAACCACGAAAATGTTTGTGAAAATAACCTTAAGTCGAATTTATTATTTCACTAGGTTTTATAGTGGAATTTTGAGCCGTAAATTTTTTTCGAGATTTTTTGGCACATTAAATTTTTTTTTTGTTTTTAATGCTTCTACACATGTTTAGCAATTTCATTTTCGTTTTTTTGTGTTTATGTCTCGTACATACTTGACCGACAAAGCTTTGCCCCACTCTGGATTTTGGATAATTTGCTCAGCGACTAATGGCAATAAACAACAAAAAGTAACAAAAAAAAAAAATAAATCAATCACAACGCTTGTTGAAACAGGCGAAATTCTGACAGCAAATTTATTACAGTATCTGTTGAATTTCGTGTTGAAAGCGTTTGGACGACTCTCAAATTCTTTCTGTTGGCTGCTATTAGGTCAACAACTTGTTACATTGGAATGTCTGTTTTATGAATTTTCCACCCTCTATTCCTGGAATTGAATTGTTTTAATGTTTTATTATAGATTGCTAATGGATAAAATCTATAAAAAAAATTTGCTAGTTGTTAAGCTGCAGACTGTTGTGTGCCAGACAGCTTTGGGTGGATTTATCTTGAATCACTTTGGTTTGTATGCTTCTTAAATTCGCAAATACATATAAAGTGTCCATTCTATAAATCTACAAACCATTCTTCAGTCTTCTCATGTCATCACATAGCTGGAATGTGATGTCTGATTTAAGATAAAAACGGTTGTTAGAGGCGAAGCTTAGGTCGAACTTTCATTAGAAGCGGTCATTCTTTGAACACTTCTAATACATTTTTGTTTGCAGGAATAAGGAACCAAAAAAAATTTGTTTATTGTTAAAAAAAAATTATCATATAATTTTGTGGCATTTTAATTTGCTTTTTTTAATTTATAATTCTTAAAGAACATATTTTTTAAGCAACAGCTACAATAAAGTTGTTTGCAGCACAAACCGAGCAGATCCGTCGGGCGCTATTCCGACTCATCAATAGTCTTTTTGGTTTCTGCAGTCCACTAACTTTGGAAAGCTCATAAGCAGTGTTGCCAGAAAGTTTTGAGAAAAGAAGCTAGATGGCCTTTAAAAAATGGCTAGAAAAGGCTAGATGGCTTTAAAAAAAAAGCTAAAAAAAGGCTAGATTTGTTAACGCTATTATACCCTAAACATGTAAGGTCAGGGTATATTGACTTTGTGCAAACGTTTGTAACGCATAGCAATAAGCGAGTCCGGTATAGAAAAGTATATATTCCTGATCAGTGTCACCTCTTGAGTCGAGCTAACCATGTCCGTCCGTCCGTCTGTCTATGTGTTATCTGTTAATATAGGTTAAGAAGGAGATGAGATTGGTACACATGTTCACATGAACCCAAGCATCTACACTATTGAATATTTTTAGAATCCGCCCACGGACACGCTTACTTCCCATACAACTAACAATAAAAATCGCTGTATAGATGGTTGTAATTAAGCTACCGAAATAAAATTTAAATGTATTTATTTTGTATCAAAACGTAGACGTACACAAAAAATTGGCGTGCTCTACCCATGAACATGCCCACCTCCCATACAACTCCAACATAGAAAACACTATTATAAAGACCCTTTTATTTGAACTACAGGGATTAAACTTATCAGATATGTATTTTATATTAAAACTTAGATGTGTACTTAGATGTAAAATAGTCGTCATTCGCCCTTAAACACGCCCACCTCCCATACAACCCACTATAGTAAAAACGCTATAAAGAGGTTTATATGAGCCAAAAATATAAAACTTGGTATTGAGATTGTTGTATCAAAACTAAGATGTGTTCACAAACTGAGCGACATCCGCCCATAAACATGCTCATCTCCCATGAAACCCACAATATGGAAAACACAATAGAAACGTTTATATTTGGCCTACAGAGATAAAACTTGGTATGAGATCATAGTATATAAAACTAAGGTGTGCTCACAAAAAAAGGCGTAATCCACCTACGAACGCGCTTTCCTCCCATACAACCTTCATTAGTAAAACCTATATAGTTCTATAAATACAGGAATTTTAAACAAAAATAGGAAGTTACTTCTATTTGTTTTAGTATTTTAATATATAGTTTATTTAAATATAATAGGAGGTCTAGGGTATTTCATAGTCGGACTAGACTTTCTTTACTCGTTTTCTTTTAAGAACAGTTGAATACGGTTTCTTTTCTAGTTTTTTTTTTGAAATTTCGTTGTACTAAGAATTCTTTCTACCTCAGCGTTGCTTAATGCTAAAATAATAAAACTAAAAATCAAATCTGATAGCTCTTGGAACGGATCTTCATTCAATGAATCTCTAGCTTCTGCCCAGCTAGATTCCTATTCTACTTGTGATTTACAATTTTTTGCCATTATATTTCAATTATAGTTATTTCTTCTGTAGAGTAACTGGAGTTTTCTTTCTCTATAACAGAAAATATTTGGGTTTAACCACTTTAAAAGAATAAAAAGAGCAATAGAAGATTTACACTTTCAAAATTGCAACGTCAGAAAAATTGGATGTAGTAATGCATCTTTAAGCAATATATTAAAAAAGGCTAGAAAAGGCTAGAAAAAAACAAAAAAAGGCTAAAAAAAGGCTAGAGGCTAGATGGTAATTTTCGAGGCTAGACAACAAAAAAAAAGGCTAGATCTAGCCTCAAAAAGGCTAGATTGGCAACACTGCTCATAAGCGCAACTGTTGCAAAGCCAAAACGGAATTACTGACTAAGAGCTTTTCACTTAATGAAAGCAGTGTTTTTCTACTCTTTTGTTAGAAGCAAAGGAGTCGGGATATCAACCGACATTTATAGCTGATAAGCGATATACTGAAGAAATACTATTTTCGTTTATTTTGGGGTCATCTGCCACGATTTCTCACATTAATAAACTGTTAATGAAGTCATGAGAAATCCGTCTAACATAACATAATTTGAAGATGTGTAACATAAGGAACAGATAGATATTTCGACATAGATCGGAAACAGCTTATAAGCTTGATGGTTGTATGTCCATATTGTAAGTTAATCCACTTAACTAACATAGGGCAGAGCCAGAGTCAGCTGTTACAAGCATAGTCAGAGAGAGAGAAAGAGAGAGCGAGAGAGATAGAGAGTTTCTAGAACAGATCAGGGATGATATTTGCAGAGGATATCCACTTTTTGTCAAAGCTGAGGTGTCAAGCTCAGTACTGTAGCTTTAATATTAGCTTCTTTGTAGAGTTTTCAATTTTGTGGTTGTATGGGAGGTAGGCGTGGTTTTCATCCGATCTAACCCATTCTCGAACTTGACCTTAGCTTTTTTAAAAAAAGCTTAAATATCGAATTTCATTACGATAGCTTCAAAATTGCGGCCGCAATCATGTCCACAGACAGACGGACAGACAGACAGACGGACAGACGGACAGACGGACAGACAGACGGACATGGCTAAATCAACTCAGGTGGTGATGCTGAGCAAGAATATATATACTATTCCATACCTACCACGCCTCCTTTTGGGTGTTACACACGTCGTGACAAAATTAATATACCCCTAACGCAGTACGCGTGGGGGTATAAAAATCAGTATCAAAAAGACTTTAAGTAAGTTAAGGTTAGGTTAGAAGGGTCGTGCACCTTTGAGGTGCTTCCGTGGAGACTTGGTCCATTACAAATCCTTTATTTTATTATTTTTAACCCATTTAGGTTGTGGTACTAATAAACCACATTCCTTTATATTCCTGTCACCGAAACCATCCTGTACTTTAAGTGAGCTTCCATTTGTCTAACAGTGGTGTGTTCTCTAGCTGTTCCAAATCTTTGAAAAATGTGTTTATATATCGGAGTCGACGATGTAGATTCTGACATTCACCCAGAAAGTGGGTAATTGTTTCCGTTTCTTGGCTATGAGGTCGGTACTTCTTTTCACGACGCCTATTGAAATTAACACGTTTGTAATGGTTCTGTTTGTATCTATCGTTACTGCACTTCTTGCCAGCTTATCTCCTTTGTCATTCCCTTCTACATTGCTGTGTTCGGGATCGATTTATTCGGATCCTCTGTCACACTCACGCATACAGCAGAAGCGCCTACGCCTTCTTCTGAACGCAGGGTACGGCCTCGATTTCGATGAGTATTATTATTCATAGGAGTAAATATGGCTTTGCATGATGTTTTACCAAAGTATTCTTAAAACAACAGTCAAACACTTCACCTGTATGACGGCTAGTTTGACAGTTATCCCTATCGGAAGTTCTACACATCTAAAAAACCATCACGCCTATTGAGACATACCCATTTGCTTAAAACAGTTCAATTGAGTTTGATTTTTTTAGAAAACATTGAATATTTTCAAAAGGAGCTTTTCAAGATGTCCTATCGTGGCAATTTCGCTACCGAGATTTCTCTTTTTATTTAAAGGAGAGCTTGACATTCAGTGAGAATTTGTCTGGCGGATACTTCATCCATTCTCTAGGAATAGTCTACAAAGTGTATCAGTTGAAAGATTCAATTTTTGTCGATGCTTCTTTAGTTTGCCAACCCCTATTATAATTCCAGTCATCGTCATAAGGTAATTTTTTTTCTACGAAAATTAGGAATTTCGATTTCTAAGGTTATAGTTCTAAGAATTAGCTTAGTGCAAATGTGTCCTAAGGAGATTTTCACAAATTTTAAAATTCGCGTAAGCAGATATTTTTACCAACACCAGAGAACGGTTCCGGTCCTTAGCATGATACCAAAACTGCAGGTAGCATTGACAGAAGCCTATTTTCTCATGAGAGCAAACTTGCTGCTGTCAAAAATATCCAATACGCATTGGCCACATTCAGCTGTGGCAACTGTTGTCATAGCGATACATCGGAGAGCGATGTTAGCGCTACGGAAGTGTCAAAAAAGTTGTCAAGTTGTCAAATATAACGCTTCGTACGAAAAACCAGTGGAATCTATGCCGACAAATAAAAAGTTTTCAATTTTAAAATGCATTTTTATACGCAACTTCATTAATATGTGCATCAAGTTTTAACATAACAGTTGCCAACTGAATATGACCAATGAAAATTAATAATATGCAATGGCGTATTGAGAGCGCTCTCTTCTTAGTTAAATTTTTTGACAGATAGTAGTTTTAAACAGAAACGTCAATGCTATTTTCTATTATTTCATCATCTTTGAATGGTGGTACTGCTCTCCGTTTGGTTAGAGAGTTCGCTTTCTACTTCCCGACAAAGTGGGCAGGTATGAAGTGCAGAGTAATTTTGTTGATTTGTGCAGCCATTCATTGCAAATGATGACAGTCTCAAACATTAGTTTATTAAAACTATTAAAGCAGACGAAGATCGTTTTGCTTTCAACATTATTCAGACTATTCAGTCCGATGCATCTGTTTATGGCTGCCCGCTCCCGTATCTTTTTTTCTTCATTTTGGAATCGTTCGTATCACACAAGATCATTTTTAGAGGTAGTTAGTTTCTCGTATTCCCAATTGACTCTAAACAACGATAAAGTTTTTGTTAAAACAGCTTTTGGGAAGCATGTCATCTTAAAACTTACAGACTTACTTTTCTGGCCTTAGGGTAATTAAGGAGAGGTATCCCTTTAAGTGATGGTAGGGAGTAATGTTACCAAGATGGAATATAAGATAACCTGTCATGCATGTTCCTGCAGTTGTCTTAACTTATCCTCGGTTTTCTAGAACCAATCTTCATTTAAGGTTCAACCACCACACTACAGACGCTTACGACACTGTGGATACAACAATGAACGTACGGAGGTGGCACATCATCTTAGAGTTTATTCTCTAGTTTTTATCGCAAATTCTTCTACAGGTCCACAAAAAGGCTATTTTCTGCTAAGAATACGGTATATGTGAAAGTTCCAGAACAGTTTGCTGTGCAGGACCACTCAAAGATGCTTTGCTGACTTGGAGAAATATACTTTCTGTCCGAAAAGTTCGGTGCAGGTAAGGTAAAGCATACGCTGTTATGTAAAAGGCACAATAACTGGCTGGTATAACGACTTCTACGTCATCGGCATAGCCAACCACATCTACCTCAATTCCTTTGATTTCAACAAAAAGACTGTCTATAACAGAAGCTAAAGAGGAGATTCTTGGGGGCAACCTCTGCTTGTATTTTCTTTGAGAGGTATCCAAACAACTCTGGTCTACTCTACTACAAAGTGTGGTCATAATACATCTGCTTATGACTGATGGTATGTGAAAGTTTCCAAAAGCCATTCTAGTGGACGATATCTAGGAAAGCGACTGTATATTATCGATAGATTTTTTCACTTGTGATTACAAGGTCGAAGTATCTTATGTCAACAAACAAAAATTCCAAGCGTTTTGGAAACCGCGCCGCTGTTGACAACACCTCTTTTGAGGTTGTTAAGAACTTCGGCTACCTGGGATCCAGCATAAATTCCTGAAATGATATCAGTATTTTGATTAAACGAAGGATAACTTTTGCCAACAGATGTTACTTTGGACTCAATTGAGAAGAAAAAGCGAACAAAAATGACGCTTTATAAGTCAATAATCATGCCCGTCCTGCTAAACGTATCACAAACCTGGACGTTGAGCAGCTCTGATGAAAGAACTTTGGGAGCGTTCGAGAGAAAAATCCTTCTTAACATCTATGACCCAATCTGTGTAAATGGCGAGTACCGAATACAATGGAATCACGAGCTGTATGAGCTATATGAGCTGAGCATCGAGCTATGAGCATCGATATAGTCAAGCGTATTATAATAGAGCGACTTCGCTGGCTAGATCATGTCGAAAGAATGAACGACGATGCTCCAGCGAAAAAATTTGTATTCGGTACTCAGCGACGGTCATTGCAAACATCTTCGTTGAAAAGTCCAGGCATTGGATAACCTGACGATGCTTGAAGTTTCTAACTGGCGCCAGCAAGCGCACGACAAAAGAGTCTGTCGAAAATTCTTAGACGAGGCCGAAACCGACCAACGGTTGTAAGCGCCAACTAAGGTAAGGTAAGGATTATAAGGTCATTTGGCGTTGACTCTGTAGATTTACCTGTCTAGCATGCATGTAGCTCTTTGCTTAAGGGACATATTGACAATGCATTTTCAACGATTTTCCTTATATTTTTCAGTATGAAGTATGAACTGATAGGTCTGGAAAATTTTGCACTCATTTCTGAGCTTCTGCCAGGCTTAGGTAGGTATTTTACTAACAGTTTTCTCCATGCTACTGGTAGTTGGTCAAGGGCCAGACTGCCGCTGAATTGTATTGAAAGTAACGGAAAGAAGAGCTGGGAAAATAGCATCCTCCCTAGCAGATTTGAAGGGTTTTTGGAGAGTTTATTAACTACTGATCAATTAAGTACTCATAAGTGTTGATCACTTAACTACTAGCCCGAGAAACAATTTCATATTTTGTGTAAATGAAGTAGCCGATATATATTCGGTGCATGTGTCGGTGAATGTCCGACCTCTACACCAAAAGAAGTGCTAGCTCTGGAACATCTTGATCAAGCAGAGTGTACGAACGAAAACCGAATCGGGCACCTGTTGGTATATTTTCTTCGAAGTATCTCGTTTTTTAACCCTTTATGGACATAATATAGACTAACTACGGTACTATTTCAGTTGACTTTCAAGGTACTTGTTGGGAATGTTTTGGGTGCATTATAGATAAGAGTCAGTCAAGTTACGGTATTATTTTCAGTTAAATATATGAATTTTTTTCGCGGATCTTGTTCACTACAACTCGTTTATACTCGATTTTTTTCATTAACTTCAGTGTTTTTCGTTACTACTCGTAGCTTTTAACAATGAAATTGAGTCTGATACTCGGGACTTTAGTGCCTGTGCAGTTTGATTTGGACACAAATTATTTCTCGGGTGATATACTGCATATTTGTCTAGAGCTTTTGCAATCTTCTCTAGATGGCAGATTTATTTGGATTCGGATTTTTTTTAGAAAAAATTTTAAATAAGAACATTTTTCGCCAGCTTAAACTAAAGGTTAATTATCATAATTTTTAAAAAACTTCTTAATGCTAAACTACTTAATGCTTTTGCTACTATAAACATTTTTAATACGATTAAGCAATGCTTTCTTTCCATTTGCTCATTTCCGGTCTGTGTAACACTTTTGAAGCCATCAGCGCCTGCAGTAAAATATAGATTATTCATATGCAGTTGAAGTCAGTAGCAAAGCGCAGTCGACAAAACAATGCTCAAATTCGTAGCTGTATTTTAGCCGCTGCTGTCAGTTCATGCTGCTCATCCTGTTAAACATTTACATAAGAAACAGAGATATGAACTTTTTAAAAGAAGCAAAAATTTCGTTCTTGAAATCTATTTAAAATTCTTTTTTACCGACATTTTTTTCTTTTAGATTTTATTTCATACTTCTTCTTCTTCTTCTTCTTCTTTTATTATGCATGCATGCAAAGTTCAAAGTCAGCAGTGAAAAAGGTATAAAACAGTTTGAGCTGTTTGTTTTCTTTAGCCTCTTTATTTCTTTAACATTGAAAGTGTGCCGCCACAAAAACAGCAAAACCGAAAGAGATAAACTGCTGCATTAAAGCGGTTAACAGCAAACTTGGTTAATGCAATTTTTTTGTGTGTCCTCGTTAAATAAAACATTAAGATTTAATTGAAAATTCTGTTTTAAGTTAAAATTTTATTAAACCGAAAATATGAAGCTTAACTGATTTAAGCATCAGTTCAGCAAATTCATAAATTATGGCTTTAATAACTTAATTTTAAAGTGCTTAATTAAAACAATGATAATTGTATCTAAATAATTTTGCTAAAAAATATATTAAAACAAATTTTTCTCCATGAAAAAGAAAACTTTTCTCAATGTTTTTTATTTAGTTAAATATATATATTAGTTTGAGAAAAGCATATTCTGTTTCTTATATACATAGCTTTATTTTATTTTTTAATTTAAATAATAGACCAAAATATTGAATAGACCGGATCGAAATTTAGATTTCGCCGGTCGGGGTCTTAAAAGTTAGAGGAACTCATGAAAATGATTTCTGCATTCTTTTTTTTTCAAATCGGAGAAAAACCGCCGAAGCAATTTTGATTCTCCTGAAGGTCCTTTTTGGTAAAAAAAAACATATTTTTTACTTGTAACTTTTTATTTTTCACAGAACGCATACCCACACCTGCTAAAATATTTAATTCATTACTTGTACCAATATTCTGATATTCAAAAAATTTAAAAATTGTGTTTCATTATAACTCTTATTGACCACCAAAAATTGAATTTTTTGATGTTTTTAAAAAGACATTTTTTTTATAACCGCTTTAAAAGACACATTTTTTTCTAGATTTCAAAATTGAATCATATTTCAGAATCAAAATTGCTTCGGCGGTTTTTCTCCGATTTGAAAAAAAAGTATGCAGAAATGATTTTAATGAGTTCCTCTAACTTTTGAGACCCCGACCGGTTGAAATTTTTTTTATCCATATAAGAAAAATCCGGTCTAATATTGAATAAAAACTTTTTACAAAGCTCGGGTGTAATACACCCAAGTTCATTGACGACGGGTTAATCTTCGATTCTCTGCTTCAGCTGAAACGAACTTGCAGCCACTTATCGACGAGTTGCTTCTCAGCTGGTTTGGCTTTTTTCACTATTTTTGTTGTTTGTTTTCTGTATACAACAGTTGCTTTTTTTGTGTAGGCACAGGAACAGGAACAGGAAAAAACAACATAATAAATAGTGAGGAAAAACGTTAATTGGCTGCTTAAGCGATTCATTCATTCGAATCGATGCATTCATTATTCTACACACTTGCTTTTGCAAACAAGATACAAAGCAAATGCTCACCAACAGAAAATTATGTTTGTTGTTATTGTTGAGTTTTGGTCAAAATTTGCTTGTTTTTTTTTTGGAACAACAAATAAAAAAATTTAGAGGGGAAAACAAAAGCAACTGATCGTTATTTTTTAGGCGAAAAAACCAGAGACGCAGAAATGGGTGGCGACAGGAATGACACTCGAAAATTTTTCGAAAAAATAACATGCCTGGCCGATGGTTTCAAGACCGGAGCCTCTTCCTGCAAGTATGAAAACGGAAATCTAGTGACAGATATCCAGAGTACACTGATATTATGAAGGGAACACTCCTCTAGTTTTCTAAATGGCGGTGCTGACAACAATCCAGCCAATAGAGATGATATCCCGGAAACCTAAATTTTGGATGACAGCGTTGACGTTCCGCTGACGAGGCCAAAACCGACCAACGGTTGTAAGCGTCATATAATTAAGTAAGTAAGAACATTAAGGCTATTCCATAGTCGGGCTAGACTAACTTTAGACTTTCTTTATTTGTTAGTATCAAATTTTAGTCTGCTACGGGCAAAACCGTTTGAAATATGGAATTTTTCTTGATTTGCGGGCGGTAAAAGATGGTGTGGCAACACGCTTTTTTTCTTAAACCATCTAGTACAGAGAGAAAAGAGTTTTGTTTCCTGAATAAATACATTTAGTTGGCGTCTGTCTAACAATATTATTCACTTTTAACAAATTTTGGTTAATTTTACCACATGAAGTAGTTGCTCGTTAAACTCATGTGTGTTGAGCTTAAGCAGAAATATCGAGCCGTAACCGCAAAAAAGATGCAACCAGCAATTTACGAAAATTGCTTTTCTTGTCGAAAATTATAATTTTTCTTCATTGCTAATAATCTATAATTATAAAATAACAGCAATTATAATAATATAACTATTTATGTATTAGGATTGTGAAGAAACTTTGTCATAAATAAAAATCTTAAGGCGAAAATAATTAAAATAAATCTTCTCCTTTGAAATTTTAGTTTTGATGGTTACATCTTTTTCGCGGTTATGGCTCGATATATTTAAATGATATATTTCTTAACATTCCATTCAATATAAGGTATAGTTTGCACAAATAACTCTTATTTTCTTCAAATACATCATAAAGCTGGAAGTTCATTCGATGCAGTTGCGTTTTTCGTTCGTCCGTTTACTCGGTAGAACAATTTACGCAAGAAAATGATGGTAGAGTTCAATCACTGAACAGATTTTACGTTCAGAGCAAGCAAGGGCTGCAACATTATAAAACAGTTTCTATGTTCTTAGCGTCATATTTCTTAATAATTTTTATCATTTTTACACAAAAATACTCGAAATGTCGTAATTTATAATCGTACAAATTTAAATTCTTAGTATTAAACATGTCCTGTTAACAAATGATCAACAAAAAAATCTTAGATATTTAAAATTTTTAAGTTCTATGTGCAAGAGCCATCCCTGAAAGTAATTGCTTCTGACTCGTTACTTTACTTTCTTCTCGCTTTTCGTTATAAGTAACGAGCTGTCAAAAAACGCAATTTACGCAAGAAAAGTTAAAATATTTTCAAGCCAGCGTATGGGAGCGTGTTCAATGGTTGTGAACGTTATGCTGGCAAAACGCTAGTTACGCAAGAAAGTTGAAAATATTTCAACTTTTCTTGCGTAAATTGCGTTTTTTGACAGCTCGTTACTTATAACGAAAAGCGAGAAGAAAGTAAAGGAACGAGTCAGAAGCAATTACTTTCAGGGATGCCTCTGCACATAGATCTTAAACATTTTAAATGCCTTAGATTATTTTTGTTGATAATTTATTAACAGGACGTGTTAAATACGTAGAATTTAAGTTTTTATGACTATAAATGAAAACATTTTGAGTAATTTTGTGTAAAAATGATAAAAATTATTAACAAATATGACGCTAAGATTATACAAAATGTTTTATAATGTTGCAGCTCTTGCTTGCTCTGAACTTAAAACGCAGTGAATGAACTCAATTGTCATTTTCTTGCGTAAATTGCTCTAGCGAGTAAACGGACGAAAAACGCAACTGCATCGAATGAACTTCCAGCTTAAGTGTTCAGACAAAACATGGTTTGATTACAATTACCGAATCAAGGTCGATTCGATTGAGCAGGCAGAAGTACGGCTCAAGGTTAGAAAATTCGACTCTTGAGCGGCGGGTCGCTATTTGTTTTCAATTGTTTTTATTATTCATTTCACAAAATATGTTGACTGCTGAAGATAGTTGTTTGGTAACTATAACCAAATACAATATAAAGAAACAGCAATTATATAAAGAAAAAATACCACGCCGTCAAAATGTATTTTATCTTCATGACAATGAATTGAACCTCGGACTATCGCATACAAATCGAATGCTCTTACGTCGTGACGCACCTCCGTATCATGCAATGAATACAATCAGCCCAATCATGAAACATTTCCGCCCGAGAGTTGTAAATGGGAGTTTCCGGTTTTAAGATAGCAGATAAAGATAACTCATTTTTTGAAGTGAAACTTCTTTGGCGGCGAGTGAAATTTCAAGGTCCTTTTTCGTGACGCTAGGCTAACGCTTTCAATTCATATGAAAATTAAAAAAACAATTACTACCGCTGCCGAGAATTGAACCCCGAACGTTGTTGCTTACGAGACCGAATCTATTCCTTTACGCCATGTAGGCACATGATAAATATTCAAACAAAATTTAGTTAAAACTGAACACGTAACATACTGAAAAAAACATAACTAACATTAACACTATATTAACATTAACATTACAGTATTAACATAACCGTAACATTAATTTTCATCCTACAAGTATGCACAGAAAAAAAATAGAAAAATAGCTAAAACAGGAGCAGAACGCGTTCGTGAATATAGAGAGCGAATTAGAGCTCTTAAGAATACAGCCGCAGCTGGGTCTGCAACTAATGATGAAAGTAAGGTGATTGCAAGAACGGCTGAGTTTCAAAATGCATTTTTACGAAACATCAGTGTATTTTGGTGAATCAACAAAGAACCAATCCCCAAAAAACACACTGATGCTCTGTAAAAATGTATTTTGGAACTCAGCCATCATCCCAACAAAATCTTAAAGCCAACCAAGTTGATGCACTCAACAATCAACGTTTGCTGCTTTATGAGGCCCTCTATCAACATAGCAATTATTATGATCAGAAAACAGTCGGCAATAATGAACAAGATTTGCTTCTGCTTTCGGAGGCTCCTTCAAAGAGTACTATGCAAATGCAATCCAGCATTCAAAAAGTTACAATGTTGAGAAGACATTCGAAAGCAACTAAAACACCAACTGAACTTAAACAAGTACCGAAAATAACTGTTATTTTACAATTTTCAAATGAAAAAATTTGTCGAAAGACTTTTTCAAATATACCATTATGTTACAAATGTCCTCAGCCTCACGAATATTAAGTCGCTTTTAAATTTGAAACTAATTCTTTAACAGTTAATTTCTTGCCAAGTATATTTCGATGAAAATAAAGGTTACTTTTGACTATTATTTTATCGGTCAAAAATAGCAGTTATTTTGTGACTTTAATTTTTTCGGTCAAAAATATCAAGCAATTTATGTTTTCTTAAAGGCCGCTTGACAGATTGAACTGTTGACACCATGTGTAAAATGTCTCACCGATGAGATAAAAATAATAATGAACAAATATAAATTACCTGATATTTTTGACCGAAAAATAAACGCCAGAAAATAACTGTTATTTTTGACCGAAAAAACTATAAGGCACAAAAAACTGTTATTTTTGTCGGAAAAAATAAAAATTAAGAGATAAAAGTTAATATGTGACACTTTCGACAAAAACCATATTCGGTACGATCCCTGAATGCAAATATTGAATCAACAAATTATTATTCCATTTCGTATTGATTGAATTTCTTTTCAGATACTTTCTCTCTCTATTTCACACTAAAATCTCTCTTATTTCTTACTGTTAAAAAAGTTTCACTTCTGCCACGTGTACGTTGCTACACGCGAGTTTTTTTTATTTTACATTCATGAATATTGGCGGCTGATGAACAAAATTGCATTAAAAATTTCCAAAAATTATTTTAACTTTATCTTAAAAACGGAAACTCTCATTTACAACTCCCGGGACAAAATGTTTCATGATTCGGCTGAATAAAAACACGATTCGACGGATATTCCTTTCACAAAAAATAATTAACTCAAACCTGTATAAAATGATCCAGTTATTCACTTTTAAAGTCACCGCATTAATTTTTTTCTCATTCTTTCATATCTCTCATAATGGCTTCACCGATTTGAAATTTTTTTTTTAAATGTTCGTAATAGTCTAAATATTGTTCTTAAGTTAATAATAACTAGCCAAAAAAGACATAATTTATTAAAAGTATGTTTACCTAAAGATGTTTGGTTCAACAGACGACCATAACTTACAACTTCAACTTAAATAATCTATAAAAGACCGTCAAAATATATTGTGGTGAACGTGGCATGCTGGTTAAGTGTGTGGTTAAGCATGCTCGGAGCCTGGGTTCGATCCCCAGCCGCGCCGAAAAGTTTTTTACAATACAAAATTTTTCTGATCGGTCACCACCTCTCTGCAGACAATGGCAAACCTCAGAGAGTAAATAATGCCATGTAAAGCTTCTTGAGAACATGAACTTTAGCCGTTCGGAGTCGGCATAAAATATTTAGGTCCAGTTCTCGGTCAATTGTGTGCAAACATTTAATAACACACACAACACAATTGATCATAAGAAGCTCGGTCAAAATCCTTTCAAGGGCTGAAATGACCAATTTGTTTTTTTTTTTTTTTTGAATTCATTAATGTTTCAAAATTTATATTAAATGAAAGTCAAGAAAATAAGCGTGTTTTTGGACCTCTAGATGAGAACTTGCCCTTAAAAGCTTAATTAATTTGATAAAAAAACCAATTTTATTATTTTTCTCATACTTATTCTCATAAACATACATACATACTATAATATATCCCATAAAAAAATGTTAAGTGTTTTTCCTCCACATTATCTATGAATACTTTCCATTGTTCTATGCTTAATTCTATTCTCTTCATATACTTGTGTTCTGTAGCTTCTCTGTCAGTTTATTTATTTTGTGTTCACAAAAAAATGTTAAACTCCTAAATGTGGTTTTACTGCAACTCACTTATTGTCTGGTTTCGTTCAACTCTCATGCTTGTTCGTTTTGCATGTAGGTACCATTGCATGACATACATGACCATTTGTTGTGGTTTTTCATTCTTCAAGTGTTTTTCATGAGTGTTTTCTACAAGTTTATCAAAAAATGAATGAAAAACTTTGCTATATAAGTCCAAAAATATGATAATATATATTGAAAGGAAATGAAAAAGAAAATGCTTTTAATACATATTCCATATTTTTATTTGTTTTCTGAAATATGTATGTAATATATGGCAATTGCCTTCCAGTTCAGTGACTGACATAAGTTGAAAATAATGAAAAAAATAATGCACAAAGGTTGTGAGTTTTAATAAATTTCATATCTCGAGGACTTAGCTTAAGTGTCGGAAAGTATTTAAGTGTTGTAATAAAATAAATGGGGAGTTGGATATACAAAATACAATACATGTTGACAAAAAAAAAGTACTCAAAATACAATATAAATATTATAATGTTTAGAGAATATATATAAAAGTATTTGAAGCATTCAATTTTCTAATAACAACACTCTTATTTATTTTGTTTTCATATTAACTTTCATAGTTAAAATAATATTATTAATATACAAAAGTAAACTTTTCATAAAGTTAGATGCTGAGTGTTTGGTTTTGACGAACTAATTATCTGCGAGTCAGTTCTTATTCTGCATTATGCTGGAGTGAAAAGTTTTACAATTACCAAACTTACTTGATTCTTCTTCTGCATTCATGCAGAACAAGCTATTTATACAGCTGTTTATATTTTGATGAAGTGAAAACAAACTTAACGCCGTACAATGGGAAAAAAATAAACATCATATGTTCATGTATGCTGAACAGATAATCATACGAACGGTGTTGCTTGTAAAACTATAGAAATTCTAAATTTATCAACGCCGTTAAAAATTGTTCGCTAATTTATTTTTTCAATTCACAGCAACACAAGCGAATAATTGACTCCCTGGTCGAAATAAGGTAAATAAATAACTCTCTAAGAAATTCCCAAACGCAACTGCGTTAAAGGAAACGCAGTGACAAAACTGCCCAACACCATAATTAGAATAGAATGGCTTGAAATATTCAAGTAGCTTAACGCTTTTCTGCCAAATAAGGAGAAGTTTGTAAAGTTTAAAATGTTTAATCTTTATTTGGGCTTTATTTAAAGTTGTTTTTGACATGCACAACATGATACAACATTTTTGTTGTCGTTATAAATGACAATTTTATATGTATAAAAATTGTAAACTGCCTGACCTTATTTTAAAATAATTTGTTTCTGTTAATTAATTAATCAAATGACATAAAGCTTAATTTGTAAGCTTTGAAGTAGCAAAGTATAAAAATGCTTAATGGCTTTAAGCTAAAGCTTAATTGGTCACTAAAATTATTTAAAAAAGGTCTTGCTTGGATATAATTGACGAAAAGCCAATTAATTTGCTTCATTATTACTTAATTTCAGGATTTTTAAATGCTCATAATGCATAGTCAGCTTTGATGTAAAGTCTACTATATAAATTCACTTTTTAATTTTTCACAAATAACTCCATAAACGTTTATTGTAGAGAAAAAGTCCTGCAGAAATAAATTGTGGACCACAAATTTTTGTTTTTTTTAATACTTTTAAATTACGAGAGATACATATGTTCAGAAACTGATTCTAAAAATATTGAAAAACAGACTTTGATCCCAAACATTCAACTCAACACGGAGAGAAATTTGAGCTATGCACAATCCCAAAACAATTAGTTAAATAAAATAAACATGCTCATTTGTGTATAATGTATGGGAGACAAGGGGGCAATATTCACATGGCAACGTGCCTGGTTGCCTCAACTTGGCGAGGCCAGCATTATCCATGTCGAAATCGTCTCAAGTCGACTCAAAACCTCCAAGTGGTGTCACCTGGAAACGGCAAACTATTACCCGTTTAGTTGTCGGCTAATTTGAGCGACGATGTCTCCTCTAAACTATAAACTTGAGGGGTATCTACAAGACCTTAAAAATGGAATGTGCGTAGGGTTTGGGTCCCAACCACATTATAACTTCCCAATGAAAACTAAACCAGCCTCGGATATGAACCCCCATTACGTTGACGACCACCGCAAACGAAAATCGGACAATGATTTACGGATATGCATCTGGAATGTCCGGACCCTTTATATAAAAGGTGCCACTGTCCAACTGGCGGAAGCCCTCGAAAAATAAAGGCTGACATCAGCGCCGGATTACAACATGACACGGGGCCTACTTAAGGTCAGAGCATTTAGCTTGGATCTTTTAATAATCAAAATATTAATTTTTACGCATTTACATATGTCTTAAAGTGAAACAATAACTCTTGAATTTATATTTAACATTTTTTTTTCTCTCGATATAACTGTGGCAAAGCTTTCTATCAACTCGTCAAAAATAATCGTTTGCAACAAATAATTTTCAATACAAAGTTGCGTTATTGACGACAAACGATATTGTGACATTGAAGATCGCCGAATATTTTTTATTCTTTTAAATACTAAAAATTAACTTTCAGCTTCACAATTTGCTATCGGTACTGTTACAAGCAATCGGAAGGTTATATAAACATTTGGAAAAATGTCGATCATGCCTGAGACCATATTATTTCTGTTTCTGATAGTTTGATATCTATAAAAAAAACAAAACATCTCTCAGAGAGATCCTTCAGGTGAAGCGGAATTAAGTGATTTAATTCTCAGAGTAGTTCCAACAAGGAGTTTTACTCTCACTTCTTATTTTTCGTTTTCAATATCTATTAATTTGCACAAGAATCTAAATAGTTTTACCTGTCCATATGCTTCAATTCTTTTTCTCAATTCTATTGCTACAGTCAGAAAAAAACACCTACCTTTATCCGATAAAAATTTCTCTATATTCGATAATAGCAATTTTTTTCTTTTTTAAATAAAATTTTCTTCAATTAGAATAAATTTTCACATTTTCGAATAAATATTTTTCTTCACTTGTGGGAAATGGAAATATTTCATGTCTCTAATAGTGAAAAGTATTTTTCTCGCACAAAAAAATTCTCATTTATAGAGAAAACTTTATTGAAAATGAAAAATATCCCAGCGAAATCTTCGCTTATATGTAATCGAAAAAGTAATCCTGAAAATTTCATTCATCGCTTACCCTCTCGCTAACGGAACCCATTATTTTAATACAGGCATGTCATTGGATGTAATTGATGAAGCTTTCACTTGACATGAGAGTTCTTATGTAAGCACTTATTAAACTTGTAGAATAACTTCTTCTCAATAATCATTAATTTATTAACAACTAAGAAGTCAATATTGACTGGTGACCGTGGCGTGCAGGTTAAGTGTGTGGCTTAACACGCAAAGGAGCCCAAGTTCGATCCCCAGTCGCGGCGAAAAGTTTTTTCAATAAAAAAATTTGTATGATCGGTCACCACCTCTCTGCAGACAATGGCAAACCTCAGAGAGTAAATAATGCCATGTAAAGCTTCTTGAGAACATGAACTTTAGCCGTTCGGAGTCGGCATAAAACGTGGTGGTCCAGTTCTCGGTTAATTGTGTGCAAACATTTAATAACACACACAATACAATTGATCATAAGAAGCTCTGTCAAAGTCCTTTCAAGGGCTGAAATAGCCAATTTGTTTTTTTTCTTTTGTTTTTTCAATATTGGCTCCGACCATCATCTTGTTGCAGCCAAGATCCACATGCGATTGTGCAATGCGAAGAATGTACGCACAGGTGTGCAACGAAAGCTTGATGTCGATAAGCTGCACAACGGACCGCCGAGGCCTACTCCGCTCAACTCTCGGTTAAGCTCAACCAACCTTACTCTTGCCTCGACGACGCTGGCGGACTTTGGGCGCATATATCTCACACGCGAGTGTCACGACGCGACAGCAGTAAAATACGCCGCATATAAAAAGACGCTGAAGTCAGCTGCAACGCGAGCCATGCACGAAAACTATCGCGATAAGAGGAAGGAAGAGAGATGCCTTTTCAGACGTAAAAAAAGAGAGCAAGAAAAGCGTGAGCGAGAAAAAATTGAGGTGTACCAGGGCAAGAAGGATGCTCGAAAATTCTACCAGCAGGTTAAGCGTCTAACCCAAGGTTTTAAGCCCGGAGCATCCACTTGTAGAGATGAGAATGGTGATCTGGTTACAGATACGCTGTGCGCATTGAAATTATGGAGACAGCATTTTCCAATCTGCTTGCAGGCGACGATACCAACAATTCCGCTATTGGACAATGCAGTCTGACCCCACCAATCGACGAGGATGAAGTGGAAATTCCACCACCTTGCCATGACGATATTAAAGTTACTATCCAGCGACTCAAAAACAACAAAGCCGCAGGTGCTGACGGGGCCTGGCTACTGAATTATATAAAACCGGTGGCGGTGAATTGATAAGGTGCTTGCATCAACTAATCAGCAAAATATTGCCAGCGGAAAGCATGCCCGATGCATGCACGATTGGAATCTCCAATACTTAAGAAAGGAGAACCGGCAATCTGCGCCAACTACCGAAGTATCAGTCTTATTTCCATCGCTTATAAGGTTCTTTCAAGCGTATTGTGTGAAAGATTCAAGCCGCATACCAAAACACTGATTGGACCTTATCAGTGTAGCTTTCATAGTGCAAAGTCCACCATAGACCAGATTTTACCATAGACCGGGAGAAAACCCACGAAAACCATATCGACACCCACCATCTCTTTGTTGATTACAAAGCTGCGTTCGATAGCCCTATTCGGGATTACCTGTATGCTATAGTGTTTGGGTTTGGTAGACCTGCACAGTTGATAAGGCTCTGCAGGATGACGTTGAGCAATACATGCAGCTCCGTGAAGATAGGAAATGACCCAATAGAGATGTAACAGCTGATTTCACCGCTATCGAAAAGGAATCAGCCAAAGTGGGTTTGACGGTGAACGAGGGCAAAACAAAGTATATGCTGTCTGCAAATAAGGATGCGCGGCGTCTATGATCCCATGTTACAGCAGGCAAATATAACTTTGAAGTTGTCAAGGAGTTTGCATACCTTGGCAACGCCGTAAGCAGCAAAAACAATGGCAGCCTGGAGATAAAGCGAAGAATAACAATTGCTGATAGGTGCTACTACGGGCTAAGTAAGCAATTAGGCTCCAGAGCCCTCTCTCGATAGTTAAAACTAACACTCTACAAGACGCTCATCAAACCTGTGCTTCTCTATGGCGCTCTATGGCGCTGAGGTGCTTCTCTATCGCAAAAAGATGCATCCGCTCTTGGGGTGTTCTTCGCAAAATCTTTGGACCTGTGCGAGTTGGCAACGACTACCACATTCGAATGAACCACGAACTGTGCGAGCTCTACGACGACATTGACTTAGTCCGGCGTATAACAATTCAGCGACTACGTTGGCTGGGTCATGAGTTTCATATGGATGAAGAAGCTCCAACGAAAAAGGTGTTTGAGGCAAAAGCCGAGGGTCGACGACGAAGAGGAAGACCATGCCTCCGATGGATTGACCAGGCCGAAGAAGCCCTTACCGCGCATGGTGAAAGAGATTGGAGACGGCGCGCGCGAAGCAGAGACGCTTGGCGAGAGCTGATGAAGTCGGCCGTAACCCGACAACGGGTTGTCATGTAAGTAAGTAAGTCTCTTGTATTGCAGAAGGCTTACTTTCTAAAGGACAGTTCTATGCAAACATGAAGCCGAGTCAGTGAAGATTTGGTCATATTTTAAAGAAGTTGAAATCGAGGAAGATTTCTGATTCTTTATACGAATGACCAATTATTCTTGATCCCTTTGGGGAAGAAAAGAGCCTGTTCTCTTAAGCGAGTTTCGTGAAGAAACTTTTTGCGTTCTAAGCCTGCATTACAGCAATTCCTAGCCTCGATGCGAAGTTTTGTGGTATTAGCATTCTTGTTAGAACGCCAAATCTGAAGGCATCCTATTTGAATCTGACTGCAATCCTGCAAATCTCATTTAACCATGGGTGATCTTTAAGTTAAATGCTTCTCATTTTACTGGGAATGAAAAAGCCGAATAAAATAATTTCTTATATCGTAACTGCCGCGTCATTCACATTTCAACAATGGAAACATAATTTCGAATATTCGCACTGATACACGGAAGCTGTTGTAGGATGCCAAAAAAGTAGGATGCCAAAGGAGAGGACAGCCTGTCTCATTGAAACATAACATTTAAACGGTAAGCTGCATCTGGCAACAGAAGACAACCCAGCTGATTATTTGTGATAATTTTACTGATATTGGTGCATCGTATTCAAAATTATTGTAAAGTAAGGATCAGTGAAATTTCAGAAAAAATACAACCATTTGAATAAAGTTGGTTTTGAAAAGAAGCTTGATGTTTGGGTGCCTCATGAATTTAGTGCAAAAAAAAGTAATGGACCGAAATCGAGCCATTTTTGAAACATTTGGTAACAGGTGATGAAAAGTGGATCACATACGTAAATATAGTTCGAAAACGGTCTTGGTCGAAAAAAGGTGAAGCTCCAAAAACAGTGTCAAAGCCGGGATTGACGACAAGCAAGGTGATATTGTGCATTTGGTGGTACTATAAGGTTATCATCCATAATGAGCTTCTAGCGCCAGCAATTAATGCGATTAAAGCACGAAATTGAAAAAAGAATCCGTAATTGATCAACAGGAATGGTCTTGTGTTTCATCATGACAACGCAAGGTCACATACATCTTTATTGACCCGGCAAAAACTAAGAGAATTTGGCTGGGAAGGTTTTATGTATTCACCGTGCAGTCCTGACATTGCACCGTCAGATTATCATTTTTTTCCCAGCTCTTCAACACTCTCTTGCTGAGAAGAAATTAACCTCAAAAGATGACTACGAAAACTACCTGCAACAGGTTTTCAAAAATAAAAGCCCGAAATTCTACAATAAAGAAATCATGGCTCTAACCCAAAAATAACAGAAGATAGTTGAAAAGAATGGATAATATTTGGATTAATAAAATCTTTTTTGTTTAAAAATAAAATGTTTACTAAAAAAGAAACATTTTCGATAGTATCGTAAGTGTAGACGTAGAATACCGTTTGAGTTGTAACCTCTTCTACTTTGTCTCTATGGTCCGATTGTTTTGTCCATTTTGCACGTATTTTTTATTGATCTTCCGAAAATTAACAAATAAAAACAAAGAAAAAGTTAAAAAGTAAGTATGATTAAATGAGCAAGCAAAAAGGAACAAGCAAAATTTCAAATTTTTTCGATCATTTTGTTAAGTTTGACAGGTTGAGTTCATTGACTTAGCTAAAAAGAAGGCGATGCAAATGCACTTTCCATTGGTGCCACTTTCGTCCTGCCCGATATATAGTTTGCGAGCTACAGTCAGTTTAACTACTAATTTCAAATTAAAATTAAGACCCCGATTTTTAAAAAATCGTATGGTTACTATATTTTACGCTGAGCACATGTCCTTTCCTCTCGTCTCTGTCTGATATTTAGTTTGCTAGCTACACTTTCGTCTCTGTTCGATATATAGTTTGCGAACTACACTCGCTAGTGCTAGTGGGATGTGGAATCCAAATTAATTTGCATTAAAAACAAAAAATAAAATTTTACGCCATCTATTGGGTAAAAGCATAAAACGAAATATGATCCAACTCGTTTTGTTTCATAAGAGTTAAATCTAAACGGATCACAGACCCATTTCGTTAAATTTGACAGTTTGAGTTCATTGACTGAGTTGAAAAGAGGTTCATGACCTCTGGTTTCAAAATAGTATACTAGAACAGTAGTGCATACATAAACCCAATGCGAACTAATGCTTACAATGCTGCCAAAGCGAACCAATCAGTTCGTGCAAAACCAAAGCATACAAGCATAAACAACGAAAGAAAAACAAAGAAAGCAGCCGGCACATAAGCAGCTCATGATTGATTTTCTTATATAAAAACATGCGGTTTTCTTCTTATTTTGTGACTATTTTGTGACTTTAATATAATAGTGACAAAATCCAAATTAAATATTCATTCAGCGCAGGATATATCTGATATTTTAGCATATATATTATCTTTGAACGATAAGTATTAAAGGCTATAGGTATACCCTAAAGTATTAGCCAAAAAGTTGCATGACCTAAAAAAAATCTTTTAAAACGACCCCATACAAACCGCGCTGTAAGACGCAATTCTACGTCAAAAACGCCGAATATTTTTTCCCCAACCCAAAATTATACAATGCTCAAAGATGTAAAGTATTACAAAATAAATATGCAAAGTAATTCTACATTTACCGAAAAGAATCATTTTTGTTTTTTCTGAGAAAAAAAGGAAACTTAAATTTTTGTTGAACGGCGAATATTTTATATCGAATTCATATTTACATAATTTATACATGTTATCCATGCAGTTACCTTTAAATTTTCGATTGAAGGAAGGTTAAGGAAAGTAAGAACTCAAATATTTACCCACTTAAATAATTTTGGCCTCTTAAATTGCTCAAATTCTCCACTGTGCGCTGAGATTACATAAAACACAAACTATAACTGTTTTGTCTGTTATTTTTAATTTAACAATCTTCTTCGCAAACTTGTAACGAAACTTTAATATTTGTTGAAGAGCGATTATTTTATACCGAATCAATCATTAAATGCACAAAATCTTCGAAGATTCTTTTAAACTTATAAACTTTAAAATTTCATTTGAAGGAAGCAACATTTTCGAAACTTTGCAGATTCTACGAAATGTTAAAAGTAAGCTGTTGATAGCTTACTTTTAATATGATAGTAAAAGTGAACTGCTAAATAAATACCACAGCTTTACAAAAAAAGTTTTGCTTGAGTCTTATTAAATAGAAAAAATCATGAAAGCACCTGAGGCTGTCTCTAAAAATCTATTTTAACACTTATTTATACAAGTCAACTGCATAAATCACATTTTTTCAAATTGTATGTATTATTTATTCAAATCATATCTAGTGCAAATACATTCCTAGCAGCACATTTATTATATTTTTTCCCCAATTTAAATCTGAATAAAAAGCGTGCATAAATTTCCATACTTATTTAAGTGGTTTTACTATGTTTTGCTATGAAACAAGATTGTTTCTATTTAATATTGCGGCGCAAACACACACACACACACATAGACACAGACACGTATAAAACACTCACTCAAACTGCGAATAATAAAGCGAATATATTAAATTGTAGCGGCAATTTTTTTTTCCCCCGGCATAAATAAATTCTCAAAAATTATTGTGGATCATTCAAATGAATGGAATGATAAAACACAAGTACAATAATAACAACAAACAGATGTTGCTGCTGCTAAAGTAGACAACAGTAGCGGCCATAAACAAAACAGCAAAAAAAACAATAAAAAAATAAAAGTAAAGTTTATAAAAGTCGGATTATGTATGCAGTATAAATAAATGCGAGAAATGCACAAATGATGTTTGTTTGTCTGTTTGTTTGTTTGTTTGTATATGCAATTGTAATGTAAAATTGTGCAAATTATTTCGTTGTTTTTCTTTTTTTCTCTCTCTTTTTTTGTTGTATTTATATTAATAGGTTAAGAGCAAGAGCAGCAAATAGAAGGTAACAACAGCAGCAACTAGAACAGCAGCAACAGCATCAACAAAACAAAACTCAGCAACTCATGCAAACAGCAGCAGCCAGCCGTCGTCGTTCAGTCAGATAGTCAGTCATAGTATTAGTCAGTCATTCGCACCGTTTGTGTGCGTTCATCAAACAACTAATAATAACAACAATGAAAGTATTAAAAACAACAACAACAAGAACAAGAAAAACAACAACAACTATCTAGCAACAGGCACAGTTTTAAAACAAGTAAAAAAAGTCTAAAGTCGGTCTAGGCCGACTATGAAATACCCTAAACCCACTTTAAAAAAAAAAAAAAATTTATTGTAAATGGGCGTGTCCGTGGGCGGATGAAGTCCATTTTTCCAAACCATCTTTGTCTTGTCATAAGAAACATGCGTGCCAAATTTTAGCTCTGTAGGTTAAACACATGCTTATTTATTGCGTTTTCAATTTTTGGGTTGTATGGGAGGTAGGCGTGTCCGTGATCGGATGACGTCCATTTTCCGAAGACATATTTGTGTTGATATAAAACACACACATACCAAATTTTGTTGTTGTAGACTTATTATGAGCTGAGTTATGCAGTTTTAAATTTTTGGGTTGTATGGGAGGTAGGCGTGTCCGTGATCGGATGACGTCCATTTTCCGAAGACATATTTGTGTTGGTATGAAACACATACATATCAAATTTTATTGTTGTAAGCTAATTATGAACTGAGCTATGCAGTTTTCAATTTTCGCGTTGTATGGGAAGTAGGCGTGTCCGTGGGCGGACGATGTCCATTTTTCAAAACCATCTTTGTTTTGTTATAAAAAACATGCGTGCCAAATTTTAGCTCTTTAGGTTAAACAGAGGCTTATTTATTGCGTTTTCAATTTTTGGGTTGTATGGGAGGTGGGCGTGTCCGTGAGCGGATGACGTCCATTTTTCAAAGACATCTTTGTGTTGATATAAAACACACACATACCAAATTTTGTTGTTGTAGACTTATTATGAGCTGAGTTATGCAGTTTTAAATTTTTGCGTTGTATGGGATGTAGGCGTGTCCATGGGCGGATTCCAAAAATATTCAATAGTGCAGATCCTTGGGTACATGTGACCATGTGTACCAAGTTTCATCCAATTATCTCAACTCCTTCTTCTTATCCTGTGTATACGGACAACACACAGACGGACGGACGGACGGACGGACGGACATAAATAGCTCGACTCACGTGGTGACGCTGATCAAGAATATATATACTTTTCTATACCGGACTCGCTTCGTTCTATGCGTTACAAACGTTTGCACAAAGTTAATATACCCTGACCTTTCAGGTTTAGGGTATAATTATTGTTTATATTTATTTATTTGCACCGAAGTGTTTTATTGTTTTGTGTTGAATTTGGTATTGCTAGTGTTGTTGTTGTTGTTGGTTGTTGATGCTTACATTTGTTTTTATTTGCCGTCACTTAATTTGTTTGTGTTAAATTAAAATTTTTTCTTTTCACAATAGTTTTAATAATTATTTCATTTATTTCACCTCACTGCCTTTTTTCACCTCTCTGTACGTGTCACTTGGCATCGTAGCTTTGCTTTTATTTTATTTTGTTCATCATTCTATTGTATCGCACTATGGGCCAACTTGTATTGAGGATATGGCAAAAAGTATTTTATTTTAAATGATAATTTTTAATAATTTTTGATGCAATTTTAATGCTCTAAATGTGCCTTTTTAGAATCCAAGTTATTTTTAAAATGCTTAAAACGTTTTTAGTACACTTCTCTATCATAACGTGCTCGGCACACTGGGATCATGAGTATGCCAGGGATAAAAATCGTCATAAGAAAAATAAACCATAGAAAATTTTGATTTAGTTTTTTTTATGGTTTCTTAAAAGTATATTTTTTTTAATAAAATATTTGCTAACTTTGTATATTTTCTATCATAAAAGAAAAGAAGTGGGGTACATATGATTCCAGTGTGCCGAATGAGAGTTAAGAAAGACTTGTAATGTTTACTTGTAAAGGTCAAGCAAAAGCCTAATTAATAACACTGTTGTAGTTCAATTTTGGTTCTGCGGTAAGACTAACTTTTTCGGATTTGGGGAAGTCCCCTGAGTACAACTGCATCCTTGGTTTAGTTAGATTGGCTCAAAATTTTGAGAAAATCATGTTTTTCCAAATGGTCGATTTTGAGCTATTCTAAGCCTTTTGCCATGTCTATAAAATTTATAAAGATTTATAAAGATATCTGGCAAACTAGTTGCACGGTCTTACCAACCAATGACAAAAACTAAAGGTCATGAAATTCTACGTCAACAGTTTCTATACTACTTCAGATCCGAGGAGTAGTTCTTGTGTAATTAAGAATTTTTTCCATAAATTATTATTTTCTTAAGAAAAATTCAAATTAATTTTACGGTACGACAATTTTATAGTTTTTCCATAATTTTAAGAATTTTTAGAAATATGCTGGTAGAAGATACAAAAAAAAAACAGTTACACGTGTGTTATCGTTTTGAAAGTTTACATGTAAATTAATTTTTAGGTAGGTTCAAAGTTTATACTTTTTACACCCTTTACCAGAATAGGCCAGAACAGACAAGCAAATTTTGTTCCATGAATTTAATTTCCAATTTTCTTTTAAAAAAACAAGAAGTTCTTAAAAATTGATTTATTACACAAAAACTAATCCTCGGATCCAAAAGTAGCATTAAAACAATTAACGAAGAATTTCAATACCTTTAGTTTTCTCTATTGGTTGTAAAGATCGTACAACTTGTTTGCGAGATATCTATAGAAATAGACGTGGCAAAAGGCTTAGAATAGCTCAAAATCGACCATTTAGAACAACACGGTTTTCTTAAAAAATTGCGCCAATCTAACTAATCCAAGGACACAGTTGTGCTCGGAGGACTCCCCCAAATTTAAAAAAGTTGGTCTCATCGCAGAACCAAAAATTTTGTGTCAAAAACTACAACAGTGTAATCGAAGGGAAAGGAATTAGACCCGTCTTTTCTTACAAAAATTACGTTGCAAAATACACATTTTTGCAAAATTATGCACCACCGGGCACCTGATTTCTCTTGAATTAAAAAAAAATCTCCTAATATGCTCAAAAACTAAGAATAATATCTTATAATTTTATTATGACTACAGTTCGACAGTGGCCGAAATTCGAACTTTACACAAACATTCTCTGTTGATTCGATGCAAAATCAATTTGAAAAACAAATTTTCTTCATAAAAATTTTGCAAAAAAAATCTTTAAAAAAAAGTCGGTGCATCCATCTCCGCACTCTGATTCATTTCAAAAAAAAAAAATATCAAAATCGGTTGAGAAACACGTGAGAAAGTGGTTTTTAACTGTTTTCCCCACACACTAAAAAATTTCCAAAATAAATTTACACCGTTGAGCGGATATTAACATTTTTAACACCGATCGGTGTTAATTTACCGCTTACCTGGTGTGAAATAACAAACTTATCCGATCGGTGTGAAAACAGAAAGGCAAAGAAGGAAATCAAATTTGAAATCACATAATCATTGACAGACAAATTAAAAATTTAAATTTCTCAAGACTGAAAGCGAAAATTTATAATTCATAGTCATGTTCGGGAAAACGGTTCAGTGGCAAAGAGGCGTTAAGGCTTTTTTATTCAACTTTTTAAAATTTCAATGAACTCAATCGATTTTTGAGCATGTCTGCCGTTTTATTTGGTACAACATGTTTTGACCCTTTTGAATGAATAAAACTTCTTCAAATATCCTATTGAATAATAAAAAATTACACTATTCGGTGTTAAAAATCATAATTTTGCGTATTAAAACTAAACACCTAACAGGGTTTAACACAGACATCCTATCGGATATTTATTTATTTACACCGATCGGTGTGAACAAAATATCCCCTTTCAGACATAAAGTTTTAGCACTTTGACACGGTGTTTTTTAACACCGAACGGTGTAGGACTCCCTGGAGCACCGATCGGTGTAAAATTTCAATAGAAATTTTTTAGTGTGTACGCCCATTTATATAAAGATTTATTTAATAGTTCGTTAGGCACTTCTGAGAAAATAGTCCCGAATTATGAAATTTTTTTACAAAACGTGGAATTAAAATGAAAATACTTTAATTTTTCTTGATATCGATTAATGAATGAACTGGAAGTAAAATAATCAGCTCATAAAAATGTTATGAATCGAGAAAGTCAAAATTGTAAAAGTGAAAATTTTAAAAAAATAAAACTTTATTTAACATTTTCGGTTTTAGTAAAATTTTTAAAATAAAACTCTCTTTTAAATTTTGACTTTTACAGTGGTCTACAATTATAGCCTACGCAATTTTACCCATATTACGGTATGAAGAATGATAAAAATTATTTTGGGAGAAGAGACAAAAACGTCCCTTTTAATAAAGCTTTATCGTCTCGAATAAAAAAGGGATGACATTTTTTAAAACACTTTTCGGGTTGTGAAAATCTAATTTTTATATAAATCAAGCTTTTTCAAACTTTGGCCAATATAGACTCACGTAAATCTAGAATTTTCCTGCTGGAATTATGAGTGTTAAGTATTCAAAACAATGTATGGAAATATTCTAAGAAATACAACTTTTTGTATGCAGTTAAGCAAAACAGCTTAAAAAACACGAAGTTCAGGTATAATAATGAAATTAAATAACAATCACAGAGTGCATCAAAAAATTAGTTACGGTAATTTAATTTTTTTTTCGTATTTAATATAATTCCTATAGCAAAATTGCGCTACCAACATATTAACTGGCAGGTCTGAGTTATTGGACTCATAACTCATTTAAGTCATGATGGCAATATTAAATTTTTGTATATTGTATATTTTTCATTAAACATATTTGAAATGATAAGTATTAGTCGATACAGAAATTTGATTTGATTTTATTTTCGTATTCAAAGCAAAATTGTCCCACCAAGTCATTGGCTGCATGGTCTGTGTTAAGAACTGTGGAGCCTGGAAGATACAACAAATTACTTTCATTTCGACAGACAATTACAAGAAGATAGTTTGTCCTAGGCATGTGTTTGGCAATTTTGCTTTGGAAAATTACCCATACCTTTTTAAGTCATGACTTGCAGTGTACATTGGAAAGTAGTGTTAAGACAGTTGCAACACATTCACAATTTTAACCTACGCTCACTCACTTTTGCAACTGTCTGTTCAACTGTCTGAACTTTTTTGAAGAGAGTTGACTAAACTGGGATGGCTGGGACAGTAAAGTTGCATTTTTTATATAGAAAAAAACAGAAAACGGAAAAACGTCAATGGAAATTGAAGATAAAACGTTTTATGTATTTTTAAAAACATAGCCAGCGGAAACAATTGCAATAATATTAGGAACACTGAACATTTTATATTAATAAATGTCAAATTTTTTCATTGTTTTATATACTGTCTTGCCAATATAAAACGCCTACGTCATAGACCTAATTTCGAAAATTTTTGACAACTAATAGATATTCTTGACTGTCTTAACAGTACTTTCTAATGTAAATGATGTGTTACTGAACAAAATTATGAAAGCTAATTTGAAATCAGAAAAACTTTTGTGAATTTTTGTGGTTTTGTTTTTTGACACACAATATTTTTCGATAGCTGGAAATTCTAGCAAGGAAAAAGTTTATTATTTTTTTATTAATTTTATTAAATTATATTAGTTTCTTTAAATTTTTAAAGAAAAATTTTACAACTTTTTCTCTGTCATTTTTTATTCTCTCGTTACAAGTTTTTCGAGTACGTGACCGCTTTACAACAAGTAAAATTTTTTCATAATATTTTGTTAGTAAACAATAGGTTTATTGTGTGTTTTTAGAAAAAAAAAATTGTAGGGGAATTTTAGGCGGATTTTAAATGCAATTTAGGGGTAAATGGTGAGAGGCATCTGGCAACATTGGCTGTCAATTACAAGCAATTTCCACCCAAAACCCAATATAATCGCCAGAACATATCTGATTGCTGCCCGCAATACCTCCATTTTGCAAGTACTTTGTTCCATTTGACAAACGTCCCATATATACGTAGCCTTTTTTCCGAAACTAGCTATTTTCCCAATAGTAAAAAACCAAAGAGGTACTTCAGACCAATGAGTAATATTTTAGTAATGTGGGCAGGACATTTTTAATAATGAACAAAGGATTTTTGACACAGTTTATAATGTTTTTTACCATTTTATGTAATAAATAATTTTTTGGTCTTTACCCCATAGTGCAAGGCTTGTGCTCTCATACCTTTGCCTCTCAATGCATTGTTTATTTGTTGTTATAGTTTTTCACCTCTAGCTGCAAATAGCAATTAACATTAATTTACATGCTGCTATTATTCTGTCAGATTGTCATCATCGTTTATCAGTGACAAGCATAGAGAAAAAAGCTTAGCAGCAGTAGCAATAAAAATAAAAGTAAAAACAAAAGATCCGCAACAACAAGCAGACACGATTCGACGAAGTTTTCTAACTCCTCACGTGAATAGAACTTATCGGATGCTAGAATTTCCAAGATGCATAGGTTTCTAGGGATAAACTGAAAATTTATTGTTTTAAGTTTATATAATTTAAAAAATTTAACTCATAAATTATAGCATCTCATGAGAGCTAAACGTGCAGTCAGCTAAATTTATAACAACACGAGTTACAAAATTTGATATATGGCGGTTTAGTTGGAGCAATGTGGGTTAATTTCACATTTGCCTAGCAGTAGATTAAAAGCACATTATTTTTTAAGACCCGAGACTTGGAGAAAACACACTTTCGCGAGTACACATGTTGTGTTGCTGCAATTTTTAGAATAAGCGATTATTTCGAAATTTATCATTTTCTCTATAACTTTTTTTAAAAATAAGCAATTGTTTACTTTTGTTTAAAATTACCTATTTTTGCTTTAAATTTAACATTTTAAATGAGATTTAGAAAACTTTTTCATATGACTCTGAACAGGAAGGAGATAGACCGCCCTTGCCATACCATTTATTCAGGATTGTCTGTTCCATACGGAACATCCTCTCTATCGAATTTTATAACGATAACATTATAACCTACGGATGAAAATTCAGCAGACAGATGCACAGATATAAAGAGAGACGAATATTTCTAAATAGACTCAGGTGGTGACGCTGATTAAGAACATATGTATGTATTTCGCCTCATTCATATTTTAAGAATTTAACGTAGTGATTTCGTAGCGTGTGTTTCATTTAACATCTTTTTTAAAAACTAATCTAAAAAATATTTTTGCACTCGATCAACAATTCAAAGCGTTGACTTTATTTTCAAATTTCCTTCCGTTACGATTCCGCTCAATTGTTTCTACTTGACTTTTTTTTTTTTCACCACCTACCGTGGTACTAGACATTCAACAGGACATTCTACATGCCCCTTACCACCTTCCGTGGAACAAGACATTAAACAGAGCATAATCCGGTTTCTTCACGAACTACCGTGGTACAAGGCATTCAACAGAACATTTTTTCTTATCCTCCCCCATTTACTGTGGAACTTGTATCAAAAATTTAAGGACCTTTTCTTATGCTACACCACCTTCCGTGGTACCAGACCATAACAATGTCGTTTTAGTCATTTTATTCCAATTTTATTAATAAATATTCTCATAATTATAATCATTAACAACATCATTAACCATTTAATTTACATCATCTGGCATTCTTCTCAATCTATCATGAGAGTATTAAAAATGTCTATTTGAATCAAGATCTGCAAGGGACTATCACCATCGAAGCATGCTATCTGGCACCATCCAAAACTTTAACTATTTTAAAATTACCCCTATATTTCGGATCAATTTTGGTTTGCCAACGTTTTTCATTTTAAAACAAAACAAAGTCACCTACAACAAATTTTCTTGGTTTAATTTTTAAACGATCAAATCTCACTTTATCATTATCTGCATTCTTTTTCTTATTGCATTGTGCCAACCTCGCGTACTTCCGGAATGTCAATCCCAGGTTCAATATCATCTATCGTCGTTAAACTAAGTATTCGTGCAACTATTCCTATCAATAACTCTTCATCTTGTCACGGTTCATCTATATCTGTCTCAACAGCTGTCAGCATATTTTTTAGAGTGCTCCTCATAACTCGCTCAACTTGACGATTTAATATTATTTGAAGTGGAAAATTCGCGAAACTTAGAACACGTAAAACACCGACCCTGTACTACAATCAAACGTACTGGTGCACCAAATAAAGAAACACAATATGAGAGATTAACATCCGATATTCCAACATAATTTCTAGCGAGATCGCATAAGGCCTGTAATGCAGCTCTTTGAAAAAAAGATGGAGCATTCCCTAAAACCAAACGGCATTCTAAAATATTAAATATTCATCATGTCCATAAGGAATCACAAATGCAGTTTTGTCAATTAAACCAATATAAATTAGCACTTGATAATATCACTTGCCATGTCTAAAGTAGTTAAATAATGACATCCATGAAGTCGATTAATCTGATTCGCTATCAATGGCAAACGAAATCTATTAGAAATGGTATTATCATTCAACTCACGGTAATCCACACACATCATATCAGAATCATATTTCTTTTTAAGGAATAAAATGGGACACGCGAATGGAGAAAAGCTAGCAAAAATAACACCAGCTACAAGGAGTTCATACATTTTTTTTCTGCGAACTATATTACGTTCATTCTCACTTAACCTATAGGGTCTTAACAGGGTCCTTTAAAAGAATTCGCATTGACTCAACATTTACCGAAAACTAACATATATCAACTATAAGAACAGTTTTAAATTCATTAAAAATTTATGTTAAATTTGGTTTAAATTTATCAGGTAAGTCAGTATCAATTTCATTGAAATTTGTTTCAACAATTTCTTTTACATTGCACACATTTACATTTTAAATTATCTCAAGTTTTAATTTATTGGATATAAATCTAGCAGATATAGCAATTGTTAAGATTTCTCCACCCAACACAATATCATAATTTAAACAAAAAATAGGTAAAACGTGAAAAAGTATCTCTAAAGAAATATCATCTACTGAAACTGTTGATAAGATTTGCAAAGTACTTTAGGGTGGGCCAAATAAGACATACCAATGTTAAACCCGAATAACTTTTTTGTTTTCTAGTATAATTGTGTAATTTTCTTTGCAGTTTATAATTGACTTCTAGGTAATTTATAATGGTTACATACAGTAGACAACAACGTGTGAAAATTATCGAATTTTTTAATTCCAAGCTTGAGGTAAAGTTGCTTATGCTTTGACTTCTGTAAAATTTTGGTCAAGATATCTGCGGTATTCTCCGAAGATGGTACAAACTTTAAATCAATATGTCCTTTCTGATAGACCTCTCGAACGTGGTGTACCCGACTGTCAATATGCTTGCTTCTTGAATGAAAGACTGGATTTCTGACAAGTTGTTGAGTGCCAATATTGTCTCCGAACAAAATTGTTGAATTTTTCACCATCTGTTCAAAACCAAGTTCTTGAATCAAACTTCGAAGATATATGACTTCCTTTGTTATATATACTTATACTTGAGAAAGTATACGAAGGTCATCCTCGAAAAAACGTCTATAAATAGAACAAAATATTTAGCGCCTCCACAGGACGGAACCCTCATGGGGCCGCAGACATCAGTGTGCACTAATTCAAGAACTTCTTTGCTTCGATAACTTTTTGTTTTGGGAAATGGCTGCACACATATCTTCGCCTTAAGATATGTATCACAAGAAAAATTTTGGAGTGCGTTCTTGCAGCTTATGCCTCGTACCATCCCATTCTTGGTCAATTCAGCCATGCTTTGAGCATTCAGATGGTCTTATCGCTTGTGCCATAGCATAAAATCATCAGTTTTTAAGGCAAAAGAACACATACCTTCAATTGCTGTATCCTCCTTGCTATAACATGTAAAAAGTTGGCCCTCTTTTACTCCAGAAAGCACTACGTCGTTCTCACCATTCATAACTTGCACTGTATTGTTCTTGATCACTACCATCTGCTTCTTATCTATGATTTTGTTAATTGAAATGAAATTAAATTTCAACTTTGGCACTAAAAGAACCTCCTCCAACAAGACAACTTCGCCCGCTGTGGTTCTTAGCTCGACATTCCCAATGCCTATGGAGTTGATCGTAAACTCTGCTGCTAAATCGATTATCTCAACATGCTTCTTCATGGCCACAAACATCTTTTCATCGCGACACATATGACTCGTTGATCCGCTGTCAAAAATCCATGAATTTTGCCGCAAGTTCTTCGCATGCATGTCATGCAACATTGCACTGTTCCCCGTACGCTTCTTTAAACACTCACGAGCAAAATGACCTACCTGCCCGCACTTGAAGCACTTCAGCTCCTGTCTCCTGCCATCGACGCTACCCTTCTGGTTCTTCTTAACCGTGCTCCCACGTTTATCCTGATAAGCTGTAGACATAAATGCTTGATTGTGATTCTTATATGCTTCTAGTTTCCCACTTCGTCGCTCATATTCTTCTTGCAACTTATTCTTCAGCGCATCTAATGAGGGTAATTCATCACGCGATTCCATTGCGACGACAAAGCTTTCGAAATCCTCCGGGAAACTGTTAAGCAAAATGATTGCTAACAACTCATCTAGAATGATAATCTCAACCTCCACAAGCTTTTCAACAACGTCATTGAACTGCGCCAGGTGATCGGACATACTTTGGCCCGAGATCATTCTTGCAGCCAAAATTCTTCGGAAAAGCATAACCTTCCTTGCCGGTCCACGAGGTTGAAATTTCTACTCCAGCTGTATCCATGCGTCCTCTATGTAACACAATTCTTAACCAAATTAAGTTGTGTTCTCTTCATGCTCAGTAAAATTGTCGAAAGAGAGTAAAATTTTTGATCCTTGTTGGTCCACTCAGCACATTGAACTTCATCCGCTGGCTTTTCAATGGATTCACATACGTAGGCCCAAAGATCTACGTCTATTAGAACGCTACGTATATGAATTTTTCAGCCGTCATAATTGGACTCTTCCAATTTCTCAATAGCTTACAAAGATGCCATTTCCTCAGAGAAAATAAGAATCTTGAATCCTGCAGGAACAATTAATAATAACAAGGAGCTCTACAAATTGTCTCCTGGGCCCATAACCCTTGTTGTAAATAAAAGAGTCGAGTTTAATTTAAATGTTTGTTGAACAGAATATTTGAAGCGAATGAAAAATAAAAATTTTCACAAACAAAATAAATAAAATTATTTCAATGAACAACTAATTTATTTTGTCAAAGTGTTTTCAGTAAAGTACTTCAACAAGTTATCGCTCTATATTTTTTCGAGAGTGAGGATGGAACGAAAGAAACGATTTCCGGGGCTTCTTACAGAGCAATGATTGACAACTTTTTGCGGCCAGTGGTGGAGCAGCATTCTAATTTGTGGTTCCACAAAATGGAGCGACTGCACATACTGCCAGATAAACTATGGATTTGTTGCGAGAAATTTTTGGCGAACGTTTGATTTAAAAAAATTCTGATTTCCCTTGGCCACCTCATTCGCCAGATTTAACTGCGCCCGACTTTTTTTATGGGGATATATTAAAGACAAATTGCATGTCAATAAGGCATTACGTCGTGTTATGAAAAACACGCTAAAAAGAGGCAATGTTTGTATAGAGCAAAATGGTGGACATTTGTCTGATGTCATATTCCATACATAGTGCCCCTAAATTTCCATGAAATGTTTTTAACCCTGGAACGCTAATGTTAGTCGATTCGACTAACATCACTTACAAATTTGCAAAGATTTATCTTAAAAGAAGTTTTAATAAATGTATTTTTTTAATGAATTCTTTTCTAAAAACTTGAATTTTTTGTTTGATTTATATTCAAAATAAACCAAATATCAACCTTTATAAGGTATGTTCATAGTTCATACATAAATTTCGGAAAAATCTGTTATTTATATCAGGGTTCAGAAAATTTCACTCATGAAACAAAAATCTCAAACGAAAATGAAAATAAACACTGTTTGAAGCAAACAACACATAATTTTATTTGCATTTCATTTTTGTGTGTGGCCGAGTTGGCGTGCTGTCGACCATCCTTCATAAATTATTCATGAACAAACTAAGATCGATGTCAACGGTTCGATGTGATTTCATCTCAAACATGTGTTGGGTTTAAAATGTTCGTGTCATTAACCAACACTCATTGTTGTCAGGTCTTCATGAAGGCAAAAATGAATACACATTTTTTAAACACGACTTGTTCGTGTTGGAAATTACTGGCGGTCGTGAATAGAAAAATTAATGAAATGACGTATGAGTTTTTATGCATAAATCGATCACTTTGTTGCGTTGCTTGATGACAAAAACATATACTTTTTGTACTGTTGCATGGTCGGATATGCGAAGCATTGTAGGCGTTAAATAATTCATAAATAGTGGTAAAAATACAAGCAAATTACATTATTTTTTCTCTTTACGACCGCCAGCGTTTTCCAACACGAACAAGTCGTGTTTAAAAAATGTGTATTCATTTTTGACTTCATGAAGACCTGACAACAACGAATGTTGGTGAACAACACGAAGATTTTAAAGCCAACACATGTTTGAGATGGGATCACATCAAACCGTTGAGTTCGATCTTACTTTGTGTACGTGAAGCGCAAGCAAGTTTCAAAAGAATGCATGAAGAATTTTCGACAGCACGCCAACTCGGTTACACACAAAAATGAAATGCAAATAAAATTGTGTGTTGTGTGCTTTAAGAAAAAGATCGTGAGTGAAGGTGTGTGAATTTTCTGAAGCCTGATTTATATATATGTTAGTCGTTTCGACTAATGATTAGTGTTAACATTCAAAAAATAACGTTAGTGTTCTAGGGTTAATATATAAAAAAAATGAATAAAAACATAATATTATTACAAGAGTTATACGTATTTTACATTGGTAGGTTTTATTTGGCCCACCCTGTATAAATACTGGTTTGATCAATACCAATCATCATCATTATTCCATTAACGCTTGCCTTTTAATCAAATTGATAAAGGCTACTAAAGTAATCAGCATTCTGCTCCTGAATCGAAAGAGGTTTGGAAATTCCTCATCCAATTGAATTGCTGCATTTGTACAACTGGAATGCTTGTTTGACACAAATCCACACGTCTCTCAATAATCTTGCTAGAACTTCCCGTGGCAGGACTTTTCTGAGTGAGCATTTTGAGGCATAATGGCCTAATTTGTGACACCGATAACACGTCACGGAAGACTGAGTTGGAACAATTTTAGCCTATTTTCGCTTCTTCTACATTCTCTGAAGCCTTGTGACCCAAATTGTCACAACGATAGCAGCTGATCAGTAACGGATTTGATGAAACCTTGAAAAAAAGGTCGTTTGCTACTAGGACCTCCATTGACTTCCTTCAAAAACATAGAATTCAACGAAAGTAGTTAAAAGTTAGTAGTTAAAAGAGCAAGTACCAACGAAAGGCCCACCTCAAATCGCACAAAATTTCTTTGAAACGCCAATCCGAGAATTTTCATGACGACCAACCAATCAATAACAGCAACTTTCAACGGAAGCAAACCAAGTGTACTGAGTTCTTTGAGGCGAAAAAAAATAAGTATTTCTTTCAAAACATTGCTTTTAATTGGGGTTGGAAGCTCCAATGGTAAGTATGTATATAAAAAATATTTTCTATTGGAGTACTTTTTCTTTTGGCCCGTACAAATTTCGTCATACCCCGAATTGTATTTTTGAGCATTTTTTACTAACTTTTGTACTAGGCACCCACTAATGGTTGATTTAAAAACAAAATAAAGCATATCAATAAATTTGTTTGCTGTAAAGCACATAACTATGCATAAGATTTAGTTTGGACGCACCAGTCGATTTGTTTTGACTTTGAATTGTGATTTTTTCAAAATTCTGTCGTTAAAAGCTAAATAATAAGTGACAAAAATGATTTTTTTTTAATTTTTATCTGTTTTTATTTTTTAACATAACATGTTATTATTTAAGAATTATCATTAAAACTATAAAATTTTATTAAAAAAAAACTGAGTAAAATTCAAGAGGGAACAAATTTTAAATTTAAACATATAAATTTTCAATTTAATTTTTTGTTTGGAAATTTTTGCTCAAATTCTTGTGATTTATATCGGTATCTTTCTTTGTTGATATTTTATTTGTATCTTTGATGATTTGATATAATTAAAATTTTTTCATTATGCGAAAATTATTCACGTAATTAATAGGATTTTGTTGTTGAGCTCTTACTTTAAATGTTGCTGTTTGTTTTTTTCATACATTTCAATATTTTCTGCACATGCTGTCGTCGGATGCTTAAATTGCTGCCACATCCCGCTATGAATTTTATTTCCATTTAGTTTTATCGCCTGCTGATTACAACGTAATCACAACAATAACATACACAACAACAACAAAGCCAACAACAAGCTATAGCAACATGTTGCTTTAATGCAACTTTAAAGTGTTGCTGCATGCATGTGCTGCTGTTTGTCGGCGCCCTTGTCGATTAAATTCAAATTTTCTCGTCTTGGCAACAAGTGAGCATATTTAATAGCCACACTTTATTTAATACAAAATTAAATAAATAATATTAAAGCTAACTAAATAACATTAAATCTTTTGTGTTAAACAACAAAACAATTTAAGCTGTTTTATAAATGTCTATGTGTGTTGTTGTTTTTTTCGCGACGCATATCCACAGATACGCAACACTTTAATCTGTTTAAAAAATACTGCTGCTGCTGCTGCTGCTTGACAAATCTTCATAATTAAATAAAATCGTTGAATAAAAACTGCTCCCAACAGAAACCCAGCGACAACAAAGAGTAGAAAAAGAAAAATAATATAAAAACCACATCAAAATAAATCGCTCATATGTAGAATAGCATAAATTTCTGCTCAAAGCGCTTAAATATATCACAACGACAACAACAACGCAATTACAAAAGAATCACAGCAACAACTAAACTAAAGGGGGGAGGGTAAAAATAAAAATCTATGCGTTTCAACAAAACAGCTGTTACGAATTTTCTTCTATAGATTTTTGCTCCAATGCCAGGGTGGCAGGCTGGCTACTACCACACAGCAGTCAGTCGTTTGGATTTTTTTTTCAGCTTCTTTTTGCCATCATCACTGTATTTTAGTTAAAAAATACAGAAATATTCATCATCAACATTTTGTGGAAAACAAAATATTGAGCACTTGAAATATGTTGTGCCACACTCATGTTTTTTAGAATATTTTTTTTTTGTTGCTAGCATTATTACGCTTTTTTTTGTATGAACTGTCCAAATGAACATTAAGCTTAGAATTTTGAATAAATTTTATCATTTTTACTGAATAGCATTTTAGCATACAAACAATGAAGCTATTCATGTTTGAAGTAAATCTCTAGAACAGTTTTTTTACATACAAACATACTTGTATTTGCTGCTGAACAAAAATATTCGAAGTGTGCTTGCATTTGACCAGGAACAATAGGTTGGCAAAATTCAAATAAATTTCATTTTTTTACGTATTTGTTGTTTGTTTCACTCAAATATTCATTTAAAAGCAATTATGAAAAACTTGTGAGGAAAAAGACCGTGAACAGCATTTGAAATATTATTTTAGATTGATAAGTCAACGAATTTTTTAATAAAATATATATATTTTTGGTAAAAAATCTTTTTATTTCTCAACAAAGACTTCTAGCGTATAGTTCAGGGTTTTTCCAATTTTTTATTTCTTTATTTTCTTTAGAACGATAGGTTCTTACGAGTTCCTTAAAAAAAGGATTTCGTCGCTTTCAAGATCATTTCATTCGACCAAAATCTCTAACCAACTAACCATTTCAGGTTTGGAAAAAGAAAATAGTCCCTACTACCTAAATCTTGAGAATAAGCTGGATGGGGTAACAGTTCGCATATCAATTTATAGATTTTTGACATCATAAAATATTTTCTAATGCAAGCTATGGTGGCACCACTTGCGCAAATACCTTCTTCAAGTCCAAATATTCATGTAAAATACAATTGACCCGCTCAATTGACCCGCTCAAGCAGATCAATATCTTTTCATGAACTTAGTCAACATTTGTAAATTAACTTAATTATCTGTTAAAGCAGTGATGCCCAGAAAAATTATTTGAAGAGTGCTACAACAATTACAACAAAAAGACAACAACAACAACAAATCTTTGGATTCGTGGCACAATAATTTTTCTAACTACAAAAACACATAAAAACAACAACACGCATAAAACCTACATCTGCGCCAGCGCAAAAGTTAGATATATTAAACACACAAAACAACAACACGAATCCTTCAATGTGCGCAAATACAACAATAAAGTAATAAGAAGCTGAAAACTTAATTCGGCGAATTACAACAATCATTGCAATATTGAAGTTGTTGTAAAGAGTGGAACATGTTAAAAACAACAACACGAATGCTGGCAGTGCCCAAGCCAAATAACAAAAGCACATACAAACAACAACACGAATGGTGACCGAGCCCAAGCGCACAAGTTAAATTGTTGAACACACAAAAACAACAACATGCAAATGCAAGATACCGTCATTTGATGGCTCTTAAAAAAACAATAAAGCAATAAGAAGCAATGATTTTACTTCAAACTGAATTCGTCGAATTACAACAATCATGAAAACATCGAAGTTGTTGTAAAAGAGTGCAAAGAGTGGAAAGAGTTAGGCGCTGGGCATCTCTGTGTTAAAGCATAGTACTCTGTTCGGCTTCACGTGAAATTCCACGCAAATCTCCATACAAAAAATGACAGCTGTGAAATAAGCGTGAACATTTCACATTTTTTTCGTCAAACCTGTACTATGCTTCGCTGCGGAAAATCTAGTACTATATTCCGCAACATGCATCTAGCATCATTTTTTTCACGGCAATTTAATTGAACCGACCATTTATTTTGCCGTGAAAAGAGACAGTTGCCATTTTTTTAAAAAAAAAGAGCAATGTTTCTTATTGAAATTATATTTTTGTATTATTTCTAAAGTTTTGCAATAAATAATTGCAGTTGTTGGAAATTGTAAATACGGATGCACCTTTCCGCGGTGTTGGCGGTCGCAAAACTTCTCAGATTCGTGTATAAACATTTATTTTGTATTTATATAATCAGAAATAATAAAAATTAAAGAACTTAAATGATTTCTGCTTCTCCTCTAATAAATTCAGGTTGTTTATTAACTTCTTGTCGAAATTTATCAGCTGTTCGTTCGCAACAAAATATCTGTCAAACTTTTCACGCAACAATTAAATGGATGTTGCGAGTGAAATTTCACGCGGACGAGCAGAGTACTAGGCTTAAGGCAGTATTCCAGTCTAGGAGTACAAATTTGTTGTGGTTTTTAAAATTCGATAAAAAAAACTTATATTTTTCGTTTTTTTTAAGATATTTATTGATATTTTAAGAATATAGAAAAAAATTTTAAAAAATATTTGAAAATATAAGTCGAAATATTAGTATTCTCGAAACTACTTTTTCTAGTACGTCTGACGTGATTTATCAAGTTCTAATGAACCGATTAACTTGAAATTTGATGTAGACCTTTTTTATACAAATATCCTTTTATGGTTGGAACTTTGATTATATAAATATTTTATTTTTAGCTATTTTCAAAAAATTAAAAACATCGAAAAAAGAGTAAAAAATCACTATTTATTTTCAAACAGCCGCTATTTTGTAAAAAATTTTGAAGGCTGTATTCATAAAAATTTATGAGCCTCTTATAAAGCCTTTATAAGAAAAATATCAAAACATTGTTCATAAAGGTCCAGTAATGACACAAACCTCTTATAAAGGCTTCATAAATGAGAAACCTTCAATAAAGCATTTTTAAAATTTTTACTCTCATTTGAGACAAATACTTCAAACTATTTCAAAAACATGAAAACATGGCAAAATATTTCAAAATTTTGAAAATAAATAAAATAAAATAAAAAATTATTGAATTTATCAAATTCACAAACCATTTTTGACACTGTTCCCATTTCAAATTGAAAGTGTTTCTATTTTAACAGCAAAGCTGAGGCAACATTTTTATGAATAACAAAATTTTTAAAATTAATTTTATCCCTAAAAAAGTTTTTATTTATTGAACATTTTAAAGCTTTTTTAAGATTTTTTTATGAATAAGACCATTATTTTATACCTGTAGTTCAGATATGTATTTTTCTGATCACCAGAAGGATTGGAATCATGTCAAGAAAGACGCACCCTAACCAGCCAGGAATTTTTCAATTGTGCTTCTCAGGTCAGCAGCTGGGATGATCTTCTTCATGACTACATTAAACCTACATCCGTCCATGGTAAAACAATACGTTAACCGTTTGTGGGGTACAATTGTACCCCGGTGCAATTTTATGAAAAAAGTCTCAATTCTAATCCAAATTAAATAAATGAATGCCTTTTCTTTATACAAAAAATTATCAAATAAAACAAAAAAGGAAAAAACAATTAAATTTCTGTCAGTGACCTCGCTTGGTATCGAACAGAGGGGAAATGTCCTTCCCAATTTTCACTGCACTGCTGGTGTTGCTCAGTGTCATCCTGCATAGACGTTTAAACATTGCAGGAATACCAAATTCAGACATGGTTGAGTATAGATGACTCCTTATAGATGACGCGTTACAATCCACTGCAGGTTGGCTTTTTAGGTGGTGTCCTTCTCTGCAGTGGCGTCGCGACACTCCTGGTCGTGCTACTGGTTTCGGCGAGGGCGGTGGTAGCCTATCACCTCTTCGGAAGCCGTTCGCATAGAGTGGGACATGTACGTCCACATTGCGCATTTATAGTCGATCGGAGGAGTGCTTTCTTGAAGCAGAAATGAGAGTCGAGTAGCGAAAATTTCGGCTGTCCATTTTTACTGCAGCTTGTCGACGTCTAGCTTTCTTTGTGTAGGATTGCGAGCATTCTACGCATCTGGAAGAGTGCCTTCCGTCAATCAAAACGTGATCAATTTGGTTGCAAATTTTTTGTTCAGGGGACAGCCAGGTGGCCTTATAAATATTGAGATGCTTGAATCTAGTGCTACTAACGACCATGTTTCGTGCTGCGGCGAAGTCAATCAACCTCATTCCGTTATCGGATGTGTTGTCGTGAAGGCTGAACTTTCCGACTGTTGGACCAAATATGTTTTCTTTACCCACCTTGGCGTTGAAGTCACTAAGCACGATTTGTATGTCATGACGGTCATCATTTATGTCATATTCTTTGGTCTCGTCATCTTTTTCTTCTGACGGAGCGTGCGCACATATTAGGCTAATGTTAAAAAATTTTGCCTTGAAGCGAATTATGGCAAGTCGTTCGACGTTCACAAGCGTGAATCGCACGACATGATGCCGTATTCTCTTGCCAACTACAAATACGTATCCAAACTCGTGCTTCTCCGCATGGCCGATGTAATAGATATGATAGGATGCTTGCCCTAAGCAACCGTGTCCCTTCCATCGCATTTCTTGGATTGCAGTGATATCAGAATTATATCTTTCCAAGATATCAATCAGTTGGATAGAGGCACCATCCCAATTTAGGGCCCGGACATTCCAGGTGCATATCAGTATAACATTATCAGTTTTTCGTTTGCGGTAGTCGTCATCAGATTTGGGCATCATTCTTTTATTTATTCTTAAACTTTTCATTGAAATAATTTGATTAAGTGATGGGCTTCAAACCCCACTCACATTCTTTGCTTGATGGCCAAAGGAAGCCCGCTGCTCAAATAAGCCACCTAGACTGTCGGGCGATAGTTTTGACGTTTCCAGGAGACACCACGCGGAGGTTTGAGTCGACTTAAGACGATTTCGACATGGATAATGCTGGCCTCGCCAAGTCAGACACGTTGCCATGTGCAGATCGCCCCCTTGTCTCCTATTGTAGGTCAAGTAGACAAAATGTTAGAGAACTAATGTACCTTCCTCCTGAAAAACGCCTTGTTTCTCAGACTTAGATCAAATGGATATCTACGCTGCAGACTGGAGAAAAATGATAGAGATCTATTTGACTTCCATTGGATATCAAGCAAAATTGCTTATTGGGATCTTCATAGATTCCAAAAGAAAAGTAATGTATTGACTTGATATTTCACACATAAGCTCTGAATTTCACACATAAATGTGTGTAAATATGGAAAAACTTCATTAAATGCAAGCAACGAAACAAAGTGACGTCATCAAAATAATTAAACCTTCATAATTTGGTTTTGATGAGTGGCGAGGGGAGATATTTTAACTTAAACAAGCTAATTTGATATATGACAGTTAATGTTTTGTCTTGCATCTGCTGCTTTTAATTTTTAACCGAATTGGCTAAATTTTGAAAGAAGATTAAAGTGAGTTCTGATAGAATCTACAAACGTTGACACTAAATAATGAACAAAAATATATAATTTCCACTCAGTGGTTAGTTAATATCGAAATGACAAAATTTTGTTTCTGCTAAATACTTGATTATATTTAATATGACTCCTTTTTGTACGTTTGCTTAAGTCTGCTGGTATTACATATTTATACACTTGGAAGTGTATAAAATAAATCTGGCTAAATTGAAGGATTTATTTATTATTTCTTTAACCATTTAGCTTTTTCTATTTTTCTTTTCATTTTTTGTTTTTTTTTTTTTATTCTGTCTACCTGTTATTAACATAATCTTTATTGTATTTCACATCAGCATTTTTATGTTGCCTTTGATAAGCATAATCCTGGATTTGTTTGTCTTTCATTCATTGAATTTCTTTTCATATCATTGTATCTGTAATTAAGTGTTCATAAAAGTTAAACCAAAGTCCGGCAGAGATAAGCTCTTTTATTAAGAAGAGCAAAACGTTTGTAATGTTGTTGTTTTTTTTTCTTGCAGAAATTCATAAAGCAACTACGTTCTGAAAGCAGTACCAAAATGTTGTCTTGCCCACGTAAAGGACATTACTTCAATTGTCTTAGAGTACGTTAGACTTCATTGTTTTCTGCTGCTGCTGCAGGTTGTTTGGTTGGTTGGTTGGAGCACAATTTTAATTAATGTCTGCCCAGCTGTGCCGCACGAGTTGCTGACTTCATTGCCTTTTAAACGAGCACCAAAACCAAACCAACCAACCATCTACCAGATAGAAGCTTCTAATCCCTGCGTTTAGGCTTGAATGCTGTAAGTTTCACACTTATTGCTACTCTTATTGCTGCGACTGTTGCTCCTGCTCCTTGTTCTGCTGCTGCTTATCAGTGCTCAACACATAAATTTCTGGCACTGCAAAATGACAAAAATTGCTTGCTGATGCAACAATTAATGTAACAACAACAAAACAATTACAACAGCAATGCTAGCAACAGCAGCAATTTTTTCGTTTTTTTTTTTTTTTTTTGTTTTGTTTTGTTTTGCTTAGCAAGCATGGAGCTTTAACAGCTTTTGTTGCTGTCGCAAAGTATGGCAGCTGAATGTGCGTCAATTTCGCAGCTCAGTGATGCACAAATTAAAAACGGGTACAAAGAAATATTCAAACTTTAGGCTGATGATATATTTGCGACAGTTGTAAATTCTAAAGCGATTTCGTAGTTAGGTAAACATATGCGTTTGAAATTCTGGTGAATAAAATTGAGCATTGAAGATTCGAGTTAAATTTTAATTGCATTTTAAATGCTTTTAAAAATACTCAAAAGTTGACTGAAATTGCAATTTTTTACATTTATGGCAGTGATATTATTTTGAAAAAATAAAACTTTTTTCTTTTAGTGTAGCTTTTGAAATCAAAACAAAAGCTTAACTATTTACCGTTCTGCTTCTCAAAGCATAAAACCGAAATCCTGCCTTCACCCCATCTTCCATCATTGTTGTCATAAAAATGATACTACTTATACACATTTTGACTTGACACTCGTACGCACCTGCTACATTACATATATATAGTCTTGCCATATTCAAACAAACAGGTCTAAAAATGACGTCTCATGTTTTACGGTTCATAACCAGGGAGTAACAAGTTATAATTAATTTTTGTTACTGCTTTTTAGGCAGGAATTCCGGTTGGCCCTTTTTTTTATATTTTTTTTATTTGTTTTTTTTTTATTATTATGAGTGCTTAAATGTTGCGTGTTTGACTAGCCCTTACATGCTTATTATTTTAATAATATTCGGTGTTTGTTGTCTATTAATCCTAGAAACCTTTCCTTGTAAGTAATACTTTCCTTGCATACTTACAGTTACTTTATTAACAGTTACCTTATTAATTTGATTTCATATTAATATTTTACTAATTTACAGTGACACAGAAATGTTTACGTGTCTTTGAGTTTCGTCGCATGTTTTACAAAACGATATTCAAGGCATTTTAAGGCAAATATAACGGCGGCTTTGCATGGAATTATAAAAATTAACTTGTTATAATTATAACTTTTACAACAGTTAAGGTTGGTTTTATAACAAAACAAGTAAAGAAAGTCTAAGGTCGGTCTTGCCCGACTATGAAATACCGTAGACCTACTTTTTCAAAATACAATAATGGTATTGAAAATGGGCGGGTCCGTGAGCGGATGAAGCCCATATTTTATATGTATTTTAATTTTGATGAAAAATTTGCACATACCAAGTTTTATTCCTGTAGCTCACATGTTAATGCCTTTATAGTGCTTTCACTATTGTGGGTTGTATGGGAGGTGGGCGTGTTAGTGGACGGACTACGCCCAAGTTTTGAACACACATTAGTTTTGGTATAAAATACATACATACTAAATTTGATCTCTGTAAGACAAACATAAGCTTATTTTGCAGTTTTAAATTTTTTGGTTTGTATGGGAGGTAGGCGTCAGAGACCTGCAATGAGTATCAAAAAAATTAGTACACTTAAGTCATGAGCCGTAACTATTGGTGCAAATGTGTACTTATTCCAACTCAACAAAATACTTTGACTCATTCCCACTAAAACCAAAAAATACTCAAAGTTCTCTAACATGCATGTGTGTCTGCAATTAAGACTTTATTGGATGTTGGTTAATAATCTGATGTGACTCACTTATTCATGAGAGAGCAATATAAGAACTATGAGTGACTTGAGTGTTATTTAGAGTTATGCCCTGCTGATGATTTTTGATGTTTTGTTTACATTTTGTGAAAGAAAATGAAAGAGTTGAGTATTATTTTTTGTTATGCCTCTGGCAAAACAGTTTTTGTTTCGTTTAGCACGTGTTGCTGGACATTTACAATTAAATTTCAATGAAATAATAAGAAAGCTGAACTAAAAGTACTTAAGTCATTCCACAGCACTCGTGGTGTTTATTAGTGTTGTGAGTCATTATGGCTAGCACAATAAATCCATTCACTCAATGAGAGAACTGAGCACTGCATCGGTTCATATCAACATAAAAATTATTCTTGTTCATTCATTCGCTATGTGTACGACACACGAACGAGTATGAGTGGATATGAGTGGAAGTTTTGTTTTGACTTAAATCCACTTATACTCTTTTTTGTGTTAGTCAACCAATGACTCAAAAACAAGAATAATTGCAGTTCTCTGGTAGGCGTGTCCATGGGAGGATGACGTCCATTGTTCAAAAACATCTTCGTTTTGTTATAAAAAACATTCTTACCAAATTTTATCTCTGTAGGTTGAACTGAAGTTTATATATTGAGTTTTCAATTTTTGGGTTGTATGGGAGATGGGCGTGTCCGTGGGCGGATGACACCCATTTTTCTAAAACGTGTTTGTGTTGATATAAAATATATACATATCAAATTTTATTGCTGTAAGTTTATTGTGAGCTTAGTTATGCAGTTTTCAATTTTTGCGTTGTATGGGAGATAGGCGTGTCCGTGGGCGGATTCCAAAAATATTTAATAGTGCAGATCCTTGGGCCCGTGTGCGTATGCCCTTGTACTGAGTTTCATCCAATTATCTCAACTCCTTCTTCTTATCCTGTGTGGCTTAGCATGCTCAGAGCCCGGGTTCGATCCCCAGCCGCGGCGAAAAGTTTTTTCAATAAAAAATTTTTCTGATCGGTCACCACCTCTCTGCAGACAATAGCAAACCTCAGAGAGTAAATAATGCCATGTAAAGCTTCTTGAGAACATGAACTTTAGCCGTTCTGAGTCGGCATAAAACATGTAGGTCCAGTTCTCGGTCAATTGTGTGCAAACATTTAATAACACACACAACACAATTGATCATAAGAAGCTCTGTCGAAGTCCTTTCAAGGGCTGAAATGGCCAATTTGTTTTTTTTTGTATACGTTAATATCGTTGCATGAAATTATTACTCGTTTAATAGGAACAGATAATTTTTTTGGTTTGAAAGTAAAGGTAGATTCTTTGGCAACATAAAAAAATGATGACGTCATTAGGACACGGAGACAGCCGCTAACTGCCTCACAAATTGAAAAACGCAGCATGCAATTATTCGGATATGATAGGCGCTACGATAAATTTTATAGTACGAAAGTAAAGGTAAATAAGAATGAAAACGAAAACGAAAACAAAAACCCGCACAAAACAAAAAATGGAAAAGAATTAGTACAAGAATTGGGACTAGGATCAGGGTAAAAGTGGGACAAGAATAACTACTAATACAAATATCCGGTACCGTGGATTCTATTGGAATTTTGCAGGCACTGAGCTACAAGCTGTCGGTTAGGTCACAGGTTGTGGATGGTGGACGGCCTCTAAATATAAAAGTTAATCGCTTTTTGCGGTCCTGGACATGTAGCGGGTGATCAGCTATGTGTGGAAGAGTGTAGTGTTGGACAGGCACCGCGTCTTGATCGAAAAAAGTACACTGTTCACAAGTGGCACTGTCAAGGTGAGTCGGAGTCGCCTCAAACTCTTCATGACCAAAACTTTCTGTTTCATCTAGACTCTTTACTGGAGGGGTTTCTACAAGACGGAATGAAATGGAATGTACGTTGGGTTTACTTGAACAATGACTTAGTTCAGCGTATAACAATTCAGCGACTACGCTGGCTGGATCATGTCTTTCGTATGGATGAAGCTCCAGCGAAGGGGTTTGAGACGAAAGCCGAGGTTCGACGACGAAGAGGAATACCTCCGATGAATGAAATCGTAACCGCGCCTGGTGAAAGAAATTGGAGACGGCGCGCGTAGCAGAGGTACCTGGCGAGAGCTGATGAAGTCAGCCGTAACCCGACCACGGGTTGTCATGTCAACCTAAGTTAGTGAGTAAGTATAAAAAGGTATTTCTTTAAGCTGCAGGAAAACAATTTTATGCAAACTATGTATTTAAGACATCACCAAAGTAGTAAAATCTTCAAAAATTTCATTAAAAAATAGCCACAATTTAAGATTTTTTATCCTTACGATTCGGTCGTGGGGGTATTTGACTTCGACCAAGCCAAAGATTTGAATTAATATCATTTAACTTAGATCTTTGAAAAATCTCATTTGATCTGAATCTGATCTGATCTTTGAAAAATCTGATCTGAACTGATATTTGAAAAATCTGATTTGAACCAACATATTCTTGATAAAATAAAATCGGTAGCCAAATTACGGTTTTTTTATTTACCTCCAGTACTGTTAGCCCCAATTAACAATATAACTTTCCATTTTCTAGATTCTTAGAGGTTTCCTCCTCGATATCACTTCTTAGAAACTTGTGAATTTTATCGAAATTTATTCCTCGATTAAACTTCTTAGGTACTTGTGAAGATTAGTTTACAAATTTTGTAAGCGAGCGTGTTTTGCATGGTTCGAAGCTTTTGCAAACTAATTTTTTGAGTTCCCTCGTCCTAGAAGTCCTGTAAGTATTTGTGATTCGAAGCTTATTTGAGTAGCCTCTCTGAACTTGTGAGCGAATTAGTTAGCATAGTTCTCTCTCTATGATACTTTGAAAGAACTTGTGATGGTAAGTTTCAAATTTTTGTGAACGAAACCTCTGAAGCACCTTAACCCTTTCGATACCATCGGTATACTATTAGTATGTCCTAAAAAAAAGTTTAAACAGTATTAATTTTACTAAAATTAAATTAGACAACAATTAGTAGTCTTTGATAGTTTTTCAAGAAGTAAGTGTCATATTTCCTTGGTCAAGAGCGGTCGAATAATAGTATTGTCCATGTTCTATGTGTAAGAAGCGTTATGCCAAGATTGTTTCACTCCTTTTCAGCAATATAAATATTCCAACTTTGATTTTTTTTTATCATCAAATGATCATTACTAGAATGGTTCCCGTAGAAATCTAAATTTATTTCTCACGGATATAAGCAAAATATATATTTCAGAACGTTTGTAGGAACATTTGTAGAACACTCGCCTATACATGGTCGAAGACATCTCTTCAATTTGAGTTAAAGAATTGATTATATTATCAGCTATTGGTTGCTCAGTTTCTGCTATGAAGTTGTTGTCTTCCAAATACCTTAAAGATAACAATCAATCAATACTAAGCTTTTTGGTTTTGAAAAAACAACTATCAATTTCAATATTTTACTGGGGTAAACCGAAAAAAACAACTATCAATTTGGTTTTGAAAAAACAACTATCAATTTCAATATTTTACTGGGGTAAACCGACGATGTTATTTTTAAAATCTTCAGTCTAACCTCGATCTTAAAAGTTTTACCAAGTTTGTTTTCTTAGAAAATTCTTAACAGAAAATAAAATTATTAAAAAATTTAAACAAAAAAATATAACATAAATTAATAAAATTATTTAAAATTAAAATTATTACAAAATTTTTATTAATTTATTTCTTATTCAAATGTAAAAAAAAGGAAAGGGCAAACGAAGATATATCCAGCTGCGAGATCTCAAGAGCGTAGAATGTAACCGTTTCAAAGCTGTGGCCAAAACTATTTGATTAAGAACTTTTCCAAGCATTGGGCAAATCGGAGAATGACCACGCCTACCTCCCATATAATACAAAGTTAAAAATCGATGTATCTTAGGACTCCTTCAATATTTTTAAAAAAAATTTGGTCTAAAATCACTTTTAAAAAATATTCGTACAAAAATGGCTATAATCAGACCATTATTCGGGGTACCCTCCATATAACCCGAATTTTAAATATCTCATATCTTTAAAAATAAATACTTTATTTTATTAAAATCACACGCAAATATTTTCAGTATTATAGCAATTGTCTTTACTTAAAATGGGCTGGGTCAGAACAGTTTTTGGGGTACCCCTCACAAAACTTCAATTCTTAAAACCCGAGTACTTTTATCATAATCACCTCATTTGAACAAAATAACAAAGATAACTTTATTTTATCCCAACTAAGTCTTTGCTTAAAAATAGCCTGAATTGATATATTGTTTGGGATACACTCCATATAACCCACGTTTTTTAAATACTTTCACTTTAACATTTCATAAAAATATTACAAAAAAAATACAAATTAGTTTTGGCCGCAATTATTACACTGTGCAGCGTGAAGATAAATGTTCCTTTCAAAAGCTTATTGCAAGTTCAATTGTAAGTTGAGTGTACAGGGGACAAAAAGTTTATTGGATTTTCAGTGTTACTCTGTGAATTCCGACTTCTTAAATATGATATTGTTGCTTTTGCATTAAATATATTAAAAAAAAAACATTAAATCATTACGTCGATTTTCAACCATACTCCACATACAAACACCACAGATTCAAGCTTCAGACTTCCAAGAGGTTATTGATTCAAGTGCACACTCAAGTGCACAGGTAACCGTATCACCTTACAGGCAAAACAAAAAAGTACGCCGCACACCATCCAATCTGAAGCATTTTTGAGCGAGAATTGAGAAAAAAAACTTTTTTTTACCGAACGCAGGGCTGTGACGTCAATTCGAATTTGGTCAATTGATCATATTGAAGTATAAAAAAAAATTCATATTAAAATGTACCACATGGTGAGGGCCTTCAAGGTATTGGGCAGCGGGCCTAAAACTCTGTATTTGATTTTACCTTTATTTTTATAATTTATGTTAAAGAAGTTGACATCTAGTAAGTGCAAGAACGATGTCCTTAACCCCAATAACCATAAGAGCAGAAAATTTGGTCTCCTCAAAACAAAAATGTCGATATATCAGCCATAAGATCGGAATGTAAATGTCTACGTTCGGAAAAAAAAAATGTTCAAATAGTTCTACTGGGAAAATCGGGATAATAGTTCTTTCTTCGGAAGAGTCTTGTGATTTTTGCGAGTTTAAATTTTATGACCTTAAAATTCCACATTAGGATGGTAGAATCTGAGATCTGGTGGGTAAGTGCTAGAACGGGGCACTTGACCCTAATGACCTCTGGAGCAAAAAAGTTCAACTCTTTAAAGCAAAAATATTGATATATCATTCCTTAAAATCAAACTGTTAATGCCGAAGATATGAAGAAAAAATTAAAATTTAAAAAAAAAAAAATTCTTTAAAAATCAAAACTTTCTTTCTTTCAATGGTGTGCAGCGTACTTTTTTCAAAATGCTTTAAAATTTATTATTTTAATAATTTCAAAATGCGTCCAAATTACTAAGGACGATAACAGCCTTCTCTGTTTATTTGTTTGCTGGATATCAAATAGAAGCTTTGTTTATTAACATGATTACAGAGTTTAAAATAAGTATTTTACTTTATATAATTGCCAAGATTTTGAAGCGTCAAACTTTTTATTTAAAATAAAAGAGTGATTTTGTGTTTTTTCCTAGCAACATGTCATTTTCCAACACCCTTTCATTTAGCTAAAAGTTGATGAAAATTTTTCACATGCCTAAAACTGGATAACATAAAAAAACACACAATTTAAATGCGGAATGAAATTAAATGGGAAAAGTTTTCTATAAACTTTGCATTAAAACTGTATTAAAATAAAGCCTTGAAGACATGAAAAGAAGAATTTAACTTTGGCAACATAAAAAAGAATCAAAACAATTCTCTTGCTATTTACTTAAACTAAGTGTGATAAAAACCCTTTTGTTTCAGATCATTAAGTTTTATAGATAAAAAATGGTGGCTTGCAAAAACTTGAAAAATCGTTTCTCTAGGCTAGACTGTGGATGAGTGATATGTCATGAAAGTGTAGTCATAAACTTAAGGCGAAAAAAAAAACTAATATTATACAGATCATATTTATTTATATATCATCTCTTAAGAGAAAAGTCATTAAATTGAGAAAAGATAAACTTTTCGGTTTCTTATTAATTGAGTGTTATTTTGAAAATTATGTGAGTAAGTATGTATTAATTTACACATTTTTTTATCAATAAAATTTTCAGTGACACTGTTTAATTGTGCTGATAAACTACAGTTGACAAGAATTGACTGTTTTACTGCCCTCAGGGTTAATTACTTTTTTGTTTTTGTTAAATAAAAAAATATGTGTACATTAATAGCAACACACGCAATGAGATTTTGGAATCATACGCTACAGTAAGCGCTCGATATAAGGAATTTATATACAAACAAGATTAAATTTATGAAAACAAGCAAGTTCTATTTAAGAATTTAAATCAAAGAGAAAAGTCGATTTATTAATTTTCAGCAATTTTAATTATTTTTATATATTTATTAGTAGAAACAATAGTCTAGCAGAGTTAAGGAAGATGTGAAAAAACTGTCTAAACACTAAATCATCTCATACATTCATACATATATATAATTAGTGTTAGGACATACTTGCGCCTATGAAATGTCAATCAACGGCAGTCATCAACATCAATCACGTCAATATTTTATGATAATTAATTATACGTTTGGCAGTTGAATTGAGTCTTCAAACAATGGAGACTATTCTTAAGAACTCAAATTAATTAAATATATTAATTAATTAATATTTTTTTTATTAATAAAACACATATCATCATTAATTTGTTATCTAGAATATTTTTGACAGTTCAAATCAAAAAGTTATACTACCGAGTAACAACTGTACTCTTTCAAATTATATTTAATTTATTAGTTTAGCAATAATACGGTTGTTGGTGGCTGTGTTAAATTGACTTGCGCATAATTTACAAAATTCTTTTGCATGACATCAAGTCGTATTTCTTCTTTACGTTTAACTATAAACCATGCAGCTTGAAAGGAGTTCTATGATGATTTGTATGGTTTTCCAAGACTGGATTCATGACTACCACAACTTATTTGATTTTTTTTTTTTTTTTTGTTAATATATGTATTTTTAAGTACCTATTTCATTTTTTTAAATACCTTATTTGACATGATTTAGAGTAATATCGCTCCAAAAAAGGAAGTAAATATTTTTTTTACTATTTTGTTAAAGTCAGAATTCTTTAATTCTTAGCCATATTTAAAGTTGTTATTTTAATTTCGACGCTTTAAAAATCGCGATGTATTATTGCGTGCTTAAATTGTATTTAACACCAATTAAAACCGTCTCATTACTTTTACAATTGAAGACAAAAACTCTTTTTCAAAAGCACGTTCAATTATTAATAGAAATGATATAATTTAGTTTGTTAAAAAATACAAAATTAAGTCATAAATAATGCAATGATACTTGTTTGAGCTTTATAAATAAACCTCAAAGGCTTTTATAACTTGTATTCAAAGTAGTTTTGGAACTTTGAAAACTTTCAAATTTTCAAATAGGAAAGAAACTTCGAAGTTACGAATCTTAATTATACGTTTAACATTACATGGACAGTTAAAAACATTTGAAGCTTCCAAGTTCTTTTTCAAAAATATGTGTTTCGAAATTTATTTGTGACTGTGTGATTAACTTTGTTTGAAATTTCCCTGGAAATATTTTATGAGGCTCTCTAAAAAGACTCTAGAAAGAGTCACGCAGTTTAATGCGTGTTTTATGATGACTCATTAAAAGTAGTCATGAAAGAGTCTTCAATATGTTTGTTAAATGATTTCTCAAAAATAAGACTCATAAAATAGTCATCATTGTGCGTGCTTTATGAATACTCATAAAAGAGACTCATTAAAGAGTCTTAAATATGAGTCTTAAAACCGTCATTATTATCAGTCAAAAAGAGTCATAAAACAGTCTTTATTAAAAACCATATTTAAAAGTTCAGAAGCTACGAAAATGTACCCAGTAGATTTTTTTAACGCATTATGACGATACTATTTCATTTATGAGTCTTGAAAGAGTCTTTTAAGAGTCCTAGTGTTTGCTAGACTCATAAAAGACTCATATTTAGTACTCTTTTAAAACTCATATTTAAAACACTCTTAAGACTCATAAAATAAGTCTTTTTGCAACGAAAATTTGTTGTAGTTCAATTTCAATGCATGTATATCGCCACAAACAAACAATTCTCCGTGCACATAACGAACAGTTACAAAGTTTTATAGAATTGGAAAAAATATGTTCGATTAAGTTCTCATTTATTTATTAGATATGGTGCTTTTGCAATAATCCAATTCTATTTTCTCATGAATACTCGTATATAAGACTCTTTATTTACCAAGCATGTACCCAGCAAACATTATGATTCTTAAAATACTCTTTCAAGACTCATATAAATGAGCGTTTATCATAATGCGCTCAAAAAAAGACTCTTTTATGAGTACATTTTCGTATGTTGTGGGCCCCAAAATATAATTCATAGAAATGATTGTTTTATGAGTCTTTTTGGACTCATAGTAATAACGGTTTTAAGACTCATATTTTATACTATTTAAAGACTCATATTACGTACTCTTTTAAGAGTCATATTTAGTTCTCTTTTAATCTAATATATAAAAATCTCGTGTCACGGTGTTAGTGTTTAAACTCCTCCGAAACGGCTGGACCGATTTTAATGAAATTTTTTTTATACATTTGGTAGGTATGAGAATAGGTTTTTAAGTATTTTTCACCTTCCTACCTGCGAGGGGCGTGGCACTTTTTCAAAAACAAAAATTTTCGGTTATAATTTCGTCTATGAATCACACATCAACTAAATTTAGTACGAACTTATTATTGAGACGTGCCCTTTGATTGTCAAACTTGAGCGATCCTTGAAAAGGGGGCATGGCACCGCCCATACAATTCAATTTTTTCATATCGAATGGATTTAGAACTAAATGTCGTATAACAATGAACTCAGTATAAAATAACTGATTGGCCAGGTTGTTAAATTAATATACAGGTATGGACATTGGATAACGAGGCATGACTCCGCCCATACAATTAAAATTTTCGATACAGAATAGCTATGCAAGTAAAAGTCACAGAACATTTTAACTCAGAATGGAGTTACTATTTTATGGTGTCCTACTACTGGAAAACTAGATGGAGCATTGTACAAGGGGTGTGGCTCCGCCCATAAAAGACACATTTTTTAAATATAATCGCTTTGGAAATAATAGTCACTGATCAAAGAAACTGGGCTTGGAGTAACTTTTTGGTGATATACACTACTCGGAAATACTCGAGCTATATTTAATAGCTTTGGAAATAATGGTCAAAGAATATTGAAACTCAAAGTGGAGTTACTATATATTGATGGCATTCTATTGGCAAATTGGAACAGGCATTGAGCAAGGACGGGAGCAACGCACCGGGTACCAGCTAGTACTCATATATAATACTCTTTTAAGACTCATATAAGAAGTTTTTTTGCAACGAACATTTGTTGTAGTTCAATTTTAATGCATGCTTATCGCCACAAACAAACAATTCTCCGAAAAGCGACACCAGGATAGCATGTGCCCAGAATAAAAAAAAGAATATGCTCTATTAAGTTCTTATTTATTTATTAGATATGGTTCTTTTGCAATAATCCGATTATTTTTTCTAATGAAACACTGCTATATAAGACTCTTTTATGAGTCTTCTTTATGATTACGGATATGTCAATCAATATATAACCTTTTGAGACTTTTTTATGAACAATCATATCACCGTCTTATTTAGGACTCTTGAATGAGTACTCATAAATCAGATACAATAATGACTCTTGTATGAGTCTTTGTTTTGAGTACTCATTTAACAATCATATTAAAGACTCTTTCATGAGTCAATTTAATGAGTCATCATAAAACACGCATAGAAAACACTCTTTTTAGGGTAATTTTTTGGAGAGCCTCATAAAATGTTTATAGAGTATCAATCAATAAATGATCCTTTTATGAGTCTTTTTTATGAAAAATCATACTACCGTCATATTTGGGATTCTTAACTGAATGTCTTTGATGAGTACTCAGAAACCAGATACATCAATAACTCTTTTATGTGTCTTATTTTTGAACAATCATTTAACAGTCATATTAAAGACTCTTTCATGAGTCTTTCTAATGAATCATCATAAGACATGCATAAGAAATACTCTTTTTAGAGTCATTTTTTGGAGAGTCTCATAAAATGTTTGCAGGGGTGGATCTACAAGTACACTTGTTGTTGCGCATGTGAAGACTCATTCAATTTTTTGCACAAGTTCTACAAATAAAACGTCAGAATGAAGAAAGATCAGTTAACATGAAAAACAGTACGGAAACAGACGTATAGATTCTTGATCTTAAAACAAGCTTTATTTTATCCTATTTATGACCACATAAAAAAGTTAATTTTTAATAAAGATTTTTTTGTATTTCCATCAATGATTCGGCTGAGGAATGTGCTTCGTCAAGCTATTCTGCGAGTCCATCAGAAAAGCGCGTTCATATGGTGACTCAAATTCGAAACATGGTTTCGGGTGAAGTGAAGCCTATCTAACAACTCTTTCGTACTGAGAAGTGTGGCACCCGAGTTGAGAATGCAATTCACACACCGAGCTATGCAGCTCTACCCCCGATATGGGTCGTAAAAACACAGAAACCACAGAGCCACCCGAAGGACCAGCCCAACAAGTCAGCCTAGCAAAAGCTTGCTCCTTGGTCAGACCTCATTGTGGCGAAAGCAAAATCAAACAATTAGAACAGATCGTAGCGAGAAAATTGTTCAAGGAGGTATGAAATTAGTGACATGCCGGCGGCTACACATACTCTAAAGAATGTACAGTATGTCAAGGTATTCTTTGCAAAATGAAAAATGCACCAAAAAGTAAAATTATTTATTAAGAATATTTTATATATTTCGATTATTTCTGAATTCAAATACATATCTTATGAATAAGGGTTTTTTCATTAGAATATGCGAAAAAAATGGAATTTGCGTTACAACAACAACTTTAACATAAGGAAAAAGGAAAGAAGTATGTTTTGCTATTGTCAATTAATTGTTTGCAAAGTTTGCTGTTGCAGCTGTGTTGACATGAAATAATCTAATATATAAAAATCTCGTCTTAATATATAAAACACAAGCGTCCTGCTCCGTGCTCTATATCGCTCAAACTGTTTATAGTTGTTATTGCTACGCTTCGTATAACATTTTCAACCTGAACCACAACCTGTTTCGCTATAACAGTGCTTTTTAGATGAAAAAATTGTTAGCCTAAAAGTATGCACACAAAATTTATTTGATATTTATCAGTAAGGACACATTGACGACGACTAGAACAAAAAAACATTTGAGGTGAATGAAATATGTCATATCGTCTGCTACTTAATTATTTTGAATACGACCCGTCGTATGACGGGCTTCTAGCTAGTACTCTATATATGACAAGATTTAATATTTTTTATGTTTAATATTTAGTATGGTATCCATTAGAATCAAGCACACCCTTTAAACTGTGCTTCATTGATAAAATTAATTTTCTTAAGTCGTATTCATCTGGAATCTTTTTCCATTCTTCTTTAACGAACTGAATTAATAGTTGCTTTGATTTTGGGCAAATAGCAAGAAGAACTACTTTCTTTTTTAAATATGCCCACAAATTTTCTATTGGGTTTAAGTCGGGGCTTTGCGCCAGAGAGTCTATAACTTTAGAACATTTATACAGCAACCACGACCTGCATAAATATGATTTATGTTTGGGGTCGTTAAAAAAACAAAAAAAAAACAAAAAAAAAACAAAAAAAAAAAAAACAAATTGGCCATTACAGCCCTTGAAAGCACTTTGACCGAGCTTCTTATGATCAATTGTGTTGTGTGTGTTATTAAATGTTTGCACACAATTGCCCGAGAACTGGACCTACATGTTTTATGCCGACTCCGAACGGCTCATGTTCTCAAGAAGCTTTACATGGCATTATTTACTCTCTGAGGTTTGCCGTTGTCTGCAGAGAGGTGGTGACCGATCAGAAAAATTTTTTATTGAAAAAAACTTTTCGCCGCGGCTGGGGATCGAACCCGGGCTCCGAGCATGCTAAGCCACACACTTAACCTGCATGCCACGGTCACCACGGTTTGGGGTCGTTATCCTGATTTTAATCTGTTGTTATGGATTGGATCGATGAAACCGAATTTGCGAGCGCATTCTGCCAACTCATTTTTTAAAATGTTCAGGTACCCTTCCATAGTCATTGTATCCTCTATAAACTTTAATTCCCCCACTCCCTCTAACGATATGCACCCCCAAACCATAACAGATAATTTACCACATTTAACTGTTGGTATTATATTTTTGCTATTAAGGGCTTCAAGCGGTCTTCTCCACACTCTATTCGGTCCTTCGTTGTAGTATAACATAATTTTCGTTTCGACAGAAAATATTGTGTCATTCCAGAAAGTATTTGGCTGCCGTAAGTGCTCCCTGGCAAATGATAACCTGTGTTGAATATTTTTGCCTGAGAGCAATGGTTTTTTCCTGGCTACTCTTGAAGTATATTTATGTCTATTCAAAACTTTTCTAATTGTCTCGTGTGAAACATTGACTCCACATACCTTCAACATCTCCGAAGCTAACTTCCTTGTTGTGATTCGAGGATTATCAAAAACTTTCTATATGATTTTTGTTTCTAAGAAGATTGGGTCTTCTTTGAGAATGCTCCAAGTGAATACGACCTTCTTTTTCGGCGCGATTAATTATATTATATACAGTCCTTAGTTTTAGGGCAAAAATTTCAGATAACTCCTTAGCAGATTTGCCCTTGCAGAAATTGTAATAAACTAATTGTATCAAATTTTTGACAACTCTTTTGCCCAGCATTTTAAAGAACACTTATCAAGTCCGAAACAAAGCAAAACTAACGTTATACTAGAATTTTGTTGATTGACATTTCTTACTATGTGTGCTTAAGCCCAACAAACTGAATAACAGTACTTCATTTCATATAAAGACAGCTACAGCAGCAAATTTTGCAAGCAATTACTTGACAATAGCAAAAAAATACTTTTTTCCTTTTTCCTTATGTTTGAGTTGTTGTTGTAACGCAAATTCCTTTTTTTTCACATATTCTAATGTGAAAACTAGTGTCCGACCGATTATTCGGCTTTGGCTTCGGTAATCGGCATAATCGGCCAATATTTTGACGTTCGGCTTCGGCTTTTGCTTCGGCCAAAATAGCCGATATTTTTTGCCGAATGTTTTTGTTTTTTTTAAAGAATTTTTGTATAAGTTTTTAGAATTTTTTTAATTATTCAGGGAACTCCGTTAAAAATTCCACATTTGAAACATTTTCATTGCTCGTTTTGTGTTTCTCTCATTTTCTGTTATTTCATGAGTTGGTGTTCACTCGTTGAAAATTTTATTCAAAATGATAAATGATAAATGCAGCGAGTCCGACTGTTACGTTTTTGCTTTTGTTATGGGCTGAAATATAAAAGCTGAGTTAACGCTAGAAATTTTCTGCCAGATATTACAGAATACAGTTATTATTACATTTCTGTAGCTTTTCTCGACTGGATTGAAAATATCTTCAATTTTTTTCTACTCTATCCTGACCAGGGGTTGAAATAACAGTTATTTGAATTTTAATGTTTTGTTCAAAAATATTTTGTTTTTGAACAGAACAAAAAAAAAATATATACAAAAATTTTGTTCTGATTATGAACAAAAAATTTTGGTTTACAATTTTTTTGCTCTTTGAACGATATTTATTTTTTGAACAATATAAATTTTGTTCAAGTTTTTTTGGTCATTTGAAAAATTTTGATTGTAATTTTATCAAGTTTCAAAGAAATTCAGTCAATATTATTATTATTTATATATTGGATATACAATAAGCTGCTTCGATTGGTAAACTGATGTTGCGTGGGCAATTTTCAGTTCGGGTATGAATAATTACTAAAGAAAAAAAGGGGCTAGGGGTGGACTTTACAATATCACACTCTCAATTTCGTGAATTTTTTTCTTAAAGAATTTTGTTAAAAAACTGTTGTTTAAGAAAGTGCACATCTACAGAAAACAAAAAATTCCAGAAATGATAAATCCTCTTAACCGAATCAACCCAAAAACGGTCTTACATGTATGCGTTCTTATACAAAAATTTAATGTAACAAATTCCTAAAGAAAAATTCAAGATACAATCTTGTCGATGTTGCGTATGAATTTTTGACCGTCCTTAACCACTGAATCTATCCATCTTATATTCACACCATATGTTGCCAGACTAAAATTAATAACTTATCTGCACTTTGCCATCAGCAGTAGTGGTGATGTAAGCATCAAATGCATTGTTTATTTATTTAAAAATTATATTTGTTTTTAGCAGGAACTTATTGATCTTGTTGAAAATCAGTCAGATACCGCATCTGCACAACCAATCAACAACAATGCTCAAAGCTCAGAACTAAGGCCGTCTGCAGATCTAAATATGCACGAAGATGAAACTTGTTTATCTCTATTAGGTGATTTCCTTAATGTGACCTTCGGTCAACACTCAGCTGCAAATGAAGTTCTACAGGAACGTCAAAGCTTAGCGGCCATCTATACTGAAATAGAAAATTTTAATATTTCGAAACGAGCACCATTAAACATGAATGTTCTTAATTACTGGCATGAACAAAGATATTAAGCGGATTTACCCATATTTTGAAACTGGCAGCAATTATTTTATCAATTCCTGCCACGCAAGTAAACGTTGAAAGAAGTTTTTCAGCGTTAAAATGTATTTTAAATGACTATTGGTCAAAATTATCGGAGGCTTAACACTTAAAATCTTAAAAATATGCAATAAAATCAAATACGCAAGAAAAAGCCTTTTAATTTAGCTGACACAATTTTAGGATTTTTTAACGCGATAAAGTTACTTCTTAATACTCTTATACTGGAGCCTTATTTGCCAATATATATTTTATGATTTCCTCCACGAACGAGAACCAAACTCGTTGCGTTTTCTTTGGTTTTCAATTTGCGAACTCAAGCGTGTTTTCAAACTCTGATTTTTAGTAATAAAATAATTTTGATTTTTTTTAGCCTATGAACAAAATATTTTGTTCAAAAATTTTTTTGTTCTAAAACTGATTTTTATTTTTGAACAAATTTTTTTTTGTTCTTTGAACAATATTTATTTTGAGAACAGAATTTTTTTGTTCAAATTTTTTTGCTTAAATTTTGAACTTTTTATATTGTTCTTTTTTGGATTCAATCCCTGATCCTGACGTCAATATATCAATTACAGAAAAATCCGAATTTTGCAGAAAAACTCTTGCGATTAACCCGAATTTAATGATTTCAGTTCCTTTTTTTTGTACTGAAATGAATATAAAGGGTTTTGAGGGCAGATGTTGAATGTGAACAACACCTAAACGTCAAGTTTTTTCTACATTTCATTTGACATTTCTCAATTTCAGACTAAATCAATTTGAACCATGGAAAGATACACAATCGAGCAACGCGTAAAAATTATTCAGGCTTATTATGAAAATGGACGCTCAAATCAAAATGCATATCGTGCACTTCGTGATTTTTTTTTGGTCAATTTAATCGTTCAAATGTACGTACAATCGGAAAAATAGTGCAAAAATTTAAGCAAACCGGGTCTGTAGATTTGAAAACACCAGTTCATGCTCGTACAGCTCGTACTGTAAAAAATATTGCTAGCGGCATTATCGGGTCGTATTTTTTCCAAAATGAGGCCGGCCAGGCAGTTACTGTGAATGGTGTTCGCTATTGTGAGATGAAAACGAACTTTTTATGGCCCGAATTGGAAGATATGGATGTGGACAATATGTGATTTCAACAGGACAGTGCCACTTGCAAAACAGATAACGATACAATGGTTCTTTTGTGTGACAAATTCAATGGCCGTGTTATCTCACGTGGTGGCGAAGTCAATTGGCCGCCAAGATCATGTGATTTGACACCGTTTGACTTCTTTCTTTGGGATTATTTAAAAGAAAAGGTGTACGTTGATAAGCCAGCAACAATTAAAGAGCTTAAGGATGAGATAATTCGGCACAATAACGGCATAAATAGAACCTCAATTATGCCTCAGCGTCATCGAAAATTTGAACCATCGGATGGAGGTGTGCCGCCGAGGTCGCGGCGGCTATTTGTCCAATATTTTGTTCCATACATTATTGAACCATACCAATATTGTCATAATAAAAAGAAATAACAATAATTTCCTAAATAATTTATGTTTTATTCCAAATCAACATCGGCATTTAAAATTTAACCACCCGTTATAATAAAAGCAAAGAATAAATTTTATCATTATTTTTCTTGAAAATATTTGTTTGTTATTCGGCTTCGGCTTCGGTATTCGGCCGATTATTTCCATTTTGCCGAAGAATCGGCTTCGGCTTCGGCAAAAATTCACATTCGGTCGGACACTAGTGAAAACCCTTATTCAAAAAATATATATTTGAATTCAGGAAAAAATGTGAATTTATAAAAATATTCTTAATAAATAATTTACTTGACATACTGTACACAGAAAGAAAAAACGACAGGTATTTTTAACAATCTTTGCAGTTAATTGACCACCAATGCAAATTGTTGTTGTAAAATTTTGAGTTTGACCTCTCTTTACAGTTAAATTTACAGAATTAAATTGTTAGTTTTACTATCAATGTTAATTGTTGTTGGTTTGTAACTATTATTGTAGTTAGCTTAACCAAAAGAAAAGTAGTTTTTTTTACGCTTGCTTTTTGTTGTTATTTTTCCAACTATTTAAATAGTTAAGGATACTAACAATAAATGGTTACTTTATATGCATAGAATTTGTTGGTTTTTATTAACAATTTTGCCAGGTAATTTAAACAATTCAAAATTGTTACTTTTTTTCCATTGAAATGTCTGTCTTCTCTTGGCAATAGTTTTTAAATGTGCTTTGCTATATTTATTTTATCGTTAAAAATATCTCAGTGAAAGTGTGCTAGACTGTCATGCGGAGGACTTGGGTTCAAACCCCAGCTGTGTAAGTATCTAAAAGTTTAATTTAATAATTGAAATTGAATTTAAATTGTAATTATGTTTAATTAGCAGTTTGGTCAAAAATAATCTTCAAAATAAGTTTGTTTACAATCTTGAAAAAATAAATAAATTATTAAATAAAACAAAAAATTTATGGTCTTGCTGGTATTTGAACCTAGGACAGTCGAGTTCTAGACGCACACGTCAGCACACTCGGCTAAACATGAACTTTAAAAAAAGTGATCAAATTTCAATAAATACGTTTTTTTAGATTTACCAATAAAACTTTTTTCATTGGCAAATTACTATTTTCGGGGTTAGTTTTACTTTTTTTACAGTCAAAGAAATTCACAATTTTTTTCCGTAAAATTAATCACTTTTCCTAGGTTGGTTTCTATGTATATGCCCGCTCACTCTAGCTTGTACATTCGTGCACTTTGTGACATACTCTATATGGCACGCTCCAACTTGACGCTGCCACATTTCTATGCAAGACCCGATGAATTTTCGACATTCGGTCCATTCCGTTTGTTCGAGACGCTCTATGGTCTGCTTGATGATGATGACTATTTCCGTGAAGAAATTGAAATGGACACTACCGATGCTAAAAGCTTTTCGAAAATTAATGTGCCCGATTTGGACGCTTCGTGCATGATTTCAAGGAGAATCAATCGGCTATTATTGACACCAGCGCAAATTGTTGTTTCTTTATGTCGCTGGATCGTGAGACTACATTGACGCCAAAGAGTTTCGTAGATCTTATGCAAAAGATGGGCTCTGGTTATTATAACATCGATACAGATTATGTACGACGCAGAATGCGCGTAGTTCTGCCAGCAATTACCGATTTATCGCTGATCTTCGAGCGCATTGCCAACGAGTGATATGACATAAAGTGTACATGTTGGAGGACTGTGTCTGGTGTTTTCAAGCGCGTGATCAAGCCCATCACAGATGCCGGCAAATTTACCGAGTTCTCTGGTAAAGGCATTGTTGAATTTGATCTGTTGAATATTGTCGATATCGAGAAGTATGAACATCAGCAGCAGCAGCAAAAGTGAACAATATTAAGCAAACCTTCAAAATTTTGCTAAAATGTTTGCTTGCCAATATTTTTGTAGTCTGTAGTATTTTCGATTGTAAAACTCTTAAAATAAAGAAAATGACGTGAAAATAGGTCTCGGCGATTTCAACGCGAAGGCCGAACAGTTGGACAGATCTATTTGGCCACGGCGCGCAACATGGTAGTTAGTAGCACCAAATAACTCAATGACCACAAGGCCATTTGGTTGTTGTCGTATCAAAAAACGCGAAACCAAATTGGTCGACGGAAGGCACGCTTCAAGCGTACTGGATGTGCGCACATTTCGGGGAGTCAATATTGACTCCGAACATTATCTTGTTGCAGCCAAGATCCGCATGCGATTGTGCATGAAAGCTAGATGTCGCTAAGCTGCAATCACAATGGACGGCTGAGGCCCACTCCGCTCAACTCTTGGTTAATTTCAACCAACCTAACTCTAAACTCTATGACGCTGGTGGACTTTTGGCGCATATATCCTACTCCATGCGTAAAACTGCTGAGGAAGTCATTGGTTTGCGGCGCTCGATAGCGCTCGCCTTTCATCACAAAATCAGCTCCTTTCTCATTTCGAAGAAAATAGAATCAATGATGCCGCCAGCGTGTAAACCGCACCGAAGAGTCTATATTTATGGATGTAATGGTGATTCGTTAATGGCTTGAGGATTGTCTTTGCTCCATATAATGCGAAAACGGCACCAATTGCTTGTTCACTAGGCCGATTATATTTACCGTAAAATGTTATATGTTCTCTTTGAACTTTGCGAACAGATTAATTGTTTTCAAAGTAAATTTCCAGAGTTTGGAAGCGTTGTTCTGGCGTTAAACGATTCATGATGAATTGCCAAACCTTACAGAACAGAAATGTCACTACAGTTTGACATCTCAACTGTCAAACTATAGACAAAAACTATCGAAACTTCTCATGCAGCTAACAAAACACACTTTTTCTCGGTTACTAACAAGTCCGTAACAGCTTTGTTTGGGCGTCCACTGCGTGCATTGTCTTCGGTGCTCATGTTGCCTCGTTTTAGTTTTACAAACTAACTACTCAATGGGTGATTTTCCTAGTGCAGACTCCGAATAATGTTTATCAAGCCAAGCTTAAGCTTGAACAGTATTTTTTTTACCATAAAACAATGCTTTATTAACACAAGAAATTCTTTTTGGTTCATTTTTTTGAAAATAACAAAAGTTGCTTCACTCACAACAATGCAATATCATAGAAAACAATTGTCCGACAAAAGTTAGATTTTTACACGTATCGTTTGACGGTTGGTACTAACTGCAAAGAAAAATTTACGCTCTTAAACTCATTAATTTACGAGTACCAAAAAGGTCATTTCCTCTGAAAATGTTGCCTATATTTCAATGCATTCAAAACCGTTAATTTTGGGTCACTCGACAGTTATTGTTATAATTTTCTTTAACAGCTAGAGCTTCTACTGAGGGTCGTCATTTCTTAATCTTAAATTTGTTGCTATGACTACCAATTATTAAAAATTGCACACTACATATTGTTAAAAGAACTGTCATTGCAAAGAATTCCTAACAACTTTAACCTGTTGCCTTGAACAATGGCATTTTATATGATGTTATATTTGACGTTATTTATATGACAGACAAACATTTTTATTTACAAACGCAAATACTAAACATCATAAAGTTTCTTTGGGTCATAAAAAGTGATAAGCAAAGTGCATAGTTCGAAAAAAAATAAATAAATAATAAAGTGACTAAACAATATTTGACGCCATAACCGTGTGACTTTGTAAATCATAAAAAATGTGAGGCGAAATGTCTGCACATAAGTTTTATAGCAACCGATGGTATGTATATAAACCAGCAGCTAAGACAACAGTATATTATATTTGTATACAATATTATGGAAAAAACAAAATAAAGGTTATGTATTGGTTTAAAATAACTGACTAAGCGAAGGCTTTAAAACTTTTGTTAGCAAACTTGAAACTCTTTTTTAATGTGTCAAACAATGCGGCATAAATTTTTGTATATTTAAATTCGGCACTTAATTTTGAATTAAAATTGGCAGTTAGAGTTTAAAGTAAAAGATTTAAATAAGTATTTTTATAGCTGTCGCTTTTTTTATGCCGCTTGTTTTTTTAATATCTCTTGGCTATAATAAACTTAAGCTGGTCATAAATTCAAATTTAAAGTATATATAAAAAATGCTACTTTTTCATAGTTAAACTCAGTCAGGCGGGCGTGAGTGTGTGCGTATGTGTTGGTATTGGTGTTGCTATTAATTTGCATATGTAAGCGTTTCAGTGCTTGTTTGCTTAGGTGTCAGTGTTGTCACTTTTATTTGTTGATTTAAGGTGCGCATAAATCGCACAAAAGAAAACAAAAATAAAAACCATAACATAGAACTAAAGCATATAAAAATACAAACATACACTAGGCGACAAAACTCAATTGACACACGCAAGCTTAAAATAATATTTTGTATATTTTTTTCTTATATTTTTGTTTTTGTTTTTTTTTGTTTTGTTTTGCCTATTGAGCAAAATAGAGCCAGCAAAATAAAACACAAATTAAATTAATAGAAATTTTGATGGCGCGCCTTTCTTTAGCACACATTTCACTCACATGCGCACATATACACACACACATACACTCACTCTCGACTTTATTAATTCAGAACTATGCTAGAAGGAACATAATTTCGGAATTTGTGCCCTCGTCGCTAGATATGTGTGACGATTCGGCGGCATTGAAAACTGGCCGCTACTGACGCACGCAACAACAAAATCAACAGACCGCAAGGCGAGCATGCAAAATATATTTATTAATAATATTTTTTTTTTTCAAATTTTGCCTTATTTTTTTTTTCTTTTAAATACATTTATTTATTTATAAATAAGATTGACTTTTTGTATGCTTTTATTTTGCGTTATAAAACAAGTTATTTTTAAATTTTTGAAATTAGCACACCACACAATATTTGTGACTTTGTTAAAAATTCAATATTTATCACTTTATTGTAAGCTTTATTTTTGTAAAATGCTGCTTAAATTGTGAAGTTATTTTATTACCGCTTGTATTCCTGTTTTGTGCCGCTCAAATATATGCAGTCGCACCAGCCGAAAAAAAGCTGAATTAATTATTTATTTGTTGTTATTTTTTTTTTTATTATTTATTTATTTAGTTTTGCTTTGCACTCGTCGTTTGCGAGTAGCATGTTGATCACAACAGCATCAATTTGTAAAGAGCGTCAAACCGTCAACATGTGCGGTTAATTAAATGCTTTTGTCGTTGTCACTCACTAATTCGTCACACATTTAAGTCAAACATAGAATGTTAGCTTCTATATGTGTCGTTATACAAACGCGACGCACACCCAAAGAGTGAGCGTAACGAACTGCACCGGAGGACGTCGCGGTCCAAACTGGCCAAACGATATGGTTCGCGTTCCAACAGGCTTTGACAGCTCTAACGGCAAGCACTGTTTGATGTTTGCGGCAAGCAAACATGTTGCTCTGAAATTCACAAGAGTTTTTCTTGCGGTGGCACCGCTTGTTGTAGAGAGCTTAGAACATGTTTTTGTATCTAAGCAGCAGCAACAGCAGCAGCAGCAATAGTCGTTGATGATGATTAACTAGAGCAAATTGTAAACAGAGAGCATGACATGTGTTTGATTTGTTTTGATTTTTGTTGTTGCTGCGAGTAACTAAGGCCATGCAACAGTTAAAATCATTTTTAAAGTTCAATTGTCAACAGAGAGTAAAATGAAAATGAGAGCGTGTGTAAATGAGTTGAGAGAAAGCAAGCGCATTTAATTGCACAAAGAGCTTTTTGTTAACACTCAGCTTTGCTTGCAAGTTCTTTTAGCGGCTTCGGGTGCTTTTCAACAGGGTGTTTAAGTTCAATTAAAAGTTCGCCTGTTTGCCAACATGACGTATGAATAACTTTTAGGAGGTTCCCAGGCGTATACTTAATATGTAATTACTAAGCCGTCAACATGGTTAGCACTTTTCGGCAACATGTTTACAATAGCAACTTGTTGATTTACAGTACTATCTCATAAAATTAGTCATCCAAGTAAAAAACATTGATATTTTTTTGTTTTTTATAATTATTTTTATAATATTTTTATAAATATTATTGATAACGTTTTCGATATAAATTCTTTTTTATATATAAAAAGAAATTTTTAAAAATTAACTGTTGCCGTCATTGAATCGCTCAATTTAAATTTACACAATTAAAGTTTTTGAGCAAAGTTGCTGTGCAAACATTTTTTGAAGCTTTCCAAAAAATTACTCTTTAAAATATTTTTTATTTTGTTGCGAACGAACAGCTGATGTTCAGCTTAAAAATTTCAACAAGACATAAACAGCAAGAATTAATGAAAAAAAAAAAACAAATTGGCCATTTCAGCCCTTGAAAGGACTTTGACCGAGCTTCTTATGATCAATTGTGTTGTGTGTGTTTTTAAATGTTTGCACACAATTGACAGAGGACTGGACCTACATGTTTTATACCGACTCCGAACGACTAAAGTTCATGTTGTTAAGAAGCTTTACATGGCATTATTTAGTCTCTGAGGTTTGCCATTGTCTGTAGAGAGGTGTTGACCGATAAGAAAAATTTTTTATTGAAAAAACTTTTCGCCGCGGCTGGGGATCGAACCCGGTCTCCGAGCATGCTAAGCCACACAATTAAGCTGAATATAAAAATTAATTAGTTTTATTGTACGTTCCCGTGTTACAAATAAGGCGAATAATAAGGCTAATAAATTACCACTTTTGGACTGTATCAAAACGGACCAGTTTAGAATTATAAATAATGGAACAAGTACAGTTATTGGGAAAAACGAATGTTCATGGGGACAATTGTCTATTACTATGACATCAACAAGTAAAAAGCGTCAGTTCGTTCAATGCAAAAGGGTATTGTAGTGGGACCAGAACTAGCCCTTTTTGCAACTAGTACAGAACTATTCTAAATCTGGTCCATTTTTCTTGAGGGACCATTTTTCTTGAGGGTAAAATTGACTAATTATTATGAAACATATTGTGAGGCCCACAGTTAACGAAAATGCCCTCATAAAAGAGTATTTTTTGAGCGCATTATGACTATAAAACCTCATTTATAAGAGTCATAATGGTTGCTGTATATATTTTGATTGTTTTTGAAATATTTAAATATATTTGTTTACTTTTTAAAACGTAATAATATAAAATACTAGAGGATCCAAAGAACACCACAGAATTTAACATTTGAAAACATACAAAAAAATCCTGAAACACGATCTTAGTTTTTTCTTACCCGCCAACTACCATCATGGGTCCAACACAAAAAGTTTCATAAAAATCGGTCCAGCCGTTAAGAACGAGTTCCTTAATAAAAACACTTACAGAAGAATTACATCCACGCAAACATTTTCAATCGCCTCAGAATCGCCAACGAATCGAATTCGGGTTTAACCGAATGCAAGCAGCTGAGGATATACAAGCGATTCGCCAGAAAGATGCACCAACGAATCGCCGAGAAGACTTAAGCGGTACGCTAGGAAGAATTGTGAACTAATCGCCGAAAGCGGTCACAAGCGATTCGCTGGGAAGAGTCGCAAACGAATCGCCGATATGGGTCTTAAGCGATTCGCTAGGAAGACAAGCACACGAATCAATAGAAGGGGTATTAAAAGATTCGTCAACAAGAGTGGCAAACGAATCTCTTTACGCAGTCTACAGCGATTTCTTGCAAAGCATTGTTGATAAACCTAGCAGATTCGACAAACGTTGTCTTGTCCTAATTAAATGCATTTTTTTACAGGTTCGGTCCTCGGCGAAAAAAAGATTCACCAACGAATCGTCAAAGGGGTCTTAAGCGATTCGCTGGGCAGAGTGGTCTATGAGACCACTACGAGAGGGTCGAATCGATTTGACGGAAAGATACTCCAACGGATCACCGTGAGGTCTTAAGCGATTCGCTGGGAAAATTAATCAGCTTCTCCTTCAATCGTCTTCAAAATGTTTTCCGCGATATACAGTGGCGGAAAAAATAATATTTTATTTTAGAATTTTTGGAGTTTACTCCTTTAGAATCGGTTTGTATGTAAGGAAATTATATTAGAGGGTAAATTCAGATTTTCAGCCGTAACACCTGTTACGGTTGAATTTTCAACCATTTTTTCGTTATGTTCGAATTTTCAATTTTGATTCTATGATTCTATGGCCCATTGCATTCGAGGCGGGTCATTGAAATTTTTATGAGTTCTATGGGGCATTTGAACCAAATTGAATGAATCTATGGCCAATCAGAAACAATGGGATTATCTGAGGTCACAGGCGGGTCATTGGAACTTTTATGGATTCCATGAAGCATTTGGACCAAAGTGGATGATTCTATGGCCAATCGGATGCAATGGGATTATCTGAGGTCACAGGCTGGTAATTGGAATTATTATGAATTCCATGGAACATTTGGACCAAAATGGATGATTCTATGGCCAATCAGACGCAATGGGATTATCTGAGGTTATTGTCACTTTTATGGATTTTATGAAGCATTTAGACATAAATTAATGAAAGGGGGGCTATCTAAGGTCTAGGGTGGGTCATTGCAACTTTATTGGATTCATTTTAAAATAAAATGTTGAAGAGATGAATTTAATTTTGATTTAGTTTTTGGAATACCACTGGGGACGTCTTGATATGGTTCAATCATCACAATTTGTAAAAAATTTTTGCTTCGGACTTTTACTTCTTAATTTGACGTTTCGAGTTTTAGTTATTTCAATTTTATTGTCACAGTTTTTGGTAACAACATTACATATTCGTAATGAAATCAATAATGTTAACTGTTTATAAATGATGAGTTTAGTAGTAGAACTAAATATGTTAATATTTTGGATTGAAGTTTTTGTTTTTAATGCACATCAAGATCTAGATCTAGGGCCGTAAAAAACGCAGCTTTTAACAGCCATAATTATTATCATAGTTTCCAAGTGAATAGTAAGTAGTTCAATTATTTTATCATTTTGTGCTAATAAAATATTTTCAAGGTATGTCAAAAACTTAAAGTTCAACGAAACGTGTACGAAAGATATTATTAAATTTGCAAGGTTATGCCTCAATTGTACATAATATTGGAAATATTACAATAAAAAGCCATAAATTTATCCCACTCCTAATACTGCATTCGCCTCATTCAGTTTAGTCTTGTGAAGGTTTCACTTCTACCGTGTGTGTCGGCCACACACATACTTTTTTTGTTTGCTTTCAGAAATAAATTTATAATTTGCAAATATTTAGTTTTTCTATTATTTAATTATTTATATTATATTAAGCAGTTTTTTATTTCAATATTTTGTGAAAAAGTCTGATATCATTGCGTTAAATACATATGTATACTTACTTACCTTATTGGTCGTACTGCTGTTGCAAATGAACGTTCCTCTTGTAAATTTTTGCTGCATATAGTAAGGCGGGCATGATTGGAGGTCATGACTTGGAGAGCGTCAATTTTGTTTATCGAGAGCATTGCAGGAACTGTTTCTTTGTTGGCACAAGTAATTTCGCCTTATCTGCCTTCACTTCTAGACTCATTCCACTCGACGCTTTTTCTATATTAGAAAAAGTTGCACTGCCGTCACGGGTAATATGGCCCATGATGTCGATATCACCATGTTTACAATGCGCTTCGGTGTTTAACGAAATAAGTTCGACAGAACATATGTGTGTGATATTAATAAGGTTTGTCCCACGTTAGTTGACGTGCTTTAGCGGGATAGGATTGGGCAGAGCGTTATGAAGTTGCAATAGTTTGAAATGCACTCGATCGTATACTTTATAAAAGCTCGTGAAAAAAATTGAATAGACCATCGGCTTCCTTGGACTTGTTGTTTTAAAGACCAACTGTAAGCTGTCAAGATTTCATTAGAGTCGAACTAAACAACCTTAATGCTGTCATACGTGATTGGCGATTCCGATACATTATCTTAATTGGCGTTTTTGATGCGCCGCGAGGCAGAAGATTATCTTCTCCATTACTAAATTAAACAAGGCGCACGATAAAGAATCACCTTATCTGAAACCTGGCTTGGTATCGAACGAAGGGGAGAGGTCCTTCCCGATTTTCACTGCACTGCTTAGTTGCTTAGTGTCGTCCTGCATAAACTTTGCAGGAATACCAAATTCAGACATGGCGGAATATAGGTGGCTCCTTATAAGAATGTCGAAGGCGGCTTTGTAATCGACAAAAAGATGGAGTGTGTCATCTCTATTGGAAGGTTTGTTGCCTGCGTCGACATTTAGAAGACTAGAAAAGTGTTCCCTCCATAACATCAGTGTACTCTGTATATCTGTCACTAGATTCTCATTTTCATCCTTGCATTAAAAGGCTCTGGTCTTAAAACCATCAGCCAGGTGACTTATCTTTTCGAAAATAATTCGAGTCTCATTCCTGTCGCCATTATTCTCAATTCTCTTGCACTCTCGCATTTCTACTTCTCGTTTTTTCAACTGAACCGGCGTACTCTCTTATCAGTCCACATTCCGAATCGTCGAGGAGTCTCCGTATCTTCGATTGCATTCATGTTAAGTTTCTAAAGCACATGAACATTATCGGTTCCAATGTCACGAAAGGCTTAGATGTGTTCCATATTTTGTGAACAATCATTAAAAAACACACGCCAAACAAGTGGTTGTGAAAAGTAAGTTCCATTTTTTTTTTTTTGAAGATGACGTATTTAATTTCCTTCAAGAACTTACTATTTCTTCCTAACAGTTTATGACGTTGATTTTATTTATTCCCCAATATCTGTAGAAGAAAAAATAAAAGCTTTTTTAAAATTTCACTTAATATTGAAGTTTTTTTATCAATCTCGACAAAAAAACGCAGTCATTTCTTTCCTCAAAATTTATTGAAAATTATTTTGGTTCTGTAGTTTTTGGAAAATTTACAAATATACTTTGTATGCAATATAGACATTATCATAATTATACATAATCACTTTGAGTTATTTGTATTTTAATTTTTTTTTTTTTTTTTTGCTTTTATTGTTTTTAAGTTTTTTTTTTATAATTTTGATTAAATGGCATTTAGAATAAGTTAATGCTTAATTGCCGTGTATATTTGTATATGATACGCAACGAATACAAAATTTGGAAAACACCTACAAAAACACTTACAAATATTTAGAACATCTTTTTTAATTATTGTATATCATATCAATTTCTTGTTTAATTAGGCATTCATTAAATGTAGGTAGTACCCTTTATTTGCAAGTCTTCTTATTTATTTAGTTATTGCAATATTTGTTACTTTAATACATATATCTTTAATGCTTTTATAAATGCTGCATACATATTTATAATAAACTACTGAAGTACATGATGTTGTATAGAAAATATATCAATTATAATTTTGCTGAGTTAATAATAATAATGAAATACCTAAATATATGCTTGCAAGTTAATACCAAAAGAACACTTTTAAGATAATAATACCGTATATATGAGCTTTGGATATAAATTTAGAAAAATACTTGAGTTGCTTTACAAAAATACTATTTAAAGGAAATAACTAAAATTTTACAAAATCAAAAACTGTTATGTTAAGAAATACACAATATATCAAAAATAAAAATAGCATAGTTCAATATTTGCGGCACTTTGCGGCACGTTACTTAACATTAGAGAAATCTATGCGTTTGCATTATAATGAGTTCCAATATTTTGGTTACTTTAACATTTGACTTAAATTTTTAAACAAAAAAAATATTTTTCAAGAGCTTTGCTAACTCTTTCATAATAATAGTAATGGCTTTCAGTATTTTTTTTTTTTTTTTCTGTGTATGCTTGGGAAAATCAACACAATTTTTGCAGGATTTATATAGATGTATGTATGACACAAGCGGCTAGTTTTTACTCCCAATCTTTCTTTATCTCAAATGTCCAGTCCCATTTCAAATGCACATGTTTGTCATCGTCGGTGAAGAGTGATGAAACCGAATAAGTGCCACGCGCCATCATGCCAGAAGGTGCCTCTTCAGCAGGTGTTAAATAGAATTGAATTTCCTTTTTCGGTGGATATGAGCCGACCATGTGAATCATTTTATCAACTATATTGTTTAAAAAAACAAATTTGTTTCATTAAAATATTAATTACATTATTTGCATAATATTTTATATATAAATTAAAATATAAAAAGGCGACAGTCAGCCTTACCAACATCTTTAAGAGCAGGGTACACGACATTAAATCCAGGTTAGGAGCACAAAAAATTTCAAATAAATTTATATATACACCGATGGTATTAATTTGTTAAAACATAAATGTTACACTTAAATTTGGATTAACATATAATGACAAGCGCTAATAATGCTACGGTCACAATTAAAAAATAGCCAAAACTCAAGATTCCACAAAGTAGTGGCAAGCTACTATTTTCGTGCATTTTGTATATGTTAATGAAGAGAAATGAAAAATGTTTGTGATATTTAAACAAAACTCAAAGTATGTGTTTTCTAGTGTTTACTTATACATATTATGCTTTCAACTATTTTTACCTGGCACACCCATACGATACGTCTTTTGTACATATTTAAGGCCATGAACGATTTCTCTTTGTACAATAAAATCAATGCGAACCTTGTACTGAACACCTTCTTTAATTACGAAGACCTGCAAAAGATGTGCAAAATATTATTTTATGGTTAAATTTTAAATACAGAAAAAACATAAGAAATAAATCAATATAGAATTGTGGTCAATACGTAAAGAAGGTAGATATTAATTTGTTAAGAATTTAGTATAGTTTTCAAACAATAAATTGTGCATAGTTAAATATTGATGCCCAATGCATATTGCATTAGGTTTATATAAATTATTGGAAAACCATATTTTAATCGAGATGCACCTAATGTATCGCACTATATTTTACTACGAGGGCAATTTGAGAAGTTTGTGAATTCTTTAATTTCCCGCGTAGTATCTTTAAATGCAACACTGATCCTGTCAATTACTATCGTTGACAAAGCAAATTTCATGTGCTCCACTGCACCATCGTTTGATCACAAGTGCAATGATTCACAAGTGGTTTACTGAATTCCGATCCGGCCCAAATGAGGTCACAACACCAGAAATGGTCACTAAAATTCACAACGTCGTTTTGACCGATCGCAGAGTTAAAGTGCGTGAGATTGTTAAGGTTGTAGGCATCTCAGACGAACGTGTGTGGAACATTTTGCGAAATCATTTGGATATGAAAAAATTTTCCGCAAAATGTGTGCCGCGTTCGCTGACTCTCGACCATAAACGTGATCGTGTGACTCAAAGGCGTGTTGGGCGATGTTGAACAAAGATAAGCATTTTTCCGAGGATTATTAACCGTGGACGAAACATGTATTCATCACTACACACCAAAAACAAAGACACAGTAGAAACAGTGGACGTGCTTCGAAGAACGCGAAGACGGTGCTATCGGCCGCAAAGTTTATGACGATAGTGTTTTAAGATAAACGCGGTAAAATCCACATCGATTATCTTCCATCGAAAAGAATGATCAACGGCGAATACTATGCAGCCGAAATTAACCATTTCGACGACACTTTGAAAGATAAACGTTCCCATTTGCCGAGGAAAAAAGAGCTCTTCCATCCAGACAATGCGCACTTTCACACATGCTCAGATTCCATGGTAAAATTCCATAAATGGAAGTAAGAATTGTTTTCTCATCCAGTATATTCTCCATTTCTAGCCTCCAGTGAATATTTTCCGTTTCCAAACCTGAAGAAATGGCTCGGTGGAAAGAGATTCACCCCCAGAGAGGAGCTCATCACCGAAACAGAGGCCTATTTTAAGGCCCTTCCGAAAACGTATTTTTCGGATTGGATCAAACAAATTTAGGGAACGTTGGATGAAGTTTATCGAGATGAAAGGAGGCAATATTGAGAAATAAAACGTTTATTTTGCAGTAATTATCAAACGACCTTTAATATATACTAGAGTCCGACCAATTATTCGGCTTCGGCTTCGGTAATCGGCATAATCGGCCGATATTTGGAACTTCGGCATCGGCTTCGGCTTCGGCCAAGATAGCCGATTATTTTTGCCGAATGTTTTTGCTTTGCTAAACAGTTTTTTTTATAAGTTTGTAGAATTTTTTTTAATTATTCAGTGAAATCCTTTCAAAATTCCACATTTGGAACATTTTCCAATGTTTGTTTTGTTTTTCTCTCCTTTTCTGTTCTTTCATGAGTTGGTGTTCACTCGTTGAAAATTTTATTCAAATGATAAATGTAGCATTTCTTACGAATTGGTTCGTTTTTCGTACCAAATTTCTTTACATTCGGTCCAGTCGTTCAGGCGTTATTGAGCCATATATATTTTATTACTTTACTCTATCGAAAGTTTATAATTTATATAAGTTTTCTATGCTTGGCGACACTTTCGGTACCTTCATGCTGAAGAAACAGAAGATACTCAATAACATCGCGATTAGACGGTAGTTTTGTTAAGTTTGTGTTAATTTTCACGAAGCGCATTTTTTATGAATAGCAGATAGTTTGTTTTTAGTATTGAAAATATTTTGTTCGCTTGTGTGTGAGGTTGTGTGCCTTTTCCTTTAGTTGCTGCTTTGCTTGTTAGATTGTTTTTTTATGTACTAATATGGCTAAACGGTCGACTGGCTGAACGACTGGAGCGATTTTGATGAATTGTACGAAGGTTTTCTTCTGACCTAGTAATACAAGATAGACTTTTAGAAGTTATAAAAACTTTCGATAGAGGGCGCTTAAAGTAATAAAAATTATATGGCTCAATAACGCCTGAACGACTGGACCGAATGTAAAGAAATATGGTATGAAAAACGAACCCAAACCAAGATGAACCGAAGGCTAAAGTCCAAAGTCCAAAAGCGAAAACGAACTTCACTAAAATTTTGATTCGCTGGTACTTTTTTTCCTACGAATGAAATTTAATAGTTTCTTCACAAAAGTTTAATGATTTTTTTATGAACTTTTGTTACATTAAAAAAAATTTTAAGTTTTGGGGGTGTTTGTGTACTAATTGAGACCTATCCAAAGATATATTTCTTTTCACGATCGGGTAAAAACTGGTGAAGGTATACAAAAAACACCATTTGGGCAGATTTTGGGTTCACAAAAAAAAAAAAATTGAATTGTTCTGAAATCCTCTCAACATAAGCATTCATATTAGGGGCGGTTAATGCAAACGTTTTTTCCCCATATGGGGTGACCCACCTTAATACTCATACCTCATGTAATAAAATGCACGAATTTTAAAATGCTGTATCTTTTTAATGAACCATAAAAATCGCTTTAATTTTTATATCATCAGAATCCTCTTATTACGTAGTCTATTTAACATTAATTTAAAATTTTTTCACCCGTGCCCATTGGAGATACTAGACCCCAAATTTGGGGTAAATTTGAGATTTCTTATTTTTCAAAGCGATGTAACCTAAAAAGTTTATGATCTAGTCACTTTACAAAATTTATATTTTAAGTTCTTACTAAGACGTCTGCCACTAACTTTTTTCTATAAAACTTTTTTAAAAGTTACCAAAAATTAAGATTATTTTCGGAAACTTTAACGTTTGTTTTTAAATTAAGTAACATCCCAATAAATTTTTCTGATATGCAAGATAATAGCCTAAGGTATAATTAATATTATTTTTATTCATTTATTACCGTATGTTTAATAGGAGCTGAGATATGATCATTACCGCAAACTCTGTAAAATACGAAAATCGCTCGTGTTGCATGAAAAACATGGTCGCCATTTTGTAAATGCAACAAAAAATTTTTCTAAGGTGCCGAAATTCAGTTCTAAGGTGCCGAAACATTACGAAATTAATGGTAAAAAAAAATTTTTTAAAATGGTTGACCGACCGAATTTGCTATTTTGTGATCAATCTCGGCGGAATGACCCAGTTAGTATCAGTTAGTAGCTTTATCGACTGGGTCAAAAATTGATAATATTTTTTCTACGTTATCCTGACGTCAATAAATCAATTACAGAAACATCAGAATTTTGTAGAAAAACTCTTACATTTAATTCGAATTTAATGATTTTATACGTTTTTTTGTACTGAAATTGTAAATGAATATATAACAAAAGCAAAGAATACATTTTTATAATTTTTTTGACTTTAAAACATTTGTTTGTTATTCGGCTTCGGCTTCGGCCTTCGGCAGATTATTTACATTTTGCCGAAGAATCGGCTTCGGCTTCGGCAAAAATTCACATTCGGTCGGACACTAATATATACTAACTACACTAATTTTATTTCGTTTTCACATTGAAATTCCTAAATATTGTCGTAACGTTTCATGAATATATAACAATATTTTATATAAACAAAAGCCTGAGTTGATAAAGTTAATTAAGAAATGTTTTTTTTATTTGTGCGAACAAGGATTCTAACATCAACTTCAAAATTGGAAGTATTATAATACTTCTTCGAAATTTAAATACCAAAAGAGGTCTCTGTAATGGAAAGCGGTTAGTTGTGAAAAACCTGAAAACTAAATTAATCATCGTACAGGTATTGACAGGCACTGGCGAACATGAAATAGTTTTCATACCTAGAATTGATTTAGCCCCGACAAACATAGATTTGCCTTTCACTCTCAATTTCCCGTTAAACTCGCATTTTCAATGACCATAAATAAATCGCAAGGTCAAATATTGCAAAAAGTAGCAGTTTTCTAAAAGTACCGGTATTTAGTCATGGCCAGCTTTATGTAGCCATGTCTAGAGTTCAGAGGGCTGATGATGTAAAACTAAGCATTATAGATGGCAAGGGACAAGGTGAATTGGTTAAAAATTCTAAAAAAATGTTCACTAGAAATGTTGTATATAAGGAAGTTTTATCAAAATAATTTAATAAACATGTTTCCAAATAAAAACCTTTGTATATAAATCCTATAAATTTTTTGTCGCATTTTGTACTCTAAATGGTTCCATCCCGTCGTAAGACGGGCTTTTATACTAGTCAAGGAATAATTTCAAAGTTTCAGGAACAAATTTCCTGAAAAAACTAGTTTAACCCAAAAAGCGTCTTGCTTCGGCTGGAGTGGGTTGGTCGCTTATATGCCTTTATTGCTTTTTTCTTTTGTTACCAAAAAGTCGATGCATGATTTTCAAAAAATTGCATTTATTTTTTGGAAAATAACAGACAGCAGTTTTCCAAAAAACTCAATAAATACAAATACTAGTGTCAACCATATATTCGGCTTCGGCTTCAGTATTCGACATAATCAGCAAATTTTTTAACCTTTGGCCGAATATTATCTCTGAATGTTTTTGCGTTTATGTAGTTTTTCTCGACTCGAAAATTGATTAATTTCTTTTTCCCGTCATCCTGACCTCACTAAATCAATTACAGAAACATCCAAATTCTTCAAAGTTACATAAAAAGGAATTGAATCAATTTTTTATCTAGTGGCGAAAAGCTACAGAAATGTAATACTGACATAAATCGGGCATAAAAACTCAGCCGTTTAACTCGAACTTAATGTTTGCCTTTTTTGTACTGAAATTAGCAAATATCGAAAGAAATTTTTTTAACTAGAACAAATTGTATTATAATTCAGCTTTGGATTTCAGCTGGTTATTTCTACTTAGCCAAACATTCTGTTTCGGCAAAAAAGCCAAAATATTATGCCATTTATACCAGAGAAACATTATTTACATAAAAACATTTAAAATAACAACTAAGCGCTTAGTCCAGTTCAAATTTTTTAACGCAAATTTTCTTTACATATTCGTTCAATGCCGCAAACATTTCTTTGTTTTAAAGTCGCAATTTTCATAATTCAATAAACAGAATTATTGATAAGAAATATTTTTCTTTTAATTGAATAGTCTGCTTTATAAGCATTTAATTTCTTTAACATTGTACAAACAATGTTCAACCAGCATAAAAAGTCGGCTTATCGCTTAAATTGAATCGTTTTAAAAATAGTCAACATTTAAAATAGATAGCAACAAAAGCAGTACCGAATTTATTTTTCGTTTGCATGCTAGAAAAGATAGGAAGCAAGCATTTAACTTTGCTCTTTTTTTTCTATTTATATATTCTTACAACCTTGCACTGTGCAATCATAAATCCCAAGAGACTAAGTCTCATTTTTAAGGGTTGTTTCAATTTTTTAAATGGTCAAAGAAGCGACAAGTTTACCCAATATGTGCCCTTTAAAAAAAAAATTTATAGAAACTGTGACTTTTTCAAAAAAAGCGACAGTAATAAATTATAATTTAAGTGAATTTAAATTAATAATTTGAATATCATTCGCATATTACCTGCTTTTTCAGCTGACTGAGATCACCCGTTAAATCCAATTCCATATCATCACGACCCTCAACAACCAAAGCTAACTTCTTGACAATAACTTTACGCTCATTATCTGGTTCTGAAAAGAGAAATAATGTGTTATTTAAAATCGCACTAATTAACGAAATTATGTGCAGTCACATGCAACGTACCAACAACAATTTGCTCCGCTTGAGCTTCACCTAGTAACGCTTCCTTGTAGCGACGCAAGCTCTCATCCTCCTGATCGGCTGCCATTATTTCTTCAATTGTCTTAACTGGTGGTGGTTGATAGTTGGCATCGTGCACATCTTCGTCGTGAATTTCAACGGCGTTGGCTGCTGTAGACATTTTTAAGTTGACTGTATCTGGGAAAAAAAATAAATAGGTGTGAATATTTTCAAAATGTAGGTAAATGAAAAGCTTTTTTGGAAAATGTTTTGCAAAAAGTTTGTGCAAATTGTTTAATGTTGGATAATTTTTTGTACTCATGAAAAGAGTTTCTATATGCTTAAGGTGTTCAATTATTATAAATTTTTTTGGAATCGATACAAAATTTTACAAATGTTATTTAAAAAAATATGTGTTAGTTTGGGCAAGTTTGCTTAACTTTACTGTTTAGAACTTTAGTAATTTCTTACGAAAAAATAAAGAATTCTGCAACTGAACGGATTATGGTTTTTCGTTCTCTTTCTATGAGCATAAAATATTGAAAAACAGCTGAAAGAATATTTGGCGCAATTGTACAATTTATTTATAGCTAAAGCTTTAGAATAACCATTTCAAACTGGCTGGAAGAATAATGTAGGGTAGATGGAAATTAACAGAATATAAACAATTTTTAAATCTTTTATTAAGAAGCAAAATTTATTTAAGAAGCACATTTATTTTAGGTCCGTCACATAAGACCTACAAAATCGAAACTAAATGGTACTTATTAAAAAATTCTTTGTTGTGAACAATTATATTAACTTCCTTCTAAAACAGGAACAATAAGGAGTTTTTTTTTTTGAGTATCATGTATAAAACAATCATATAAAAGACTCTTTCATGAGTCCTTGAATGAGTCATCATAAATCAGACAAAAACACTCTTTTTAGTCATTTTTTGAGGGCCTCAGAAAATGTTTGCAGCCGCTTGTAATCATATAAAATAGAAGAGCTAACAAATTCGTAATACCGCATAATAGAATGCAAACGTTTATCGTATGAATTCGTATACTTAATAAGCATAACGGAGAATATTTTGCGCCTAATAGTAAGAGGCGTGTGGTATACTAGGGCACACCGGGTACTATATTGAGGCACTGAGAGTAGGTTGCAGTTTAATTTAAACCACAAGAATCTAGTGAAGATGCGTTGGACCTATTCTAATCCTTTAAAGTATAGTTGGTAACAAGGTTTCCAAATTTTTGAGCAATATTCATGGTGCGAACGAACTAAAAAAATCTAAAAACAAACATTAAGTTTACTTTAGCAGTTATTAGTTCGACATGATTTCTAAAAGAAAATGTTGGATCTAATAAAACTTCTTAGCGACCTTCTTACTCCTTAAGGACTTCTCCAATTAACTCCTTAGAATCATTGTCAGATTTAATTTACCGAAAAAAATTTTAAGTCGTCGGCAAAAAGAAGGCATCTAGAGTTATCAATGGCTAGAGAGAAGTCATTAATGAAGAGAAGGAGTAAAAGTGGGCCAAGATGACTCCCTTGAGGTACAACTGATGTACCCTGAAAGGCGGAAGACAAGCAATCATTGATTATAACGGTTTGCCATCGATTCAGGTGATAAGATTTCAACCATAAAAAGACTTGAATGAAATTCGAGAGCAGAAAGCTTAAGAACAGATTCGTGATATTGGTGATATTTAGCTTCTGCGATATTCGTGAAGATGACATCAGTCTGTAAACTATCTGTAAAAGCGTGAAACGATAATTTATCGTAAACAATTTTTTCGAAGACTTTAGGAATACACAAAATTTTACTTATTGGTCTATATTTGCAGATATCTTGCTTCGGACCAGTTTTGTGGATTAGAACAATGTAAGAAACTTTCCATTCGTCCAGAAAATGAAACGAATCCCCAAAAAATTGAGACATAGAAAGAGTATCCTTATAGTATTAAAATAAATTTATTAAGTGTCATGAATTCATTAAGACGAGTTAAATAAAGTTGCTTTGGTTGCTTTGGTTGCTGATTCGATAACGCACATTTTGGGGTTGTTCCCTGACAGTGAAATCATCGTAGCCGGCGATTTTAATGTCCACAACTCGGTTTGGTTATGTCATTCTGGCCAAATAACACCTGATGGTCAATATGTTGAGCTTTTTGCTGAATCGAACCGGTTGATTCAACTAGTGAAGGAACCAACTTTTTTCCCACGAAATGATATGCAAAGCCATAAAATCCTAGACCTCTTTCTGAATTCGCATCATGAAAAATATGATGTGATTGTCAACGCACCTCTTGGTAACTCGGACCATGGTACCATCTCCGCTGCTTTTTCATATTCTAACCTGTGCACCTCTACGCCAAAAGCCCCGAAGAGGATTGCTTGGTTTTATGATAAAGTAAATTGGACTGCACTCAATAATTTTTATAGCAACTTGAATTGGAAATTATGTTTCGCTGACAGAAATGTGAATGCCGCGGCAGTTATGGTACTAGAAATTATTTTATTTGGCATGCGGTCTTTCATCCCCAATAAGATGAGAAGCATTACCAAAAGATCACTCATGGTTAAATGAGACTTGCAGGATTGCAGTCAGGTCCAAAGAGGAAGCCTTTCAGAATTGGCGTTCTAACAAAAATGCTGATACTAAAAGACTTCGCATCGAGGCTAGGAATCGCTGTAATGCAATTTTAGAGCGCGAAAAGTTTCTTCACGAAACTCGCTTAAGAGAACAGGTTCTTCTCTGCCCCAAAGGGAGCAAAAACTTTTGGTCGTTCGTTTAAAGAGTAAAGAATCAGACATCTTCGTCGATTCCAACTCTTTTAAAAGATGACCAAATCTTCACTGACTCGGCTGATAAGGCGAACCTTTCGGCTAAATTGTTTGTACAAAACTCCACAATCCCGGCTTGCAATCAGCCACTGCCCTTCATTGAGGGTAAACCTTCTGTAGTGCAGGAGATTTACTTACGAACGAGAGCGGTTAAAATGGTCCTTGCAAAACTCAACGTAAATAAAGCCTATGGTCCTGATGGCATATCACCACTTGTGCTTAAAATGTGTGCCTCTACTCTTGCACGGCCTTTGCGCAACCTTTTTAACATCTCCTACAGGACAGGAGTATTTCCATCTTGTTGGAACGTCGCAAAAGTCCAGCCGATACCTAAAAATGCCCTTTAGCTCCCCTCAATATGAATGGTGTAGATATTTTGGAGTCAGCCACTCTTGACGTTCTGGGCATATCGACTCAATCCAACCTTCGTTGGAATGATCATATTTTCGATGTGTCGAAAGGAGCGGCCAAATGACTAGGTTTCTTAAAACGGTGCAAAAAATGTTCACTTCAACTGATCTTCGCACTATCTTTACCTCATATATTAGGTCGAAAATGGAGTACAATTCGCACATTTGGGCAGGGGCTTCAAGATATTATTTGGAGCTTCTGGACCGAATTCAACGCCGTGCGATATATTTGATTGTGGATGATAACGTTTCATTAAGCTGGACTAAATTATATTGCATAAAAAAAATATACGCGCGTCTATTTCCGATAGAACAATAAACGGTAAAAGATAAAATTAATCGCACACAGGCTTCCAGCTTACATTACAGAGGTTAAAGTCGCCTGTTAGAATGACATGATGCGATAGATTTATGTTACCAAGAAAAGGACAGATATTATCGAGATAAATAGAGTATAATAATAAATAATAAAAAGATGTAACTCACCATTACAAAAATAGTAAAATTATAACTCAAAACTACTTTAACAATTAGTAGACCAACATCTAAGGTACTAAGTAAATTGGCGTTTAGATGAGGTAGAAATATCTGAGAGCACGTAAGATTAGAGTGGATAAACACCACCATCACGTGAGAGCCCTTTAGTATTAATACAGCGGTCTTTTCGAAAGACATTATAGGATGCACTAAGAAATAATTTCGAACTCAAATGACTATCCGCAAGCCATGTTTCGGTAAACCCAATAATATCGTAATTTATTGAGCGAATACGAATAAATCATTCAATTTAGTATGACGCCTTCCGACATTTCGATGAGAAAGAAAAACTTAAATTAGATTTAGATTTTATCTGAGCACTAGGAGTATTAATACTTGATTTGTTTAAATTAACCAATTTTAATCGCGCAAGACAAACTCGTAGACCACAATACCTTCCGGCCAAAAATGTCTTTTGAAACATTTTGAGTGTCGATGAGAGAGATGAGAGTTAAAAGATGAGATGACCCTCTGAGTATGCTAGTTAAATTTAATAGACGACGTAGTATGCCGTAGTTTATTCGATATGAACGACAAGACAGCATCCATCGCTGTAGATTGATGTTGTTTTTATAAACGAGATAGAAATATTGTCTTTCACTCCATTCTCGCCACCATAGTAAGACCACAGGACGCTGATGAAGTAGGAAATCCGTTAAAACGGCAGTTGCAACAGAATATTGCAGAGAGTGAGAATAAGATACAGCTGAATTGTATTCAGTTCGAATGTTAGTCGAAATCACAGCAAGAATTTACTGATGGTATGATGACGGATAAGATAACAATTGCGCCACAGCGGCATTTTGCTCACTGGCAGTACACGCAGAGGTAGTTTATTGCGTCGCAGTAATAGTAAACGTAGCAGTAGTAGATTGCGGAACAGCAGTAGTAGGTACGTCTGCTAAAAATTGAGCATTTGTTGTCAGCTCCTCAGCAGCAGTACCATTAAGTTGCCCAGTAGCTGTGTTAAACTTAAGAGCAATAGGTTGCTCAGCAGCAGTGGTTAGCGCAGCATCAAAGTTGTATGTAGAAGATCCAAGCAGTGGGAAAGACGGAACCGAATCCGATACTGTTGTCATTGTGAGCATACTGTCATAAGCAGAATGAGACGATACAGATTTAGGAGAAACAATACCCATATTTAAGTTTCTAGTTTTAGTTCGCTTCAATCTCGATGAGCCAGTACCAATTAAAGCTGGATTAATTTCGACTGATGCAGCTGCATTATTAGTGGTTACTAGGTGAAACATCGAGTTCATGTCCAAGACAATAGGACAATTGATAGAGAAACTGTGATAGGAAACAATTTATCGCAGGCGAGCTACTTCTTCATAAAGTCGCCCAGCTGATATTTTGTTCTGTTTTCATCAAACAAAGCAGCAGTCATTGAAAGCTTTTGATATGATGTGCAAAAGCATAGATGGCCATTGGACTCGTTACACCGCAGATCTTCCGCAATAAGCTCTTAAATCTTAACACATTTATCATTGTGTTAAGATTTAAGATTTAAGAGCAAAACATTTAGAACATCGAGAACAAGCGATTGAACTACCCACAGTGCTTCATTGGGATCTGCAGTTCTCGCAACAAATCATCGTTAGCTTTAAGGTTAGGTATAATAAATATGCAAAAAAATTTTATATGAATATGTTTGACCAAGTTGAAGTGATTCTCAATCAGGGAACACTTAAAAATTTACAAAAAACGATATGCAAAAATTAATTATCACGGTAAATAATATGAAAAATAATTACTTTACAAAATCTTCACAGAGTAGTGTAAAAAGTTGACAACTATTGACAACCGTAACTCAAGCAAACTGGCAAGTCAACTTCAACTTCCGCGGTAGTTCTTTCTATAAACGATATCACATGATGATATGAATTGGTAGGTCATTTTAAGGATGTCATGTGATATGGGCTGATCGCAGCGGCGAGCCCGTCGTCAGAAAGACACACTGGCATTACCATGGTATTGCACACCGCCATGGTGGATTCTTCCCTTCCTCTTAAACCTCATAGCCCCCTGCACTGCTACGGCGGCAAAGTGCGACGAAAGCCCAGTATGAATTCAGAAGCACAAAACAAACAAGTAAAGAAAGTCTCAAGTCGGTCTAGGCCGACTATGAAATACTCTAAACCTATTTACAAAAAAAAGTAATATTATTGAAAATGGGTGTGTTCTTGGGCGGATGAAGTCTATATTTTATATGCATTTAAATGTTGAAGAAAAATTTATACATACCAAGTTTTATTCCTGTAGCTAACAGTTAATGCCTTCATTATGTTTTCGATATGGGCGTTGGGCGTGTTCATGGACGGATTACTCCCAATTTTTGAACACGCCTTAGTTTTGGTATAAAATACATACATACCAATTTTGATCGCTCTATGATAAACATAATCTTATTTATTCAGTTTTAAACTTTTTGGGTTGTATGAAAGGTAGGCGTGTCCGTCGGCGGATGACATCTATATATACTTATATATATATACTTTTCTATACCGGACTCGCTTCGTTCTATGCGTTACAAACGTTTGCACAAAGTTAATATGCCCTGACCTTTCAGGTTTAGCGTATAAAAATACCTATAGTGCTAGGCGAAAGCACACAATAAGAATTTCTTGACTGCAGTCAGGGGACAATCATGGGCAGCCATAGTGCCTACAGGTCTGCCGTTCAACCAACAACATACATCCACTCTTTCGAAGGTCACCAGATATAGTGACCCAAGAAAACAAACAAAACCCTCGGAACAGTAATGAAAATCAAGGTACCAGAAGGCTGTATTCATCATCGGCAAGGTTGCTAAGAATGTTGAGGCTGTTTTTATTCAGAACCACGATGAGGAAGACCGCATTAGGTACCAGGCGGTGGTTGATGATTACTCAGACTGCTACTGTAGTTACTTCGAAGCGTAACCGCTCTCAAAAAAAGGTCGATAAAGCTTCCAATAGGGCAAAATGTTAGCAGTCACATGCAGGTATTGCTAGTCGATGCAAACTCAAACAGCCACAAACAAATGTATGAGTTGGAAAATGAAGAGATAGTTATTGAACACATTTTTTTCGGCAACAAGAGTTGAACTCTCCCCTATTTTGCTTCATCGGAATTAGTAGGGGGTTTCGGGTCATCAAATGCGAGAAGAAATAATTCTTTCTCTAAGGAATTTCTAACCGAATATATCTCTACACTGAAAAAAATATGAGCTTAAGGTTTAACACAATGTGTTCAAAAAGATATGTTATTAATTTCCCTTTTTTTCATATATTTTCCAAAAATTTTAAACAAATTTGCTCTTACTTTGACGAAATTTTTTGCTAGCTATTTTTTAAAGACAAAATTCGTCAAATTAATTACAATTGTCGTCAATTTTAAAACATATTTTTTTTAGTGTAGGATTGGTGACATGATAAAATTCGTTTAAGTCTTAATTATTCGTCTTAAGCTTATTCTTGAAAAGGATATTCCAAGGAGGCATCGTACTTGCATTTGACTACCCATTATGAAGCTGGAGAGTACCAAGCTCATCGAAATACTCCAACTGCACAACCCGAACATATCCATGCATCAAGCACGAGTACCTGCAGAGAAATAGCATGACCTTTTTTTCCTCAACTCCGAGTAGCGCCTGGGTGTTCTTAAAGACGTGGGCAATTCTCTTGAGTTTGACATACACCGTGCGTGTGTTCTTAAGTAGGTTTAGATAAATATAGTGTAAAGTTGTCTTTTTTCGCTTCAAAATTGGGGTTAAGTTCAGTGTTGCTGTTTTGGCTATTTATAGCCAAAAGTGGTTTTTTTTTTTTGCTCGTGATCAGTTTTGGCTATTTGGTGATTTTATTTTTCATTTGGCTATTTTTTTACCCGGCTATGTTTGTGCATTCCGGCGAAAATTTATTTTTTATTTTACATATAACATTTCTAAATCATCTAAATATCATCGACTGAAAAGGGTGGCAACGAAGTCCATTTAAGAGTCCTCAGCAATTTGCTCTGAAACATCGTAGTTCTGTCCGAATTCAATGAATGTTTTTGTGAATTTGTTTATATATTTTTGATTAAATTTAACGATTTTTCAGAGCCGTTTGTCATATTCCCTAATTGGTTTTGAATATTTTTCAAAAATCCATCTTCCAACAATCGCCGAAATGAGCGAAGGAACATTTTGAATATTTTATTGACTCGCGCATTCATTGCTTGAGCATTTGAAAGCGATGCATTTTCCCAAAAACACTTGGGCGAATCACTGGTGCATCGCAAAATCCACTTCTCTGCCAATCGTCTTCCAAATGTTTGCAGGGAAATAATTTAAAATTCGAACGTGAGGGTGAATTCTCTCTTCATTTGAAGACGACCAGTGATGCTAATCGTGCAGCCGAGCGCAAGAATTTCCAATAATTTGACATGCAACATCTCGAATCATGTGTCACATAAGAGTATGCAACAATGTATATAACTTTGATCATTGAAAGTAATTGTGGTTGTTTTCAAAAGTAAAATTAAGCAAGTCAGCATGTAAATGTAAGTTGATATAGCATTACGCCACATATAAAACATTCTCCACTTCTTTCACTTGATTTCACTTTCTCACCTACTTATCTATCTCCCATTTCTGAACCAAGGCAGACTTGACTGAATACGTTTAACACCTGAAATCCTTGGTTCGAAGCTAAAAAAAAAAATGTAATACTGTTTTTACTTCCGAAAATGCAAACCTTATTTTTATTAAGTTTTTTTTACTCTTATCAAGTAAAACATTAATGAGCTGAGGTCCTTCTATATTAAAGGTCCGACTTTTTAAAGGATATTTGCCCCAAATATGTTTAAAATATGCTCTTATATTCTTAACACATAGTTTTTTTTTATAACATATTTAAAAACAAACATGTTTGTAAATCTGATTCCAGTAAAAAACGGTACTATGTTGTACAAAAAACTAGCTTGTTAAAAAAGGTATGAATGTTAGTTTTGTTTCTTTTTTCTAATACAATTAATTAACCTTTTGGCTATTTTTATTTTCTGTATTGGATATAATTGTATTGGAAATTTACTCCGGCAACACTGGTTAAGTTTTAAATATAAATAAATGACCCACACTAAATTAACAAATATTCGGTGTTTTGAGGTTGCTAGGTTTCAATAAGTTTATTTATAACAATTTACGAGCAATAATCGATTATTTTAAATCAAACTCATTGAAAAAAATTGGATGAATATTTATTTTTGTTTTTCTTAAATAAACAATTTTTTATTGTTTGGAAATAAAAATGGTTTGGTTGGAAGTGTAAATTTGAATTTTTTAAAAAATTATTTCAACAGTCTGAAAATACAAACACATGTATATTAAACGCTTCATAATGAGCATGAATACCTAATTATCGATTAATACCAATCATTTACACTTCTTTGCACCGACCGACCTTGTTGCTCGAACATCACCAACCCTCCGCTCACTATCATTTATTCTTTATCTTTATATTTTGTTTTTTTTTTTTGCAGCACAACCGACCACATACAAAAATAACACCACAATCAATGGGATTTTTTATTGAATTTTTATTTGTTTTTTGCTTTTTTGTTTAAATTATTTTTGGTGAAAAAGAAAAAAAAAAGAAGAAATTACAGTGTAAATGTAAAGAGAACATAATTTTTAAACAGATTTTACCAAAACGTTAAAAATATAGCTTTTAAAGATGCTTAATTCTATACCTTTTTGGGCAAAGATTATAACAGTATAACTTCGAAACAATAGCAGTAGCTCCGAAATTGATAGTTCGACGAAATACTCCTCAAACGCCTATTCGAAATAAACCATATTTAAATAATAATAAAAACTAGCAAGACCACAAAGCAATGTGAAATTAATTTCTATGTACCGGTTAGGTGGGTTGAAATATTTGTGTTGCGATTAAAAAAATTATCTTAATTAAAATTAATAAAAGCAAAAAGATAAACATACAGTTCGGTAATATTTTGCCAGATGTTAAAGCCACAGCTTTTTCAGCAGTAAAATTTTCTGATCAAATTGTTATTTGTAGAGACATGAGATTGTTCAATATTTTAAAGTTATTCTTAATTTATATATTTTTCCAAACATATTCATTTTAAAGTGCAGCTAGCAATCTACCGAAATTTTAAATCTGCGATTACCTACGCGTTGTAGTCCTCTGTGAGGCATACTGCTCACCACAACCCCCTGCGAGACCCATTAATAGTGCATATGTTGTTGGTCTTACTATTTTTTTTTTTTTGTTGGTGTTGTTATTTTAGAACCATCAATGAATCACTCGCAACACACACCGGCACACGGTATGGAAATAACACAGCCCAACAGCTACAAAGCCGACGAAGTTTTTTGCTTAAAAAAAATACTTGGGACATTTTTAACCATAAACGAAGACGCAGACAGACAGATTTTCACCGGCAGAATATGCAACCTTCAACCTTGCATTGGGACCGATCCCCACCCATTTTTGCATTGCGCCGTTTTCGTTTTCGAGCCACAAAATAATTTGGAACTTCTACACGAATGCATAGAATGATAATTACTTCTGAAATGTATTTTCTACTCACTTCCTTCTATCTCGAGTTTTCCAAAAATCTGCGCTTCAGTCCCGAAGTTCGATCAATTGCTGTTGTATCTTGTTGGTAAAAATTGAATTTATTTACTTTACACCGAATACTTTTAATATGGCAAATTAAAACAATGCACTAATCTAAGCAATAATTTAAATTATTTAACACAAAAACACAGCGGCGTAGAAGACACTTCGATGGAAATCATCGGCGAAAGACAAAAAACGTTTGACAAGGAAAAAAACTTGATTTTTAACGATTTTTTCGTTCGTTTCATTTTCAGCGAGTAGTGAATTCAACGAGTTGAGCAGTATTATCGACTTATACTAGCTATGAAGGGCTCGTTCAAAGAGGCATGCCTAGCGCATACAAATTTTAAGTTTCTATTTTTACAGAAACGCCGTTTCTTAAGCCTATATGACACTGGCTAGTTTTAGTATTTTTCAGCGCTTAAATTGTAAGTTGAGAGCAGTACGATAAATGCTCACTACAATTTTCCATTGATATGACTGCCTACGCTATATGTGCAATCAAGCAAATCAAGCGCTAGAATATACAAAAATTTTCTACTTTTTCAGCTTCTACCAGCTTAAAATAACGAAAAAGTCATTGTGAATACCTTGTTACAGCAGAAAGAAGAACAAGATAAATATTTTGTGAAGCAGACATTCTGCATTTTTGCCGTTGTACCTTTTAATGCTGTTTTTGCATTTCAATTGGTTGCATTTAAATGTTTTTAATTGAAATAAAAAACAATTGCGCTGCTCGAGCTCGTAATTATTTTTAAATAATTCGGACAAGTTGTAGATTTTTGACACAAAATAAATTATATTTTTGTCGCAACAGCTGTTGAATTTTTCACAAAATTTTCTACAGACATCCCATTCACACAAGACATTGCTGTCTCTTTTATCCCCTGCTTGTTTAAAGATCTGAAAACAAGCAAGTGTCATATAGGCTTTAGACTCCTTTTACATTGATCAAGACTTGAAAGCAAGTTTTTTTGACGTTTTCTTTTGAACTTGACGAAACCTTTTACATTCATCAAGACTTAAGTTTAAGTTTGTATCTTCTTTTTTTAACAAATAATGAATTGTTAAACATAAAATAATAACAATACCAAAAAAATGCTCTGCATAAATGAAATAGCATAAATTTATAGCTGCAGCTCAACAAACGCACGTTGATATGCGAAAAATAAAATTAAGAGCACAGCCAACAACGCGAAAATAACATAACGAACATGAAAAAATTTACGGTACAGCTTCAATGTTCTTTTTCCCTTCCGTCGCTTCCGAAGTGCAGCGAATTGCCTACAAGCTCACAGACTTGATTTCAAGACTTGATCAATGTAAAAGGGGTCTTATAGCGCTTTCTTATCTCAAAGAAAAATTCTGCGCTCTGAAGATGTAAAATTTTTTCCATTTTGGCCTGAATCCACAGAATTCTGACCTGTTTTAAGCTGAGAAAAAAAGCAAAATTTTTGTCAATATTTACGAGTTGGCTGCCTTTTTGAAAAACTTGTCTCATTTAAGACAAGGCGATTGTTACAAATGCAGCGATTCAACATCAACATTATTATTTAGTTTTATTTATCCATTATTATTGATGTTTTTAAGTTTGCAGTTTAATGGCAACCTTAAAGTGCAATTGCATTAACTTGAAACTTAAGAAATGTCAAAAGTAAAAAGTTAACCTGCATTACATGCATGTAGGCAGATTCCAGGATTTGCTTTCGCTAAATCTTGATCGCTAAAAAATGCTTGAGTCAGTTTAAGCACATTTTAGCGACAATCACGATTTAGAATCACAAATCATCTCCTATTTTCGTCACTTAAATAAAGCAATGAAAAAAATTAACCGAATAAAAAATAGCTGATTTTGACATTTATTTTTTGCTTAAAAAATGCTAATATGCGATTCTGAGTGTATTTGAACTGCTTAAAATTGCTAAAATTATCAAATTTTTAGCAACAAGAAATTTTACCCGCTAAAATTTTTAAAAAGCTAATAGACCTTAAAATTTTTGAAAACCTAATAGCCCTTAAAATATGAATGAAAACAAGGTAAATTTAAATTATCAACAACGTAACGCTGTCTTTTTCAAGTTTTATCTCATAAAAATATTTTTTAAGACATCTACGCCAATAGAAAACGTATAATAACGCGAATTTAATAATACACAGCTGATAAGGCACTCATACTGTTATTATAATTAATAAAGTTTCTAATTTAATAAATTTAATATATAGCGACCGAGATTTATAAAATAAAAAGAAATTTACATAAAAAACTCAATATATAAAATCTTTATTTATTTTTCGCTGACGTTTCGGAGTTTTTTTTACTCCTTCTTCAAGGCACGTTACTTACTAACTAACAAGTGATTTTCTTAAACAACATAATGACATTATCATACAAAGACAATTATTTTTCTGTAACTAACACCAATGAACATAAAAGAGTAACAAAAAACATTTAACATTGCAGAAACAAGAAGAGAACATTTAAACATGATAATTATAATTAATTAATTTTTAAAAATTTATGTTAAGAGAATGTTGTAAATTGAGCTTATGTCTACGTCTTCTTTTTTGTTCATAGTTTGTTTAATATTTTTCTGTATGTGCAGGCTTTCCAATGTTATTCTTATGTTTGGGTTATTTTCTTTATCTATTATTTTCACATTTTTTAAATCAGCCGTGTGTCCCGTGTTATGTATGTGCTGTGCTAGCGCTGTTGTTTCTTTTCCGTTTTTAATGTCTGATTCGTGTTCCTTGGTTTGGGCCTCTAAAGATCTTTTTGTTGTTCCAATGTAGATTTTGTTACACGGGTTTTGGTTTCCATTGCAGTTTATTTGATATATTATGTTTGATTGTTGTAGTTTGTCTATTGGTGTTTTTGTTTTGGTAAAAATTGTGTTTAGTGTGGAGACCGATTTTTGAGCAAATGATATATTGTCACTGTCAATTATTTCTTTCATTTGCTTGTTTTCAGTTAACTTGTTTATATATTGTATTCTCATGTATCGTGATTCTGTTTTCTTGCTTAGGCTTGTGTTCGTCCTACCGTCTTTATTTCCAATTATGTTGTCATTATAAGTTTTAGATTTTTCGTTGCTTATTAGTTTGTTTATCAGTTCTAATGGGTAGCTGTTTTTTTGTAATATTTTACTTATATTGTTGAAATTTTCCTTTAAAAATAGTGGATCACTTATAGTTATTATTCTTGTTATTAGGTTTTTAGCTGTGTTAATTTTGTAGTGATTAGGTTGATCCGAAAAGAAATTAAATATTCTCCCTGATGATGTAGGTTTCGCGTACCAGTTAAACATAAGTTTTTTGTCGGTCCGCATTATCTTTAAATCGAGATAAGCTAGAGCTTTGTTAGTTTCTTCCTCTACTGTAAATTTGATTTTATGGTGATATGAGTTTAATTCGTTAAGTATGGTATTAATGTCGTTTTTATTTACAACAGCTCAAATGTCATCTACGTATTTAAATATTTTTGGTACATTTTTTAGTTACATTTTTTTGGTTCAAAATTGTTATTGTTTCGTTCAGTAAGTCGTCCAGAATTATGTCCGCTATGCATGGAGACAGTGGGTTTCCCATAGGCATTCCAAACACTTGACTGTAAACTGTTTCGTCAAGTATGAAATAGTTGTTGTCCTTTACTTGGTGGCTACACGTTCAATTTTTCTATCTAGTTGCCTTTCAAGTTGCAACACACTCAAACTTTTCGAACTTGAAAACCAACTTGATATCAATTTTTCCTTTCAAGTCGTGAGGCAACTTGACGGTCAAGTTAAACAGCTGATCACAGTTTTGTAAATAAATTCTCGTGCTTGGTTGTGAAATTTTGAGTTGTTGCCTTGACGATGGCATCTTGAAAGTAAAATTGACTATCAAGTTGCGCACAGCCTATGTCACAGCTATCAATTCGAATGAATTTTGACAAGCACTATGTGTGATCAACTTGAAAGCAATTTCTTGAACGTGTAGCTTCAGCGTTAGGCAGAAATTTAGAATTTTAAGACGTTTTTCTTTGTCAGTGTGTTGACTTATTTTGGCCCAATTCTTCATAATGATTTTGGTGACCGTGGCGTGCAGGTTAAGTGTGTGGCTTAGCACGCTCGGAGCCCGAGTTCGATCCCCAGTCGCGGCGAAAAGTTTTTTCAATAAAAAAATTTTTCTGATCGGTCACCATCTCTCTGCAGACAATGGCAAACCTCAGAGAGTAAATAATGCCATGTAAAGCTTCTTGAGAACATGAACTTTAGCCGTTTGGAGTCGGCATAAAACATGTAGGTCCAGTTCTCGGTTAATTGTGTGCAAACATTTAATAACACACACAACACAATTGATCATAAGAAGCTCGGTCAAAGTCCTTTCAAGGGCTGAAATGGCCAATTTGTTTTTGTTTTTTTTTTTTTTTTATTTTGATGGCCAGATACGTCGGTATGTTGGTGAACAAAGATACGGCGTCGAAGGAGACTAGCACCTCATGTTCTTTTGTCGTCAGTTCTTTAAGTTGCTCCTTCACTTGGATTGTGTTTTTGACATTGTAGTCTTTTGATACCAAGTTTTTTAAAATATGTCCTATGTGTTTGGATAGTTTGTAGCATGGAACGCGAGTCGATGATGCAATTGGTCGAAGTGGTGTATCTTCTTTATGAATTTTTGGCAATCCATAGAGCCTTGGTGCCGCTGCAGAGTCACAGTTTAACTTTTGTTTCAATGGTTTGGATATTTGTTTGCTGTTGTATAACTCGTTTATTATTTTATTGTTGCTCTTTGTAATTTCTTTGTTGGGTCGGTTCTCATTGTCTTGTAGGTGGTTTTATCCTTTATAATTTGTTTCATTTTCTTAGTGTATTCAGTTTTGTATAGGATGACTGTCTTATTTCCTTTGTCCGCACTGGTAATTACAATGTCATTTTTATAACCCTGTAGTAACTTTTGGTGTCACAGTAAACTTTTAGTATGTAGGCGGCTCTTTCGTTTTTTGTGCCTCCCCCTCTCTTATATGCCATTAGTCTGTGTGTAAACTTACTTCGCGCAAGATCTCTTTGTTTTTCATCTCTTAGTGTCTTTGTGCATTCTTCTACTTCAGCGATCAAGTGTGCGACTGGAAATTTTTTGTTGTTAGTGGAAGGCAATGCGAATTTTTTGCCAAGAAACAAAAGCCACTTGCATTCTGCAGGGAATTCTATGTTTGTTTTGTTTTCCATCCAGTCTTCGTTGTATGTAAAACCTAGCTTCTCGAATTGTTGTTGTTTTAATTTGTTGATTTTGTTAGAGAGCGTCAAGTCGTTGTTATGTTTCATGAATGTGAATGTTTGTTTTTGTTTTTCCAAAAATTTTTCATATTCGGCGAATTCTAATGAATCCTTTATTATATTTTCTTGGCGGATATTTGATTTGTTTAGTTTTCTGATATTTATGTGTGTCTGTTGTATTTCTAAACGTAATATTTTCGATTGAAAAATGTAATTTATTTTTGACCATTTTGTTGTTAGGTCACTTTCGATTTTAAGTATTTTGTTCGTGTTTGAGAAAAATTTGGATATATGATTCGGTACTATTCCATATGAATTGCAGATGATGAGGAATTTTTTCCTGGAGTGAAGCTTGGCTAATTTAATGTTATCGTTGTGAAAATTTTTTAAAATTGAGGATGTTTTCCAGTTATATTTATATTTGATATGTTCGTAAATTTGGCCCATTGGACTCGTGTAATTATTACGGCTGGAATTCCGTGTTTGTTTATATCATTTGATTTGTAAAGGTCACTTTTCATTTATGTTATGAAAATTTTATTATTTTAAAAGGCTGATATATAGCGACCGAGATTTATAAATTATATTTATCATGTTATTATTATCATGTGTCATGTATAATTTTGACGACTCATCTGGAATCGATAGCCATGATATAATGACTAGGTAGTATAAATCGCGAGGGCTCAACTGTCATTGGAGGCATAGAATGTCAAAATGACGATTTGACGCCAAAAGAATGCTGCTTCTTGTACAATAATAAATGAAAACAGGGATATTTCTATTTAAGTGTTTTCCTAGAAGTTGGAAATATTTTGCATTATATATTATATTTTTGCGTAAATTGTATCATTATATTATATTATTATTAACTTTTGTGAAATATTTGTTCCTAATACTATGTTCACACTGGGATCAAATTAGGTAATTTCGAGCTTTTATGTAATTTCGACTGAAATTATCTAAAAACTATGGTAATTTCCCATACAATTTGTTGATTTGGAAATTACCTCAAACAAGGTAATTTCGTTTAAATTACTCACGAAATTAGGCAAAAATGCACTACAACCCTGAAATCTGAATATAGTGTGAATTAAACACACCCTTTTTTGGCGTACTAACAATCTTGCTATCCATTCCAGCTGAGCCGTCAAAATTATACATGACACATGATAATGGCCACATTCAGATACTTAGCTGTTTTGACTCTTCGGTTAGCAACCCATTCAGTGAAACTTAGGTGAGCGATGTTTTCAATGAATTAAAAATGCACAATTGATAACATGTACGGCTTAATGCGAAATAATTTAGCAAACTTACTTTGAGTAAGAATTTTCTATTTTTAATTGAACATTTAAGTTGGCAACTTTCGAGAGTGCTGAATGTGGCCAATAATGAATTGAAAAAAAAAATATATTAAACGTCAAACGAAATTATCCAAGCCCAGTGTGAACACTTTTGTACAATTTCGAAATTATCTCACGAAATTACCTAATTTGATCTCAGTGTGAACATAGTATAATACTCCTAATAATTCTAAAATAAAAGCGGAGTTGTTTTAAAATAACGACAATTAAATTTTACTTGCTAACTCTAGATGGAAAATATTGCTGTTTACCTAAATATAAGTGTTTACCTTTTATAAAATGTTAAAAATGTGCAAGTGAAACAACAGAAAAATCCCTTTCTTTTAGTGCAAAAGTAATAAGAAAGTGCAAGACCAAAGACAAAAAATTCCCTGTTTACTTCTTCTTATGATAACACTACTTGTATTTGACACATCATGCCTCCGTCTTGGCAGCGCAGTCGCTTTTTATAATACCTGGTTTTTATATCATGTCGATAGCAAGATTGTTAATACGTCAAAAAAAGGATGTGTTTAATTCACACTATATTCAGATTTCAGGGTTGCAGTGCATTTTTGCCTAATTTCGTGAGTAATTTAAACGAAATTACCTTGTTTGAGGTAATTTCCAAATCAACAAATTGTATGGAAAATTACCATTTTTCTTATATCATTTCAGTCGAAATTACACAAAAGCTTCAAATTACATAATTTAATTTCAGTGTGAACATAGTATAACAGTTGCGAACAGTTGATTACGCTGAATGAGGCCAATGAAAATTAATTATATGGGATGGTGGACTGTGAGCACCCTTTTCTTTTTTATATTTTTTAAAAAAGTAGATTTTAATAGAAACGTCAATGCTATCTTCTATTATTATCATGAACTGTACTAGTACGAAAAATGCTTACTACAATATGAAAAATAGTACTCTAAATCATGCAAGCAAATAATTTTCCGCTGCAACACTGTAACTGCTGTCATTGCAGCAACAGACAACACGAGTTTATTTGTTTACATTTTTGAGCCTTTTAAAAATTGAATTCTTTACAACTCTATACAAGATGCCGCCTCCTTCACAAAGCCGTAAATTTATGTACCCTGAACACTCCGTACCATATACATTGTACTTGGAACCAGAAGATCCAGATGAAGTGTTTCAAAAACTGGATAAACCAGAGTCACCGGAGCTACAACCTCGACCAACATGTGAGTGAGCAAGAATACAGTTTGATTTCAATTTTAATTTATTACTTTTATTTATATAGTTCTCAAAGTAGGCGCACTATCGCAGGTGAAGGGCTCAGCGTATCTGGAATATGGCAAGACTAAAGTTATGGCATCTGTACACCCGCCACGTGAGATAGGCAAACAAACAAAAAAGGGGTGAGTTTGAAGTAAATATAACTTTAGGGTGACAATAAAACCTGTTCCTGTTTTTAATAGAGCCCTAGGCAAGGTTGTGTGTTCGTTAAAGTACGCGCCATTTGCTAGCCGGGATCAGACACAGAATATTGCACGTAAAGAGAGTTTTCTTAGTGTGGCGTTGAAGAAAGCATTGGAGCCGGTAATATGCAGACATGAGTTTCCAAACTTTCAAGTGAGTTCAAAAGCCGTTTGACCACGAAGGATTCTATTTTACTGCCAATTTTAGCTAGATATCAATGTTTTTGTACTGGATGATGATGGTTGTGCCCTAAGCACGGCCATTAATTGTTGTGGTGCAGCGTTGGCTGAAGGTGGCATTCCTACCTATGATCTTATCACTGCATCTACAGTGAGCTTGTATCGGAATGTTGTATTTGTCAATCCAAGTGGTAGGTTTTAAAAGTACATTAATTTGCGACATTTTTTTCTTACATGAATTTGCATTTTAACAAGGTACCGTTGAGCGGCTGCTTTCAAAAATAACCACCGAAGCTGCCGAGGAGGAACATGGAATTGTGGTCACAGCAAGTCTGTCAGCGGTAGGCCAAGTGGCTCAGTGCTTTCAACGTGGCTACATGTCTCAAGAGCGTGTGCAACACCTCACCGAAAGTTCTTTGGAAATAAATCAAAGAATGTTGGATACCATAAAACATGTTCTGGTCAATAAAGTAAAGGAGCATTTAAGTGAAAAAGCTGATACACAATCATAGCTTTAACAAATACTATAAACACAACAAATTACCGAAAAAAAATTTGGTTTTTATTTAATTTTGTTAACTGCATACAAATTTTAGCCTAAAATTAACAATTTTTGATGACTTGACAGAATTTATGCATCGGTAGATGCTTCCAAAACTGCACCCGAGTAAGCCAAATCCCAATAGTGCTCGACTTGATGTTTCTGGAAAAACTCGCGTGCCATTTTTTCCATGGGGAATACCTTGAATTTAATTTCTCCAAAGTGTCGACGCTGGCTGGTGCCCTCCCAGACTAAAACACATGAATTGGGTACATCTTGGCCATCTGGTCCTTGAATAATATCCTCTTCCCACTTTATACGCTGCTGCATTAGACGTTTGTATTTCTTTTGTTGTTTGGGTCCGCCCTCAACTACAACGACGCAACAATCGCGGAAAAGCACCACAGTGCCGGTCATGTGAAGCTGTTTTGCATTGGTCTCAACTTTAAACTTCTTGCTAGCGTTATCCTGCAGTTCACGTATGCGATAGACACTAACATAGACGCCGCATGAGGTGTCCTCTTTTATTTTTCGCACCTTCTTTTCACTTTTTTGTTCTGCTGTGAGTTTGCGTGCGTTGTTGGCGTCCTCGTGCGCCTTCTGACGTTTGGCCATTTGTTCGCGCACATGCGCTTCAATTTTGGTAGGATCTTGTACTGCTTCGGATCCAAGCACACGCATCAGATTTGAAATACGCAGTTTGGGCTCTGGCGGTGGCACTAGACCAAGACGTATCTTCTCTTGATCCTCCTTCCAGGCTTCGCGACGATTTTGACGACGCAATTTCTTGCGTTCCTTTTTCGTTAGAAAAACTGGCAAGTAAACTGGTTTCAATGGTTCATCTAAAATAATGCAAAGATATTATTAGAATAACTGCGAGTTTGTTAGAAAGCTTAAAACTTCAAACCAAGCAACGAACTTACTTGGCGGCTTCATTTGAGTAGGATGCTCAATAAGATTTGAAATAGCAGAACGTCGAATGCAGATTTTACCCTCTCCATCTATTGTATTTAGGTCGTTAGTCAAGATAACAGAGTCCCACCACTCCATGCTGGGCACATCGTCAGGTGTATCCTGTTTTGGTGCAATTAGAGCTAATTTAGTGGCAGAGCTAATGCCAGTTTTGCGCGCTATTTGCGAGATTTCATTCTGCAATTTTTCCAACTGCGTCTTCATACGCATGCGTTCCGCCATCTGTTGGAACTTGCCGGGCTCATGAAAACGTAAAGTACGTTTGTTGCGCACCAGCGGTTTCTGAGCTATGCGCTCATCAAAAAATTTCAAAGCCTCATCCTGGGTGCTGCTGCGTTCCACTACCTGACTTTTGTTAAAAACTTCACGTTTCTTAGCGCGTATGTTGGCTTTAAGCGTAGGAGTTAACGTTGGCATATTAACTGTACGGCCGCTCTTATCAATTGTACGTCCATCTTCATCCAAAATCAATGGTTTCGGCCGATCTGGCACTTGTGCTGCTGGTGGTATCAAACTAGCCAAAGATCCAGATAGTTTGGCGCGTATCTGTGCTTGTAGTTCGGCAATTTTTCGCGCCTTACCCGAGTCTTCAGGCGTTGGTTTCTTGGCCAGCGCTTGTGTGGCCAAAGCAACCGGCAAACCTATCTGTGGCACCGCTGCCAAAAGAGGATCTCTTACCTTCAGGCTATTTAAAGCGCGCTTACGTTCTTCTATTTCGCGCTGTGCATTGGCCATCATTAGTTTGATTTGTGTTGAACTCAGCGATGCCGTGGATTGCAATACTGCAGGCATTGATGTTTCGTTGGGCGTGTCTGTGCCATTCTTAACACCAGCACCACCGCCGCTGGGCAAATCAAAACGTGACCTCTTCGTTGATTCACTCTCTTCATGCTGTACAGTGCGTTTCCTCATCTTTTGCTCCCCACTACGGTAGTCATCCAAATGATGGAAAAGCTTGTCCAAAAGTCGTGATGAGTTTTTTGCATCAAGCACCGTGGCAAGCTTGTCACCAATGCGTTGCTTATCATAGCCACTGTGTAGACAATTTTCAATGGTGTTGACCAGTGTGCGATCCTCCTGGCCAATCGACTTGCTGACAAGCGCTGCGATATCACTATGCAGTTCATCGATTTCCTTGCGCGTATAATAGGACATAATTTTTCGAAATTAATTTGTATAGAAATTGTTTGAGAACTAATTACCAAAAAGTAAAATTAAAATGATTTTTGATTGCTTGCAGGTAATATCCACATTTATTTAGCGTTTTTTGTGAGAATTTCCTTGGGAAAATTGCAACGAAAACTTCTAATAATCAAAAACGTTTCTATTTTCCTGTGCTGTCTGTCAGAGATGCCATGGATGCCAGATCTATGATAGGGTTACATAGAATTCGAGGGATTTTTTAACTGCCATGGAATGTGATATTGCCGTGTGACTTAACAGATATTTGAAATCATGTACAATTTTTCCCACAAACCCAGAGTTGTCAAGTGAAATTACCAAAAAATTTCTCTTTTTCTCTCACTTAATTACCATAAATTACAACGCTCGAAAAATACCTCAAAATACCACAAAATTACCACAAAATACCTAAAATTACCACATAATCCCTCAAATTCCCACAAAATACCACAAAACCTCAAATTACCACAAAATCCCTCAAACTCCCTCTTATATGAAAATTTGTCTGTTTATTGATGAATTGCACAAAACAAAGAGAAAACATATACATACATACATACATACTAATAGAAACAATTGTTTTTTGCACTAAAGTGCATGCATTCACGTGCACTCAGCAGGATGATCAGAGTGTGATTTTTAATGAAAATTGTAGAACAAGCAAATATATATTGTATAATATATATAACAATTACATACAATTATAAAATATATAATTGTAGAACAAAATAGATACATATAAACCACACAATCAAGTGCATTCAGTCATTTCAATAATTGTATTAACGCATCGTTACTTAATTCGTATTTCTGCCACGCGTGTTAAAAATGTCGTTGAGGTATTTTGTGGTAATTTGAGGGATTTTGTGGTAATTTGGGGTATTTTGAGGTAATTTTTTTTCCCACGCGAGAGATTTTTATCACAAAATACCATGGGAATTACCACATCCCACAATCGTTGAAAAATACCATAAACACTATGTTGCTTTTCTGGCAACGTAGCACAAACCATTTAAAGTGCGATTCTAGCCGTGCGAAAATTAGGGAGAGATATTTGAAATCATGTGCAATTTTTCCCACAAACCATTTGAAGTTCCACGCAAATTTTATGACGATTTTATGTTTCTTCATTTATTACGTTAGACATTTATAAAAGTTTCTCTGGGTTCTTCGATAAAATAAATTAAGTAAGATATATTTCAGAATATGCCATCGCAGATAATTTTGTATTTTTTTATTGAACAAAATAAAACAAAAACCAACAATAAATCTTAATTGCGGCTATAAGATAATATAAGGGTCAGTTTAAGTTTTAATTTGATCGTTGAGTTTGAAATATTCAAGTTTTGATGGCTAAAAATGCAATACCTATAGACATTCTTTCAGATCAAATTTTTCAGGAACAAATTTTTTTCGTGTTGATTTCAAAAATAATTTAATTTTAAGTTCAAACATTACTTTCTATAAATCAGAAATTATACCAAATTTATAAGTTATAACTAAGAAGTCCATCCTTTTTGGCGAAGTGCACGATTCAATGAAAATCACCAACACGTCTGTTCAGTTGCTCATTATTTCAGTTCAGCACAGATGGCATATATCTTGGAATCAACGGTTATCCGACAGCAAAACAAATGTGTGGTCCTTATCATGAATAATTTTGTTGAATGTAGATCTTGCAGCAGTATAAATTGACAAATCCTTCCGGCTTCGCTATCCATATTTATGGAGAAATTTGCAAAGTCGATGACACTCGGCAATTGAAACGTTAAAAAATTCTTCAGGAGTTATTTCCAACTGTATAAAAGACTTTTTTTATTTATTCGAATAATTTACATCAAAACTAATATGTTCTAGGACTATTTATATTTATGTACACTAGAGTGTATCGAATTGTATGGGAAAAATCTTACCCCCATTGGCGGTAGCAAAATTAAATAGTACATAACAAATCCTTTCCATTGGTGTACTTTTTTTTTAATTGAACCAATTTTGGCATCCCCCGAATTGAATTTTTTGTGCATTTTTTATCAACTTTTGTGCAGGAGATCCACTAATGGGTTGATTTCAAAATAAAATCAAGCTTATCAATCAATTCTTTTCATATAAAAACACAGAACTGCAAATTTTCAAGAATTTTCAAAGAAATTTCACTTTGAAACAGTTTTTTCAAAGTGAATCTACTTGTTATTTAATATTTGATATGTTTTTATTTTTTGTATGAAAGTACACTCAAAAAAATTCTCTTGTAAAAATAAATAAAAATGTATTTAAAACATATGTAAAGTAGTAGCTCACCGTCCAAAAAAAAATGTATTTATTATGAATAAATTAAGTTATTTATTTTTACTACAGAATATAGAAACTGTTTATTGCAGTTAATTTTACTGCAAGTGTAGTATATTTTACTATATATTTACTTAAACAAAATTAAAAAACCCAATTTTTTTGCAGTATTTAAAAAAATGTACTACATTTATAAAATAATATTTTTTATTTTAATTTATATTATTTGTCATTAGCGTATTAACAATCTAAAGTGTTTAATAGTTAATAATTTTTACAAAATATTAAATAACCTTGTTTTTAACTTGTCACTTATTACACATTACAACTAACAAAAATATAACAGCTCGTTTAAACTCAGCCCCTTGGTCACCACAAAGTCCTTTGTAGCACATCGCTGGAATTAGCAAGAAGAGTTGGTACAGCAACGCACAAATACTAAATGCTGGAAAAGGAATTGTATTAGAAAATAAAGTTATAAAATGTACCCTGATTACTTACAAGGAGTTCAAAGTATTTTTTTCATTTTGCTTTATTTTGTTTATTTTTAATTTTGAAAAAGAAAAAATTCAAAAGCGAAGGCTTAGATTGCTATTGTTTTTTTTTTAAATTCTAAGTATTTTTTGTATTCACAAATGAGTGCATCTGAACAAATACTAACTTCATATAAATACATCGTGTAGTATTAATTACTCAAGTCTAAAAACAGTAAAAAGATATTGAATAACTACATTTGTATTTAAAAATAAATAAAACTACATATTTTTAAAATAAATTTTACTACAGTATTGTTTTGAGCGTATCTTCAAACTTTTTCTTCTTGTTTGCTTACGGCAAAAGTAACATCTTTTTTTAATCTACTACAGTTAACCAAAGAAGAACAACAATTTTTTAGATCCTGTAAAGGACGAAAAACTCGCCTTTTGTTTCGAATTTCGGCCTTTTTGACCGGCCCTCCAACATAGAAAACATTATTCCTTTTCTTCGTTCTGCAGAAGCAGCATTCACTGATGCCTCCGTTACGAGCTTAACATGCCGCTCAGTGCACTATGGGAAATTTTACCCTATTTTGTGGCCAAAATTCGAAAAGTTGAAGTATCAGCTTAAAACTTGATCCATTACTTAAGTTGGATCAGGTTTAAGCTTGCCTTACAAAAATATACTTGCCACGCCCACTTTTTTATAGGTGGGATATATAGAGTTGAATTATTAGCTTGAATTTTGATCTAGCACTTGGGCTCGAATTAGTAAGCTTCCAATACAAAAATTGACTTGCCACGCCCACTATTTCTACAGATAGGCGGTAAAAAGTTCAATAAATGTTGTAATTTTTAAGTTAGAAAAATTTTTTTTTAATATCGCACAAAATCGCAATATGAGATTTTGTGGCAATAACACATAAATGATTGCTCCATCGATGTATGATGAGGTTTTCTTGAACTCTCTTGAACTTTTTTTTTAAATTCTAACTAAAGTTTTCTTTTAAAATTACACAATTTCTCGTAAAGGTTACTTATAATAAATTCACTTCCTATCAGAAGCATACAATTTAATAGAAATTATTAATTGATATGTTATTCAACAAACCATCACTAGTTTTTCCATTTTTTTAGTTATCTTAATTTGCTGTTCGATTTTGAGGTACATCCATTTGAACACGATATAAAAAAAAGTAAATTTTTAACTCATTTCGAAACAACATGTTTGGGATTACCATAGCAGTGGTAACACATTATCTAAAAACAGAGTTTACATTTGTATGCTTTGGAGTATTCCCTGCTAGATAAAACCAAAAATAGAAAGATTCAAACAAGTTGAAAAATTGACTTTTGGCCTCAAAATGGGGCCAAATTTCCCGATGTGCACTGGTTCGGCATAGGATTAGGCATTTTAGTTTACTGAAAATATCGCTCTTTTTAGTTCAGTTGGGTCTTATGAACAAGTTCGTTTATATAGCTTTTTAGCTCATTTAGTACATTTGTTCTTTTATATTTTAGATCTTAAGGCTTAAAGTTAATTATTTTTAAACGACATCTGTTTTTCATCATTTTAGTTTAAATAACGAAAAGGCTAAGTAAATGTAAATTCTTTCATTACGAAATAATGCCCAAAATAAAAAATGAAATAATGCCCACATATATTTTATACAAATTTTGGACGTTATTTCATTATTTCAAAATATTTTAAATTATTTGTTTTGAAAATTTTTTGGGAGCTATTTCATTCTTGATTTGATTTAAAGACCAGAATTTTTTGGGCTTTACTTAATTTTTATTTTGGGCGTTAATTAATTGGATTTAAGATAAGATCCCAGTTTCGATTTGGATCACAACGCGATCATTTGTGGCTTTTGTTTCCAAAGCAAGATCCAGATCTAGATCTTAGGCCAAAAAAACGCAGCTAATGTTACAGATTAAAAATTTTTTAAAAAGTGGCAACTCTTATGTGGCCGCTCGATTGTAAACGATAACAATCTTTTGTGCCTTTTTCGTTTCGTTTCGAGGAATGTCCATTAATTGTGTGTTTCTCTTTGACACATTCGTTCGATTTTCGCATTCACACTGCTTGCACTTTCCGCCATATTTGTTGAAGCCGCTTTTGTGGGTAAAATATTCGATTGTGACGTATATTTGTTCGCTGTGAAAAGTAAACGTAAATTAAGCGTATTTTTGTGAACATATTGTTTTGAATTTGCGATTAATTGCAAATATGGCATCTGAGGAAGAGAATGAAGATAATTTTCAAGGTAAGTGAAGAAATTTACATGATTAATTTAAGTTTAAAAAAAGGCGAAAATTTCTTGACCATGTTCGTTAAAGGGACGAAGTCAACGACGTCGCTCGTCGTCCGTCAGTGTTCTTTCGTTGTGCTGTTTCTCAACAATCTATCTTAACCAATTAACTATTAATCATATTTTGAAGTAAATTCCTAAAATTGCTGTTACCAACAATAGCGAACATTTGTGCTGATAAAAATTATACAATTGGAGTAAAGCATGTTTTGGCTTATTTATTTTTGGCCTTTATTCATTATCGTTGCATTCGTTTGCTACCGTTTTTATTGTATATTTTAAGCTTGTATTTATCCCTTCTTCTATTCTTGAGTTCGTGGTTTAGTAAAGTGAAATAGCAAATGATACAAATATCAGGCTATCTCATAATGTCAAAATAAGAAACGGACTGAAAGTGAAACCACTTTTCGATAATAGTGAAGGAATTTTGATAAAATTAAAGATCTTATTAGATGCAGCGTTGCCAGATTGTGAAAAATTTATCAAAACTGGTAAATAAACGGGTAAACTTTTGCATTGAAAACCAAAAACTTTTTTGTGCAAATTTTCCAAAAACTTAAATGATGGACTTTTTTAGGGGAGATTAAGATTTCCGGGGCGCCGCGATTTGACGATTTGAAATGTTGTGTTATTGATTTGTTTTTGAGTTATCAATTTATTTTTTTTTTGGTCTATGAAGAAAATAGGCTATATTATTCTTAATATATAACCGATATTAATGATTAAGGTTTTATTTAAAAGGTTATATATTAGGCTTTTAGAAAAAAATTTTAAATTAAATTTATAAAATCTGTTGAGTACTTTGTGTTTTATAGGTATTTTTGTGCAATAAAAAAATATTTTCTTACACAAAACCGTTATTTTCTCAAAAATTGCCGTTATTACTATGAATTATAAAGAGTAAATTATTAAAGCTTGAAAATTTATCTTTCATTTGGTATATAATATATATAATTTATTTGACTTTTTGTGGTGGTTTTTATGATACAATGATTTGCCTTGTACGGAAAATTGCTTATTTCAGTCATTTTTACCTTCGATGTTTTGCTTTCTTACTCCATATTTTTGAATATCGCCATTACAATAAACGATTATTTTTAAAGCAACATTGTAGCTACAATTTTTATATGAATTAACGGGATTTTCGAATCAGTGAAAAAAATTTGTAATTTTTATTTGATCAGTTAATAAAATACTATAAATATTTTTATTTATCGAAAAAAAGGTAAAATTTTCAGCTTTTTAACATATATATATTTTAAGTATCTTAAAAACGTAAATTTTGTAGAAAAAACAGGTTCTTTTGATTAAAAAATTCAAATCTGATATTTATTCGCTTATAAGTTTAAAAACTTTTTTGAAATTATATATGTATTATATATCGTTGAAAAGGCATTTAATTACCTTTCGAATTGCATTTCAATCTTTAAGATTCATTGGATATTGGCAAAGATATAGAAAATTTTGTGAACAGATTTTTTAACAAAGAAAACACTTGGAAAATTTAAATTTCATGTAATATGGTGTGAAATTAAATAAAATATGTATATTTTTATATGTCAAACAAAAGGTCTAACTGTAAGCTTTTAAAAAAAAACATATTTTTAGTAACTTAATAACGTAAATTTTTTAGAAAATAACGGTTTTTTTCATTAAAAAATCAACTTTGGCATAAATTCGCTTATAAAACTAAAAATATTGTAGCAATGATATATATAATATATTTGAAAGGTCATTTAATGACCTTTCAATTGACATATCAAACTTAAAGATCCATTGCGTAATGGCAAATATATAGATGTTTTTTGAACAGATCTTTTAACAAAAAAATTTTTAAAAAAAATCGATAACTCAATAACTAATAGAGCTATCGATTTTTTGTTCGGCGAATCATGTTTTTCAAATCGCGGCTCCCCGGAAATCGTAATCGTGCCAAAAATATATTAAAATTAAAGGCATTTTCCAATGTATTGAACTTGTTTGCTGAGGAAAAAACTTATCTAAGAAAAATAGAGCTCAACCTTACCTTTTGAGTTTTAGCAGTTGAAGCTGCTGCATCATTTTCCTGCAATAAAAAACCATGCGCATCATTATTAAGCGATGCCAATTAAATTATTTAAGTTTGATATGTTTTATTTTACCAACATATCATATTTATATTTTGTATGTTATCGAGAAAACCTATGCGCTTCGATTCTAATTGCAACCATCAACGTTGTTTAATCATAATTAAGCTTTCATCATAATGGAGCATTATCATTAGAGCATAAATTGTAATCGAAAACTCAACTCAATATTTGTTTTTCAAATTCCTCAGCAAGTAATAACAGTTCAATCTAATGGAAATGAAAATGGTTGAAGTTTGCGCCATTGTAATACTTAATAATTTAATAAAATTTGTGATTTATAAGAAAGCTCCAGAGTCGCGGTTACAAGTCCTGTAAGAAAACAAGATTCAAACTCATTAGACAGTGATACTGATAACAGGTACTTAAAATATAAAAACGTAGTAGTACCGAAGACCGTCAAAAGTCATATCTTTGGTAATATCCCAACTAACCATGAACTTCGATAAGGCTAGGAAATTTGAATAATCGATAGCTGAAGCTTGATTTGAGCTTCTATAAAGCTTGCAACTAGAAGTTTACTTTTTAACGAAGATAAAGTTGACATAATAGCTGTTGTGAAGTATTTCAGAAGTTTTATAAAGGCTTAATTCAAAGTTTCTAATAAGGTTAAAAATTTTTGTCAACGGAAACCTTGGGAACTTTTAATTTTAAAAGAGCTTCGGTTAAAATACCAAACGAAATTGCTGCCTCTAAGTCTGAAAAAGATTTCTATAAATCTTTAATAGATGCATTTTCGAAATTACTTTCAATTTTGTATGAGTAGATCTTTACAGACTTCGAAATTATATGAACTGAAGTTAAAACCTCTCGGACCGAGAAAACAACGTAATCAAAGTTCAAATAATTTATAAAGTTTAAAATACAGAAAAATATTAAAACTAGTAAGGTATATCTTCGACTTGGCCGAAGTAAAAATACCCCACGGCCGATTCTGAAGGGTGGAAGAATCTTAAATTGGAGAGCTTTTTGTATGAGCATTTGAGAGATATTATTATTTTTATGTGTCTAAAATACATACATATCAAATTGTTTTCCTGCAGCTTAAATAAAAGCCTTTTTATAAAGTTTTAAATTTTGGGGTTGTATGGGAGAAGGGCGTGTTAGATTGTGTATGACGCCCATTTTTCTAACATACCTCAGTTTCGACATAGAATGCACATATACCGAGTTTCTGTCTAGTAATTTTAATATTAGCCTCTTTATAGATTTTTCAATTTTGGGGTTGTATGGGAGGTGGGCGTGTTAATGGGTGGATGACGCCCATTTTTATAACACACCTCAGTTTTGACATTAAATACACAAATACCGAGTTTCCATCTTGAAACTTTAATATTAGCCTCTTTATAGATTGTTCAATTTTGGGGTTGTATGGGAGGTGAGCGTGTTAGTGGGTGGATGACGCCCATTTTTCTAACACACCTCAGAAAAATGTTTTGACATTAAATACACAAATACCGAGTTTCCGTCTTGTTACTTCAATATTAGTCTCTATAGATTTTTCAATTATGGGGTTGTATGGGAGGTGGGCGTGTTAATGGGAAGATGACGCCCATTTTTCTAACACACCTTAGTTTTGACATTGAATACACAACTACCGAGTTTCCGTCTTGTAACTTTAATATTAGCCTCTTTATAGATTTTTCAATTTTGGGGTTGTATGGGAGGTGGGCGTGTTAGTGGGTGGATGACGCCCATTTATCTAAGACATATCAGTTTTGACATAGAATAGGCATATACCAAATTTCAGTATTGTAGCTTTAATATTAGCTTCTTTGCAGAGTTTTCAATTTTGGGGTTGTATGGGAGGTAGGCGTGGTTTTCATCCGATTTAGCCCATTCTCGAACTTGACCTTAGTTTTTTTAAAAAAAAGCTTAAATATCGAATTTCATTACGATATCTTCAAAATTACGGCTGTAATCGTGTCGACAGACGGACAGACAGACGGACATGGCTAAATCAACTCAGGTGGTGATGCTGAGCAGGAATATATACATTTTTCCATACCTACCACGCCTCCTTTTGGGTGTTACACACGTCGTGACAAAATTAATATACCCCTTACGCTGTACGCGTGGGGGTATAAAAATGCACAATACTTGGGTAACACCACAAGCGTTATGCGATATCAAAATAAAAATGCAAGCGACCAATCCATTCATTACTGAATCAGAACAAAACAAACTAGGTGTCGACAACCGATACATTGATCGACAACCGTCACAAAATTATTAATGGAAGTATAAGAAATTTTTTTTTAAAATTTAATTTAATTATTTTTGAAACTGACGATAATAAAATGTCAGCTTCGAAACTGCAAAAAAGCGTAAAATTTTTATTTATTAAACTATTGATTACCAACACAAAAATGAGCGAAAGGTTAAGGTTGATTAGAAAATCGTAAAAACCATCAGAAATGTATTTTCTAAGAGAGGCGGCAGCCTCGTATATACTGAATAGAAACATATAAGAGGCTTCTACATCAGTTAGAGCTTGAATGGAAAGGTATAATTTCCAATCCAAAGCTTATAGTGCCAAACTGCATTATATTTCGTATACATTAATAAGAAACTGAAGCTTCTATGTCCAATTAGTTTTGATAATTTAGGGAGCTCTTTTTTCAGTAAAATCAAATAATTTATTTATTTGAAAATTGGACAGTTGGTTTTCGAAGCTACTATTTTCAATAAGTTTAGATAAGGTAGGTTATTGAAACCAAAGCATCTAGTATGTATCATATAGAAGCAATTTCAGTAAAATCAAATAATTTATTGATTTGAAAACTTGAGATTTGCTTTTTGAAGCTACTATTTATTTCCAATAAGTTTTGATAATGTTTGTAGTAGAAACTGAAGCCTTTCGGATGTACAGAAAAGACTCAGAGTTTCCTTTAGCATTAAGTCATTCAGATTCAGCTCTTCGTATATAAAATAGAAATAGGTCAATGGATAGCCCTTCGATCTCAAATAATAAAGTTCGCCTTTTTGCCATTATATAAGTCAATAAGCGTGCTTTCAGGAAAAACGTAGGTGTCACAATGAGTTGCTGTAAAGCTTGCTGCAATCTTTAGAGAAGTTTGTGTGCTAGTTGGTATTGCTTGTTTTCATCAATGTTGTCATAACAAGAATAAAAAGCTTTTCAGAAGAATGCTAAAAAATTAAAAATATTAGAATTTTTGCTTTGGATGTGAAAGTTGTTTCTTAAATGTGAAATTTTTTGGGAATTTTGGAAAAATAAAATTTTTGGATGTGGCAACCCTGATTAGATGATGCCCATTAATTGATATCATTGGTTAGAATTGCCGGGAATTTCAATATACATAATACTATCTCTATTTTCATTGCAACTCTCACAGAATTGATTAAATTATTGGTTGAGCTGAAAAAATTATTGATAAGTAATCATTTCGATAAATATATTGTGCATGGGAATTATACACGGAGCGATGTGGGATTTTTGGTGTAGACCAGAGGTGCACACAAGAGCTTCGGGGAGCCACTCAGCTTTCACAGACAAGTCGTGTGTTCGAAGCTACCGAACTTTTGCGACGCTAGCATTGAATCAGTTTGCGTTTGATCTTCACGCAGTAAGCATCTAATGCGCAAACTGATATGTTGAATTTTTGTTTTATACACACATACTAAGACAAAAATGGTGTAGACTCATCTCTATGTTGGTCGCACATCTGCGAACGCGTGTATCATACAATATGGCGATGTGAACATGTTTTCCTTACAAGAGTTCAATTATAGAAACTTTGCTAAATACAGGGTTATACTTGAAAAAACTAAAAAAGTACTTTTTAAAAAAAGGAAAAGGAAAGGAAAACGAAAAAATATTCGTTTTTCAACGAAACGAAAATTGATTTGATAAATTTTTATCGTTATTTAAAAAACGAAATAATTTTGATAATTTATTTTTCTACCTCAACAAAACGAAAAAATTTTGTTGATTTCGTTGTGCATGTCGGCTCTGAATACTTTTTTGGAAACAACTTTTTTTCAACTTAACTCAAACAGAGTTAAATCAAATATCTTATTGTAAAAACGCTTCCAAAGTACTCCACACATGCCTACTTTTTTCAAAACAATTTCATTACTTTATCCAAAAACATTGTATATCATATATTTCATACAACATACAAAAAATTCTAAAAAATGTTTAAACAACCAGCAAACATTTCTGATATCGTACTTTAAATATTAGAATGTGCTCAAAATAGTACTAGACTAAATGTTCAATACAATTTGGTTACATTTGGGTGACCACAGAGTGTTGTTTTCTCAAAAATTGAATTTTTCAAGGGAGATAAAATGGCAACTAAAAATATATATAAGTTTACCATTTTTAGAATTTATGACTTGGTATAAATAAGTATGCATTTTTTTAACGTCATAACCAAATTAAATTACGGGAACTTAAAGATTAAAATTCCAAACAAGCTTAAGAGTTTCGGATTTCGCTGCAATATGTTTACAAAACTTAAATCAAGCTGTAAAAATATTCATTTACTTGGTAATTTCCAAAGCGTCTAGCTTCAAGAATAAAGTTGAAAAATTTAATACTTATAAATAAATAATCAATAATCAGGTAACTGTTAAATTACTTATTTATTAAATAATCTATTCAGAATACTTTCCCTGAATAGCAGAATACAAATTTATTTATTATAAATAACATATATATTATAATAATCTAAGATTTGTGACGGATACTTTAAATAACAAATTGTTCAAAAGGTAAGTAAGTAGTTTTAATAGTTTATGTATTTGTAAGCTTTTATGTAATCTTTTATAATCCTTATTGTCATATTTTTCAACTGTTAGTGTCGTTAAGTAAAATTTATCAAATAACTTCATAATGTCCAAATTAATAACAATTTAAATCGAGTATGTGACCATTGCTAATTTCTAATTCAGCTTAAAGAAAATCAATATTTAATATTTTTTTTTTTTGCTTTATTAAAACCGAGACCCTAATTTTGAGTAATAGTAATAATATATTGGTATTATTAAATATTTGTAACTGAAAAGTATACAGAACGATTATGCTTGACTACGAACCCAGAGCCGGGTTCAAATCCTAGCCTGGCTGTGGTTATACGCTTTAAAGATAATGTTAAAGATAATGTTATGTATGGTATTCCTTAATAACTGGAATTGACTGAATTCCATTAAAAACGAAAATTTTAAAAATTGGCGATTAAATCCAATATAATAGTAATTGAATATTTAAAAGGAAAATAATGGGAAATGTTTCAAAAATTTCAAAGCATATTTTTTTTATTCACCCCTATCACGCACTGCGGCGTAGTCTCCGACGGAATTCGAACCTACGCTACGCATACGCATAAAATGGTATCATGTACTACGCTCTAGTCGAAGAAAGTCTTGCCAACTACAGAAAACTTATGAGAATTTCGAAAATGCTGTTTTATGTCAAATTATGAAAAAAAAATAATTAAAAATTTGAAATATGTTATTTTTTTATATAAATTTGTAATATGTGTGCAAAAATAAAATGAATAAATTGTAATAAAATGGACTCCATTGCAGCGGTGATATAACTTGATGCAGAGGAGCATGTTTGTATGCACATATATGTTAAGATTGTAAGGGAAGATAAAGAGATACTTGCAACGCATTCATCTGCAGGCTGACTTCTTCCCAAAAGCTTTCTACTTTTCTTTTGATATTTAACGCAACCTTTTGCAACATTTGGCTGGTCAGACATAATGCTGACGAATCTTTCATATTGGTTTCTGATTGTTGTGGACCTGTTTGATAGCTTGGGCCTATTAGAAATCCAATTAAAAATTTAGCTTTTAGTTTAAGCAAAGTATACACATTATTAATATTCCACATTCTGTGACGCACCTTCTTTTTTTAATTTAATAAGATTTTGCACTTTCAAAATTATAATTTTGCCAATTTTGTTCAAATTGCTTGCTTTCCACCAATAATAACAAACGTAGATATTTCCCTCAAAAATATGTCAAAATTACAATTTTTGCGTAGTACATGATTTTGTTTTTCATATTTCGAATTTAACGGAGAACATATTGTACATATTACGAGCGTTATTAAAACGGAGACTACGCCGTAGTGCGTGAAAGGGGTGATTACTATTTTTATTTTTGAAACTAAAGGGTTCTTATTGTTGATAGATATTTCAGCGTAAATAATCCAAAATTTATAATTTTTTAATTATAATTATAAGTTTTCAAAATTATTATATTAGGCTGCTCTGTTAAAACACAATTTTATAAATATTTTCAATGATAAAAACTGATTTATTAAAAACGTGGAATTTTTAATGTAGTCACGTCTGTCAAAGGCAAAAGTAAAAAAAAAATTGTGTGTTTTGGTGGTTTTAGTAAACATAAAATTGGCATTTGATCACGATTCGTTTCTTTAATAAACCCTTTTTAAATGAAAACTGAAACAATTAAGGCCCCTATTATGTATTACAACTCAACTTAAGTTGACTCGAACGTATTACATACATTTCAGTTGAAGCATGTGTTTGCCTTAATCTCTTAATAATTTTGAAAATATATGTTCAACTGAATTTATGTAATACGTTATACGAAAAAAGTTAAGTTAAATCGAGTCAACTTAAGTTGAGTTGTAACACATAATAGGGACCTAAATACTGATCTATACTCAGCAATATTACCATATGTGTGTACGCCATACTCCAACATAGCAAGCAGACAAAATAAAGTACAGCAAAGACAATTAACTCTAAATGTGTCCGCAAGTTAAAAATATTATTCTCCCCATATTCCCATTGATGAAATCTAAAAGTCAAATCGAAATCTAAAAGAATTCATTCTTATTTGATCTCATTTTGTTTGATGGTAGTCATTCGGATTCCTATATCCCTGGGTAATAGTCCAAATACTGTCGACACTGCACAGACCTCATGCACGCAGACTTGTTTTTTAAGTCACTTTTGTTACGCAATGAGTGCGGACAGTGATGTTTCATGATTTATTTCTTTTAATTTCATTACTTACACTTCATTTTCATCGTTTTAATTTTCTAAATTTTCCCTTTCTGTTTGCATTTTTGAAGACCTTCAAACACGTGTTTGTTACGACTGTCTAGTCCATTTGACTCTTAATGAAAAAATCCCTTTAATGCATTTTATACCATGAGTCTGGCATCCATGAAAGTGTAATCGAAATATGTAATCGATATTTCACAAGGAAATACCAGGGTGCATGAAAAAAAAACAGCAGACAGAATGGAATGAATAGTGGGACGTTGATGAAAGTAATTTTAATTTTATTAAAATTTAAAATTCAAAGATAAATAAATGTTTTGCTGTTTCACTGTGTGTTATATATAATTATAATGAAATCAATCTCAATGCAGTTGTTGAAATAAATATGCAATAAAATCCAAGAATGAATTTTGACATTTAATAAACTAGTTGAATTCGCATTTCATTTTGTACCGTACTATTGCTTTTTCGCTCTTCACTTGATTTTGGATGTCTATTTTTCCTTGTCCAACCATAATTTTGTGCATATAACCGACTGCTCGCACACACCGTATCAAGGTTTGTTCGTTCGAAGATTGCGTTCTTTTTGCTTCCGCGAATTTCGTTAGTTTCATTTGCCAGTAAATTCCTATGGGGCGATATAGGGAAAAAGTGGATATTGTTCGATTCATTGTTGCTTGGACGTGGCAGCCATGACGTGATTTCTGACTTTGACTTGGGAACTTGCTGTAGAAAAATTCCATTAAATCAAGAAATTTGCTTTGCAAAAAAACTCGAAAATTGTGCGAAAACATAGTTTTAAAGTGTGAACAAAAGTTGAATTGTGTGTATTATGCTGAAATATGATAAAATGTGTTTATTTTGTTGCACGTACATTCGTTGAGACAAAGCATTGATATTTTTCTATTCCGACTTGGATTTTGATTGATTCCCCCTGCGCCGCAGCTCACGTCGCTTGTACAAAAATCGTTAAAACGACGTCGTCGTCGTTGTCGCAAAAGTTCGGTTCGTGCATTTGTGCGAAGCTCGTTTCGATTCACCGTCGTCGTCGCGTTTAATTCAGTCAAATCCAAATTTTTCTTTTAATTTTGTAATTTAAATATATATATAATTTTTCGCTACGGTAGTATTCTTTGCCAGACTTGAAGGCAATAAAACAAAACCAACAAATCGACCAACGTTTGATATGCACCCAGCGACTACATACAACAGCCTTGGACGGACAGCTTTTGCAACAGCCAACCTTCGCTGGGGAAAATCCCCTACCCTCCACTGCTTGCAACATCATCAATATATAGACAGACATCACGAAATTCCTAGAATATTGTAAAAGTTTCTGTGTTGAACTTCTCAAAAACCCAAACAATACTATGGATCCATTCGGTACAAACATTAGTTATCAAAAATATTTCAATAGAAAAATAATCGACATGTACGGAATCTTAAACATTAGCCACAATAGCGAAGTTTAATTTTTTTCTTATATATACCTATACATCTATAGCGCATAAAAACGTCGACAACTTGGTTGGTCGACATAAGAAGTGAAAGTATTGTGCAGCTCGGCTCATTCGGTATATCCACACCACTCTTGTCTCCGTTGTCTACAAGCATCAAAATGCCTCAGTTCGTCCGACGTTTGGTTTTCGCTCTATCCATGCATTCGTCCACAATTTTGTTGTTTTCAATCGGAATACAACCCAACAAAAAACAAAAATCAAGAAAAAAAAAGATGAATAAAAAACGCAAATAATAAAATATTGTATAAAATATTGTTGCGTTTGCTGTCCAACTGCACCACCCCACCTTTGCTGTGATCTACTCTCATTCCATCCATCCATCCATCTATATATTCTGCTATTTTATTTCGTTAAAGCTTATTCGTTGTTGCTTGCTAACTTGTCTGCGTATTCTTGTTGTAGTTGTTGCTGTTACCGTAATAAAGTCATGTCTATCCGAGCGTTCAATTCCTTCAAACTTATCTTTTTGTGGTGTATTTGATTTTTTTTTTCTTTTGGTTTTTCGTTAAGTAGAATGATTTTTATTTCCACTCGGCTTGTGAAAATGGGGCCAACTAACGTCCTGGGTCCTACTTGGAATTTGTATGTCGTAACAAGTATTTCTTGAAAAGATTTTTCTGTATATCAGAGCTTAAGTTAGTCCCTTGACAACAGAGTCTCGACTCTTCTCTGACCATAAGTTGTGAAATTAAATGTGCCAGCGTTATGATGATGGAACACTAATAATTTTTGATTTCAATCTAGATAACGGCTAAAGAGCACAAGGCGAAAGTTTGTGAAAAATAACTTCTTTTATCGAAGTTATCATTTGTAAAGCTTGAGCGCAAGTTTTATTTTCTGGAACATACCTATGTATTAGCTTAAACAAAGTTTAAAATGCCTTAACCTCAGTTTAAATTTTAACGCCGATAACTTATCTCAAAAAATCAAAGTTTAACTTGGTGAGGCAAGTTTAAATTTAAACACAGAAATTCTAGGTTTTTAAAAAATTTAAACTTAGATTTTGTCAAAAATTCTCTGAGAACATTGGAAATATTATCAATAATAAACAAAAAATAAAAAAATCATACTTCAAAAAATTCAAAACAATAAAAAAAAACATATATTAGGGGTATTCACGATTCATTGCACTTGCCAGTGTAATTGAGGATTTGAGGACTTGTGCAGTTAGGTTTTCGTGAGCACACCAAAATTTTAATTGAGATTATTATTATAATTTTTATTGAGATTATTATTATAATTTGAATGAGATTATTATTTATCAAGTAATTGAAACTTAGACTCTTAAATGTTGCATCACTATTTCAAACCTGTCAAATTTTTCAATGTACACAACTACACTACTGCCTAAGTCCTCAAGTTTAAGGCAATAGTAGAAATGTAGTTGTGTAGATTTTTGAGTTACGTATATTTTGTTTTTGTTAAGAGCACAAGTCCTCAACTACATTGGCAACTGCACTGAATCGTGAATACCCCTATTAAGTTTTGAAAAAAAAATATTCCAATGAAACTGACAGTTTGCATTATTTTATCAAAAATGTTTTAAATATTTTGATGTTCTACGTCAAATTTGTAGAATTTTTACTACAGTGCCGCTCAAATATGTTTTTTAATCTTAGTTTAAATTTTTAAAAAGGGTTTAAGTAAACTGCCGATAAAAATGAGATAAGTTACGAAAATAATTTTAACTGAGTTTAAAATTTAAACTCTGTTTACGAAATCTGAGGTTAAGGAATTTAAACTTCGGAGATCAGTTAACGGGCCTTAATCAAATATGCGTTTGTTAACGGAAGGGATGATCTATAGGCTTTTGGAGACATTGGCTTTTGGAAGTGTTAAGTGGTAATTTACTTTGCTTGCACCAAGTGTAGATTGAGTCAATGTTGGCTTCTAGAAGAATGGAATCAGTATTTGATTTAACGGTCTAAGTTTTAATATTAGTATTTAGAGGCTTATCAAATGCCTTCTCAAAATCAGTAAATGACATCGGTTTATAGACCTGCTTCAAAGTTAGTAATATCATCAGTACCTGGTATAGGGCTATTTTTCATGCTGGCTAAAACAATTTCAATATCCTCGATTTGGAATGATAAATCATTTAAGTCAAGTACGGAATTACATGGTCGACCAGTCAGTACAGGACCAGAGCTAGAAACAGAAGATTAGACCGATTTTATATAATCAGCAAACGAGATAAGACATAGAGCTATGTAGTCCCATTGAGTTTTTTTTTTTTTGTTATTAATATAAGTCCAAAAGTAGTTACTATTATCCTTGATAAATTATTCCGTTGAGAAAATAATTTAAAGAAAGGAATTGTTATACATTTGAGGCCAGTACTCTTCAAATACCACCCAACATTTTATAGTTTGAAAGGAAAATCCTTTCACGTCTCGGTTATTTTTGGAGCTATTTGTAAGTTGTATTTAGGGTTCCCAACTGTCCCGGATTGCACGGGACGTCCCGCACTTCAGCTAATTTTTTAGCGTCCCGCGACGGTCCCGCAAGGGCCTTTTGTCCCGCATTTGAGAACTTAAGATTGTTTCTATCTAAATTTCCAATTTGACATGAAACATAGTTTACTAAAACTGTAATTTTATTATAAAATTTAATTTATCATTTATTTTTCATACATTTTATTTATCAAAACGTTTTTGATTTATTTTTTGGTTTTTTCATGAATTCGGCAAGAGTTGGAAAGAGATCTAAACAATATCAAGTAACCAATGCGATGGTGTAAAGGCATCGTTGATACCCTTTATTCATCAAAGAATAAAAGGAAATATTATATATGTATATATATAATTAAATAAAAAATTGCATTTTTTGGTTTTTTCATGAATTCGGCAAGAGTTGGAAAGAGATCTAAACAATATCAAGTAACCAATGCGATGGTGTAAAGGCATCGTTGATACCCTTTATTCATCAAAGAATAAAAGGAAATATTATATATATATATAATTAAATAAAAAAGAAACAGTTTCGATAGTATCGTAAGTGTAGACGTAGAATTCCGTTTAAGTTGTAACCTCTTGTACTTTATCTTTTTGGTCCGATAGTTTTGTTCATTTTCCACGTATTTTTATTGATCTTCCAAAAATTAAAAAATAAATGAATAACACTCAATTATGGACTACTTCTCGAGGCCAAACAAAGAAAAAGTTAAAAGTAAGTATGATTAAATGAGCAAGCAAAAAGAAACAAGCAAAATTTCAAATTTTTTCGATCATTTTGTTAAGTTTGACAGGTTGAGTTCATTGATTTAGTTGAAAAGAAGGCGAAGCAAATGCACTTTCCATTGGTGCCACTTTCGTCTCTGCCAGATATATAGTTTGCGAGCTACAGTCAGTTTAACTACTTATTTCAAATTAAAATTAAGACCCCGATTTTTAAAAAATCGTATGGTTACTATATTTCTCGCTGAGCACATGTCCTTTCCTCTCGTCTCTTTCTGATATTTAGTTTGCTAGCTACCCTTTCTGTTCGATGCATAGTTTGCAAACTATTTGCACTAGCTAGTGCTAGTGGGATGTGGAATCCAAATTAATTTGCATTATAAGCAAAAATTAAAATTTTACGCCATCTATTGGGTAAAAGCATAAAAAGAAATATGATCCAACTCGTTTTTTTCATAAGAGTTAAATCTAACCGGATCACAGAACCATTTCGTTAAATTTGACAGATTGAGTTCACTGACTGAATTGAAAAGAGGTTCATGACCTCTGGTTTCAAAATAGAGCACTTAGTATACTAGAACAGTAGTGCATTCATAAACCCAATGCGAACTAATGCTTACAATGCTGCCAAAGCAACCAATCAGTTCGTGCAAAACCAAAGTATACAAGCAAAAACAACGAAAGAAAAACATGAAAGCAGCAGGCACATAAGCAGCTGATGATTGATTTTCTTATATTAAAACATGCATTTTTCTTCTTATATTTTACTATTTTGTAAACCAAAGTTAGATATTCATTCAGCGCAGGATATATCTGATATTTTAGTGTATATATTATCTTTGAACGAAGAGTATTAAAGGCTGTAGGTATACCCTAAAGTATTCGCCAAAAACGTTGCCTAATGACCTTGAAAAAATCTGTTAAAACGACCCCATACAAACCGCGCTGTAAGACGTAATTCTACGTCAAAATTGCATCTAATGTTGTCCCGCATTTTTGATGGCTCCGTCCCGATTGTGTACTTTCCAGAGTTGGCAACCCTAGTTGTATTGCTTATTTGACGTAGAAGTTTGTTGTTTTTAATTTATCTCTTGGCATTTTTTGCTGTAGGATGCGATAGGGAGAAGGATATTTTAGAGTAGTTTGCGAAAAACTGAAATATGAATCATAAAAGTTGGCATAGCACCGAAGCTCACTAGGTAGAATGAGACAAACTTCAACTCCCTTAATTTAAGACGAAATAAAGCGACCAAGAAGATTTCCAGCTTTCCACAAAATTAAAGTATTCGATAAGTGTCAATATATTAACGCTGCGTTTGACAGCTTTATATCGCCGGTTTAGTGAAAAAAGGTTCAAGGAATTATTCATTCTTAATTCTTAAAAAGAATTATAAAAACAAATCTATGACATGCATTGATTTTATTATCTTTCTTTAATTGAAATATGAAATATTTTCTATTGAAATATGTTAGGTACTACAAATATTATTTAGTTTTCAAAATAGAATTGCTTTAAGGACGGACCCTATTGGCGAGCAACTTATCGCAAAATTGGTTGATATTTTTAGCTACAGACACACATGCTAGTTTTTCAACTTCGCTTCAATGAATTTTATGATTGTTAATTTTATGATTAATTTCACTTCAATGAATTTTATGATTGTTATAAAGAATTAAAAAAAAAACAAATTATTTGATTTTTCCAAACAATAAAATTTTTCGCTGAATGGGATGCTACATGAAGCGTCAGAAAAGTTGGCAAGTTGATGCAATATAAGTCCAAGTAGCCATATGGGAAACTTATGATCAATTTTCTCCATTTTTAACTGCAAATTTGTAATTTTTAAGTGCATAATAATATGCATCATTAATATAAGCATTTATTTAAATTCTTAATGATGCAAATTTTTCTCTTATCACTTCAGTTGAATGAAGTATATGTAGTCAATTGGTACAGATCAAGGCATATTTATCCAGGTACTATAATTAACAACCGAATGAATGGCAGTATAATGTCTAAAACAGAAATGACTTTGAGGAATATTCTGCACCAAAAACAAAACAAACGGGGATTTTTTTGTAATTACAAATAATTTACACCAAATATCAAGAGTTTAAAATTGTTCTTCAAAATATCTCCAAAATATGTACAATTAAAACATCAAGCACAAAATTCAATAGTTAAAACATTTAAAAACTTACACAAAAGAAAATTAGAATCAAAATAAAAAGAAAATCCCCCAACTCTTTTATAAGAGTGTGCATTACTTGATTTTGACGTTAGACTCCCAAAAGTCGGCAGCTCAGTTGCGTTTTATGCTATAAATATGCCTTGGAACGTACAGATCATTACTTAACGTTTTAAAATTGTACAGCGAATATTTGAACAACAACTCAATACACTAAATGTGGCAAAATTTCGAAGTAAACTGTTCGAATTCTTTTATTTTTTCAAGTAAATGGCACTAATCGCTTTGTTGTTTTAAAATGTTGATGACATATAAATATGGTCCTATCTTGTTATTATAGACATTTCAGCATGTTTAATTTTTATCAGAGACACTGATGATTTCTTAGTAAAACTGTGCATCTTTTAGAACGGATGTGACGAAAGAAAAACACTCAGTTTAAATATTTTATTTCCTGTTTATTCCTGTTAAAGTTAGAATAAGCGCTACAAGCGATGCGATACTTGCTTTGATAGTATATGCTATATGCAATTCTATTCTATATCAGAGTGAAAACTTTTTTTATTACTAGAAATGTTGAATCATTTAGCTTTTTATTTCAAATGTCATACAAATCAATTCAAACACGCTTGTAGCTTCCAAAGTAGCTTCATGTTACTTGTAGCATCGCTTTTACTCTGACACTTTTTGTGATATCACACAGAGTCAGTGTTGCCAACTTTTCAATTCTAAAATCCAACAGATTTATAAGGCTTTAAGAAATATTAAACACAACATTAAATTCAAAAATTAAATTATATTTCGATTCGCAATTGTTTTAATTTTTAAAAAATAATTAATTTCACAGGTGTAGAAAAACTTTAATTAACCATATTCAACTCATCTTATCTACTTTTATCGAATAGTGTTGGTAGAAAAGTAATGCTTTTTAGAAAGAAGCAAAAATAGTTTTTAAGTGTATGTTTTCCAACTAAGGCACATATGGTGGTGCCACCGAAATTTAAAAAAAAAAGCACCAAACAATGCAACAGGCACCAACCCCCATTTTTCTTGCGCCAAGATTTTCAAAGTACACCAAATCTGTTGGAAAAAGCACCAAGTTGGCAACAGTACACAGAGTAATGTTTTTCAACCTGTGGATCGCGACCCTCCAATCTCACAATAATTTTCCTGGGGGTCGCGGCCACAAGTCAGGAAAAAGCAAAAATTAAAGAATGCAGATCCTACACTACAATAAAAAACAATAGTTTTAATGCGAATGCTGTGCCTGATAATACTTTCCAAATTGTCTAATCATGGTGCAATTTTGGAGAAAAACAATCAAATGATTTTCTAATTGTAGTTCAATTGTTTTGATGTTTGCTATTGATGATCATTTTAGTTTCCATAGGTATGAAGTGGCAATTAGTACTAGAGATCTTGATCATCTTTCCTTCTCAGCGCTGGATATTCTTCTTTTGTTAAATTCAGAAGACGTCAGTTTTTGTGAATTAACTTTAATTTTTAAGCATACCGTCAGCAGCTTAAACTGTCATTTTCTTTTATTTTCGTGGACAGATCCCAGTTGTACTGTATGAATTTCGTATAACATTCGTTCATTATCACCAGCTTTGGAAAGAAGGAAATAGTAATAGTTTTCTTCTAAATTACCAAAATCTGTATCATGGATGTAATATGAAAACTAACTTCTAAGGACTGGTCCGTTGCAATTTCTTCGACAATATTTTAACAAAAGTAAAATACTCATATGTTGTGTAGAGATAGACCACAAATTAAGCTTTGTAAAGAATACTTTAATTTTATTCCTGGCTTTAGAGTATTTTCTTTTCTTCCTTGGCAGTTCTTGTTAAAACTATTAAGGTGATTGAACGTAAGGCTATTTACGAGAAGTCACAAAAATAATCACCATATTCAGAGTTACAACCTTGTTCCAGAAAACGGGTTAGTACTTTTCCTCGGGATAGCCACGGTACCTCAGTGTGATAAAAGAGATTTTGATGGAACGTACGAGTCTGTGTTACCTTCAATATTTACTTATAGAGTTCATGTTAAAGGAAGTCAATACCTAAGTAGGTATTGACTTCCTTTTAAAATCAGCATCGTATTTTTATTACAGTTTAACCGGTGGGTCATTGCATTGTTTTTATTTATGTAGGGGTCGCGTATTTAATAAGGTTGGAGAGTAACACAGGCAAAGATTTGCATTGTTTACTCTCTGAGGTTTGCCATTGTCTACAGAGAGTTGGTGACCGATCAGAAAAATTTTTTTATTGAAAAAACTTTTCGCCGCGACTGGGGATCGAACTCAGGCTCCGAGCGTGCTAAGCCACGCACTTAACCTGCACGCCACGGTCACCACTGATTAAAATAAAGAATTGTATAAAATGCACGAACAGAAATTGTAAAATAAATGTCTAAAAATACGGTTAAATCAACACCAGCTAAAATATGGAATGAAAATTAGAACTCGAACTTGTGTTAGTTAACTTAAGATTTCGCTTTTAGGTCAGTACCAAAAGTTACTTCAAGTACATGCTTAAAAGAATTGGTTCCCTTTTCTCATTAGTATGGAATCTTGTATGTAAAAGCTTATATATTGAAATCCTAAATTTCTTTAATCAGTAAAACTTAAAAAGCCTTTATCTATACTATAGATATCTATATAGATAACGCTCGTATCTTTTTCGACCAACAACAGTATAACAGGACATTTCTTCCAAAACTTAAAAAAAAACAAGTATCTCGATTTGAAAAAAAATATACTTTTAGCAGTACAAAATTCAATAAAAATCAAAATGAAATTAAAATTTTCAACAGATATGCAAAGGAACTTTTCCCATTGCGTCTGGTGGTAACACGGATATTACTGGTCGTGTCAAAACAAAACAACATCGAATTTTGAATTCAAACGAAGCAGGTTTGCATGAATATTCGAATAAAATAAAACTAATTACCTGAATAAACAGTTTCATCTTCGGAACCGTATTTGTTTTCCCATTTCAATATCGTCTTCTATATTTGTTCCCAGCAGAAAATGTCATGTATGTTCTGGCTGAAATTTGAAATTTATTCCGACTGATTGTTCGTTGAAAACAGCCGAGATTTTTGCAAGAGATTTCATAAAAGTAAGTGTCCGCCACTTCATGCCTGAAATTTGGAACTATCTTTTAAAGATCTTCATCTATGATTTCTGATCTGAATATCAACTAGGAATTCTGATATTGAAATATTATTCACCACTGAAAACAGGACTGAATTTTTCCTATAAGTGTTAGCCTCTTCAGTTCTGGAATATGATATTCCTTTAAAGAAAAAGTCACAACAGAAAACAGGGGTGATTGTTGCAATCATTAATAAAGTAAAGTAAATGAAATTTTTACCATTCATGATTAGATTATGATTAAATCATTTATAAGGTTATCAAGATATTTGACATACCCTTATTTTTTGTAAACAAAAAACTGTTGTTCTATCTCGAAAATGAATGATAACCAGGGTTTTGTGGTTTTCTCAAACAAAAATTTTATGTCTCAGTGTTTTGTTGTTTTGTTTTTTTTTTGTATAAAAAAGTATGTGCTTTGAAAATTGTACTGCTCAGAAAAGAAAAAAATAAGTATGCATTGCTTTCATTGAATTTTTTAAGGCAATAAATTCGTGAAAATATTTCAAGATTGGAAGCTGTAAAGTCGCAGAACCTTTAAAAATCATCTGATGGATGATTCAAAATACAAAAGTAGTAGAAAATGTATTGACTCAAAATTCTCAAGATATATTATACTAAGAAATAGTACGATATTCAAGCAGTTGTGGGACTTTTGTGTCATTCAAAATGCTCTCCTCTTCAAAAAAGGGTATCTATCTCCATTTTCGTGAGAAGACGTCAAATATCGGTATAACTTCAAATTATTGAATCATGAATTAGATAAAGTAATAAATTTGCTTTAGAACAAATGTCGATGTTAATTATTTTTTATAGGTTGCATTAACCCTTAGTGATGTTACTCAAAAAAAACTACTTCATTCGACACACATGGCATATCGTTTTGAAGAAGATGCTTTTTAAATGACATCAATTTCGTGAAATACAAGTTCATAGTTCTGAAATGTGATATTCCTTTTAAGAAAAATTCACCACAGAAATCAAGCCTGAATGAAATACAAGTTCATAGTTCTGATATGTGATATTCTTTTTAAGAAAAATTCACCACAGAAATCAGGCCTGAATGTTCTTCACATCAAATTTTCATCATTTAATCTGATAGAGTTGTTTTTATATAACAAATTTTGACTAAAAATTAATCTTAATGTTAATTATCAATTATAGGTTGCATTAACTCCTTGAAAGGCAACTCAAAACATACTATATCTTTTGACACACATGGCATATCGTTTTAAAGAAGAAGATTTCACCTTTCAATTGACATCAACTACGTTCATAGTTATTGAGATTCTTTGCATAATCTGGAAAAACATCTAAAAAACTGGCATTTTGCTGATATCTCGAAAATGCTTCTCTGGAAACTAAAATTAATATCATATTTCTGATAAGCGACCACAAATTTGCCTAAAAACACCTTCTATACAACTTTCTTAAACAAAAAATAAATTGGGCATTTAAACGCTTGAAAGAAATTTGAACGAGCTTCTTATGATCAATTGTGTTGTGTGTTATTAAATGTTTGGATACAATTGGCCGAGAATTGCTTTTACATGTTTTATGAAGACTCCGAACGGTTAGAGTTTATGTTCTTAAGAAGCTTTACATGGCATTGTTCACTCTCTGGAGTTTGCCATTGTCTGCAGAGAGGTCAAGGACGATCAGAACAACTAATTTCTATTGAAAAAACTCTGTGTCGGATGGTGATTCGAACCCGTGTCTGCCGAGATTCGTTGGATCATATGCCGCACTCTAAGTGCATACGACCACGGTCGCCACATAGCCAACTTCTTAGCCAAGTTAATTTTCCGTGTAATTAGTATTACTTTATTAGTATTACTAATTAAATATAAGTAATAATTTTCTTCTAAAGTCACGGCAAAATTCGATCCTGAAAATGAAAACTATTGTATAATGAATATTATTGTATAAATTTGCGGAATATAATTAAGTTCGGTTTGGTGGAGGCATGAATATTTTACTCCAAGTTCAGCAATGAAATCTGGCGTGAAAACTAGAAATCATTGCTTTCAGGTCTGAGATCAGATTTGTAGGAAAGAATCCTGACTTATATTGCAGTTTCAGTTATGAAATCTGACTTGAAAAAAAGAGTTAATCTTAATCTGTAAGTTAATTTGATTTCAAATAAAAAGTATGATGATACAACAAATTTTGTCATAAAATAAATTTCGATACGAAAGCTTATTCGATCACGGATGCCGTAATTCGGCCCCTGATTTTTCAGGTCTGAAATCAGATTAGTTTACAGGAAGCTTGAATTACATTTTAATTTCAGTCCTGAAATCACAACTGAAAAGTGGTTACTTTATTATTTTAATAATTCAGGCCTGAGTTCCAGGGCGAGTGACACAGGCCTAAGGCCCGTTAACTGATCTCCGAAGTTTTATTCCTTAATCTCAGATTTCGTAAACAGAGTTTAAATTTTAAACTCAGTTAAAAATATTTTCGTAACTTATCTCATTTTTATCGGCAGTTTTCTTAAACTCTGTTAAAACTTTAAACTGAGATAAAAAAAAATTTGAAAATTTGAGCGGCACTGTAGTAAAAATTCTACAAATTTGACGTAGAACATCAAAACATTTAAAAAATTTTTGATAAAATAATGCAAATTGTCAGTTTCATTGGAATATTTTTTTTCAAAACTTAAAATATGTTTGTTTATTGTTTTGATTTTTTTGAAGTATGATTTTTTTATATTTTGTTTATGATTTTTATATTTTGTTTATGATGATAATATTTCCAATGTTCTCAGAGAATTTTTGACAAAATCCATGATAGAATAATAAGGTAGGCTCATATTAATATGGCTGCTCAAATGTCTAGTTTTACACAAACAATGCTGTGAGGTCCTATAAACGTCAAACGAAAAGGCAACAACAACAATAAGAACAACTTAAATTCGAACAGCTGATTTTGACATTGAGCTCACTTCCTCTCCAATATGCGCCTTCCTTGTTATTCTATCATGACAAAATCTAAGTTTAAATTTTTTAAACCTAGAATTTCTGTGTTTAAATTTAAACTTGCCTCATCAAGTTAAACTTAGATTTTTTGAGATGAGGTATCGGCGTTAAAATTTAAACTGAGGTTAAGGAATTTTAAACGTTGTTTAAGCTAAACTTTGTTTAAAATTGAGATCAGTTAACGGGCCTAAGTGAGTTTTCAGTGAGTTTTGTATATTTGACAGAAACACCTGTTTATCAGCATTTCACATACAAATTTGGTATCAATCATTTTTTATCAAATCAGTTCTAATCAAAATTGATTGTTATTGTAAAATTAAATCAATTTATTAATTGTTTAGGATGCTCAAAAATTAATACCAAAACATCCCTTAAATGATTTCCTCGTGTTAATAACGAAATGGTTCCACAGTTCAACAACTGGTCATAATAAAATGCAATATTCTGCTTTTTGAATCTACTTCCATTTCGTTGGAATTCAATTATGTAAGTTTCAACATAAACTACCCTATCTCAAGCATTCCGAATTGAGGAGCGGAGAATATTTGGTTTTTATTTATGTTTGGAAATTATACTACAACTTTTTTATTTCTTTATACGTATAATCGATTTCCCTTAAAATTATAAATTACCCGCAAACTGGGAATTCCCGCAAGTAGGATCTGATAAGAATTATGAAAACTTCTTAAACGAGATTGCAAGAATTAAATAATGTACAATAAAGAATATGCTAATAGAATATTGCTGAATTTGGATCTCAAGTTGATAGAATTTCTTTAAACTCAATTCATTAAAATTTATGTTGATATAATGATAAGCTTTAGTATATCAGATTGAGATCATTCTGCTGACATACAATATTGTTGTTTATTTTGTTGTGCTCAAGCACACACACACACACACAACTCTATTATTCAAGAAAATCTCTGCCAAAACCCTGCAGTTGTTCTTATAAATACTGATTTCTTTATGTCGTTTCAAGTTCGTCTGCTTGAGCTTCGATTAATAATGAAACAATTTAATAAACAAGACTTCTTTTTTTTCTGGCGAAAACAATGCCGGAAATCAGAGAAAGGTTATAATTGTTCCCAATACATATTTGTGAAAAATTTGTTTTATGTGGTCAAGCGATAGTTATCCGGCTGTTGTTTAGATGACGTTTATTTTGTTTTATATATTTTAAATTTTATAGCAAATATTATATCGTTAAGTTGTATTTAGGTTATTGACATTTTTGACAAACCTTTTTATGACTAACATTATTATTTTCTTTTGCGGGTTAATGAAACTTTCATTCAAAACATGTTATATTATCAGGCAGGTAGTATTGACAGCACCAACTAATTGTTTTATTAAGAAAACAAATATGATCTTGTAAATAAAAAAAAATATTTGTTAAATTACTCGAGTAGATTCGTTAATATTAATATTTATATTTTATTCGTTTAAAGAAAATTTGTTATAACTTTTAAATCTACACAAGTTGATTGTACGCTCAGTTTGTTATTTTCTGACCTTCAGAGTGGGGAATTGAGAGAGAGAGAGAGAGAGTGCAGAAGAGAGGTGCGCTAATATAATTCCGATGTGTTTTTTTTTTTCATTTTAGCTGAGGAACGAAAGAGGCAACAATATTAAAAATAACAATCAATCCTGTTAGTCCAGTTTTAAAAACAGATCTTGATTTGAACGCCATTACGAAATATTAATTTGTTTTTGCTTAAACAAAGTTAATTAAAAGAAGCCGCTCGAATTGAATAAATGTTTTTATTGTCGTGTGCAGCATTATTATTATTATTATATCTGAAATTCGACAACAGGTACTTCGTTGAGGAAATTTAAAGAATTTTCTCTCAGTGAAATTATTTTCTAAATTATATTCAAAGCGTTAAAAAATTTGAAAATTTCATTATTGATAAAATTTATTAAAAAATTAAAAACTTTTTTGTAATATTTTTTTATACTTTATGTTTAAAACGGATCAATAGTTCTTTAAGAAATTCGTTATCAGTATTCTAAGTTCGCTTGCATCTCTGAGTTTTATTTCTCGTTGTACTATTTTGACGTTTAATTTATTAACATTGTGTCTTGTTACAATTACTTTGATTGTATTTTATTTGATTTTCAAAATTGTACCTAGTATGTTTCCGAAATGCCTTAAATTACCTTTAAGTAGTTTTCTTAAGACTCAAACCGTTTTCACTATATTTGAAAATCTTCTTGATTTTCGAAACAAATCCTTACAATTTCCATGAAGCCGCAGATTTTTGTTTCTTTTCCCGTCCTGTTATTGTCCTTCATGTTAGATATTCCTAGTGTATCAAAATTATAATTATTTTTTAAAGTTATGAAAATGAATCTTAATCTGTTTGAAAAATATCTTTTCATGACTCGCAAATGAATAATAATTGTATCAAACGCCGAACTTAAATGCATCTTTCAAAACCTTTGTTTTCGTAAACGAAACGAGTTCTAAAAATAAAATTCACGACAAAATATGCCCATCCGAAAAAAATCGTTAATCTCTTTTAATTTTTCGCCAACCTGTGTTTGTGATTCCATTGGTTCTTTATTTTCACATACATTGTAGATGTCAGAAGTATCCTCTAGCATATATAAAATAAACACATTCTGTTGCTCTTCAACTTTGACCTTAACATGAACGACAATGGACGTTGATTTGTTGGTTTATAAAATGTCTAATAAAACAAAAATGTATATATATTTTTAAAACATGTTAAAAATTATTAATAAAAAACAACGACGTGCGCAAAATATAACACAGCAACAGCTCAAAAGAGCACTACAAAACAAATCTAACTTTTCTCATTTTTTTAATGCAAAGTGCAGAATAAACGCTCACACTTGCATTAAAAAATGGGAACATTTGAATAACATATCTTATTTTAAATAAATAAAAAAAATACCTACAATTTTAGTGATAGTGTGTGTGCGTGTGTGTGTAAAAATAATTAATCGGAAGTTAAGAAGATAAAGGAAAAATTAGCAAAATTGTTGGAACTTGGTTTAATTTGCTGACGAAAAATCAAAATACTTAATCCAAAAGATTCGAAACGACGACGACGTCAACTCAACCGCAGCAACAACAATAACAAGAAAAAGAAGCGATACAGATACCAACACATTTATACGGATACCACCACTTGAACTGAACAAACAACAACGAAGCAGAGCAAAATTCAAAAGATACCAGAGTGAAAAAGCAACAGAAACACCGACAACAGCAACAGTCAGTCAGTCAGCCAAGCAGTCAAATCAAAATCAGACAACAACAACAACAACAACAACAACAACAATACCAACAACAGCAACGTCTCAACACTAAAAAAATATAAGAATTCAATATCCCTCCCCTGAGTTGAATTGAAGAAAAATAATATAAAATATAAGCAGTAGCGGAACAAGTCGCAGAAACCGAAGAAGAGAAACAAAAATTGAAAACGTAACGAAAACAAAAGTAGCTACAGGTTAGAGCAGTGCAACACGTTCAACAAACCAACAACAACAACCAAAACAGGAACGACCCGACCGCTGAGATATATGCTAGCTGCTATACTACTGTGCTGTGCGTATTAATTGTGAACATCATACTTTTTGAGCATTACTATTCAAACATGATATTTACAATAATATGCAGCTTATAAAATTGTTTATCAGAGATTAAGGTAGTACACTGCAATACAACAACAACATCAACATCAACATCATAATCATCATCAAAATAACTACTTGTAAAACTCAAAAACATCAACGCAAAATAGAAATCAAGCAGCTCTATTGCTCTTCCAGTCCTCACAAACAGTGGAAAATTTTATTTTGTTAACAAGCAAAAACAATAAAAAAATGCCAAAAGTGAAAAACTAGCAAACACCAACAAATTATCCACGAGAACACTAACCGATATAATATAGTCTGAGAGCAGCGTTCCATAAATACTACCAAATATTAAGAAAACCACAAATTTTTGTTTTTGTAAGAGAGACAAGTAAAGTATTGGTGCACGTTGACCGACCACTAATTGATATTGAGTACTACGCGAAAGTCACGTTCCAAAGCTTAGTAACGTGACAAGCCTTATTTAATAAAAAAAAAAAAAAAGTAAAAAACAAATATAATAGAAAAACACTTCCAAGCAGCACTACTGCAAATTTTTTGTCAGTTATTGCTGAGCCAACATATTTATTTGGTGGCAGAAAGAGCAGAAAATTCAGAGCAAAAACAGAAGAGTGAGAAGAGAACGAGCGAGCGCTATATAGCAACAAAAACAAGTAGGTTTGAAATAACTTACTACCAAATAACCATTGTCTCTAATATTTTATTATTTACAGTCGTGTTCGAAATAATAAGAACAACAACCAAAAGTGAAAATTTCAATTATCTGAAAAAATTTGTATAATACTGCGTTATAGAATTTCTTGTTATCATAACTAGTTTACAGTCAAAAGACAAATCAAATTTGTATAATACTGTTTTATACAACTTTTTATTATAAAAACACTAGTTTACAAATTTGTCAAATTTGTGTAATACTGTTTTATATAACTTCTTATTATCAAAACACTAGTTTAGAGTCAAAAGCCAAACATTCTCAATTTTATAACAACAAACGTGCATTAGTTATATTGTGTTTTAGCTCAATTAACTCTATTACTATGTTTACATGATAATCTGGGTTTGGATTTTCGTAGAGTTAAAATCATGGCAACGCTAACTAGGTGCAAATGTTAACATGCAAAACATCTCGAGTTAATTATGATTTGTCAAATTTATTAAAAGCAAAGTGTAGGCAGCACTCCAAAATCATCTTCCATCCGCCAATGTTAATGACAAAACCATAGTGAGTTTGACAGATAGAACTCAGCTTAATCCAACAAGTTTCGTGAAGTTTTCTTGGGTTTAACGTAACTCAACTCAACCAAGTAAACACTGCATATGGGCATCTCCCAGTGGCACGTACGCGACATTCGCACGGTTTTAATTACTCGAAAAACTAGAAAGAAACAAAATGAGCCGGTATGTATACATTTTATAAAAATACTGGCGAGATTTAGTACAAATTAGTACAAAGTAATAAGCAATCATTCAATGGAACGGACGCGACAAAAAACAGAAGTTTTTTGAGCTCGTAAAGAAATATGCGAAATTGAGCTAATTTTGAGAACTTTTTTTTATATATAATATACATGTTAATGGAGGTCAAAGGATAACTATTCTTCGTAGACTTATGAAATATTAGAATTATCTCTTCCCTTTTTTTAAATAGATATATCACGAATACGGACGCGACAAATTTTTCCAACAGTAGTAAAATACAGTAAAGATGTTCATTATAAATTTTAATAAAATTACATCATAATAAGTTTAATTCAAGTTACATAGCAGTAATACTAATCAAAATAAAAAAAAAAATAAAGTTAAAAGCTGTTAAAGTGCTTTATTTTAATGTTTTTCTTCTCTTTTGGTGGACCTTTTTTGGGAGATGCCCATATGTCTCTACAGTATATGATGCATCCCTATGTTGCACAATACATGACACATAAAATATGATTAATTTCTGTTTTTAGTATTAATAAGTATAATGCTGTACAAAAAGTAGTGATTCATAAATATAATCAGTATGCATCATAGGGTTAAGACCACCTTTTATATTTGAAAATGCTTGTTTGCGAAATTTTTATTTTTTTGCTTATATGAATTAACATAGTATAAAAGAGGGATTTTTTTTTGCGAATTTTTTTATAAAGGCAAGCCAGGCTCAAAATCACAACATGCACTTTATCATAACTTTAAATGCGATTATTTCGAAACCACTTTTTCGCTTAATATCGCTTAATCGGTTGTAATAAAAAGTTATCGAATGAGTTGTCCGATTATCCGAATATCACCACATACTTTGAACAGCAGTCATTTTCGTCGGTATTAGTGGGAATAGCTCCAAAAACAACGTAGCTAGAACTATTTTAAGCCCTAAAAAATACCTGTTTTTGTAAGTTTTGACTTTTATTATGATATTTATTGAACGATGCTCTTAATTGTAGTACCGACGATAACGACATTAATTATGAACATATTCCCGGTTTGCTTTTTAGTTTCAAATATTGCACACACATTTTTTGATTACAACCACCAGATCATACTTTTTTTTTTATTGCACTACTTTGGTATGACATACAAAGACAACACCAACAATAACTTTTAAATTAAGTTAGATGTTTTTCATATTTTATAATAGAAATCGTTTTCCGATATCTTTTATAGTTTTTGTACAATTTAATTTCTAGCAAAGCATTAAATTTTGTGGCGCCAAGGTAAAGTGGCCTTAAAAAGTTTAATATCATTTGAGGCTAACTTTTTGTCTTATTTGTACTTTGTCTCGAAAGTATTTTATATCTTTCAACTAAATATCTCAAGTTACAAGATGTAGTTAAAAAAAAGTTATTTATTGGAGAATGCTAGATTTTGATGCTTACGCTTGAGTCATAACTTCTAAATTTGATCATAGATTTTTTTCTGCGTACCTCTTTTACTTCGATAGTAAGTAAGATAGTAATTAGATTTTTCTGCGGTTTTGAGCTAATTTTCTGTACTCATGTTGGTGAAAGAATGTATTGATTTACTAGATTTGCGTCACTGAACCAAATTAAAATGCTTTCGACTTTCCACTGTTGTCGAATGGCCGATGAACGAAACGTGCTTTCGGCAATGAATAGCTATATTTTGTTCATTTGGCTTGTTTACCATAGTATATTTATATCAGCTGAACAAACGGAACAAAGGTTCGACCATTAATTTGAAAAGGATCAAACCTTAAGTAACTTGCTAGAAGTAGAAAATTATTCAGGAACACTTCCAACACTTTGGAAAAATTCCCATTACCTTGGAAGTACAGCCATTCACCTGAATCTACATGAAACCTTCACCAAAGTGGCTAGAAGTAGAAAAGTATTGGGGAACACTTCCAATTCAGTGACGCCAGTTTTTCTAACTGCAATTTGTTGCTCACCACCTTAGATCTGCAAAAGATTCAGAAAAACGGGTAAAAGTTACTTTTTAGTCGTTAAAAAGCAAAAACAACCACAAAATCAAACATTTTTAACAATTATTTCTCAGTAAGCACCAAATCGTATGAAGATCCTATTGGATTATAAATATAAATTAGCATTTTCTAAATAAGAATATAACAAGATATTGATATTCGAACATTTTTTTCTTCGCTAACCAGCGCAAAAGGAATGTCGAAAGCAAATCATAATAAAATCCACAGGTAGCATTTAGTTCAAATTTAAAAACCAAAGTTATATTTTACTCAAGACTTAGTTCAAATTTATAAAACAATTAATTTCATAACATAACATATAGTTTATCAATAAGAATAGCTTGAGTTACCTTATCATAGGCTTTTGAGCCTATCTGTATAGATAACGTAGACCTGATACCCGTCTGTGGGCATTGCTACAATATTCAGAAAAAATTGTGAGATCAGTGACTGTAGAACGACTTGGAACAAAGCCATATTAGTAAGGAGAAATAATACTTGTAACTGCAAAGAAGTTTTTGTCCTTAACTATGTGCTCGAACAGCTCAGAGATACTCGAGAATTTAGTGATCGGCCTATAATTAAGGATCTTGTTTTTATTACTCGATTTGTGGATCGGAGTAATACAAAAAATTTTCCAATCATCAACAAATATACCCGAGTGTAAAGATTTATTAAACAGAAGTTGCTAAGATTTAATTAAAGAATAGCAGCAGTTTTTAAGAAAGAAGGGCGAAATGCCATATATATCCGACTTGAACGACTTTTTAATCCATTTTTAATGTCCACTAGAGATAGCTCAAATTGACCAAAATCAATGGGGTAGAATATATTATCTGTTTGTGAAACAAATTTAATGGAGGCATAAAATTAAAAAAACTCAAAAATGTCACTGAAAAGGTTAGCAGTCTCAAATGCACTTTTTGAAGTTTTGCTATTTTGGAACATCAACGATTCATCAACGAGCTCATTTTTATGGAATTAATTAAGCTTTAAAATTCTTTAGGGTTGGTTTTAATTCTGGTTTCAAATTTAGTGATATATTGATCATAGAAATATTAATTCAAAAAGTTGAACTCCCTCATTAAATGCCTATATCTGAAAAGATATTCAATATTACTAGTTACAGCATACTTTTAATAAAATTTATTTCCAAGATTTTTAAGATCAGGTGTCTTTTCTTTTTACGGACACTCTTTTCTTTTTACAGCAAGGAATGTACTCATTGCAGACATCTGAAATAGTTGATTTAAATAGGTAGGCTAAATGAATCGACCACACTTATGCCCGTATTCACCAACCGTAATATAATACTCTCTTTATTTCAGCAGGTGTTTTAGTTTACTATTTTTTTCGTATTCACCAAGCAATCTACATTTTTTGTTTCGAACTTATGTTCGAACTTTTCGAATAGTAGTAGTGCCATACAATATTTTAAAAATGCAAGCCTACTTTTAGGTATTGTTTTGTTTTTAGGTTGGAATCGATTACTATGCTAGTATAGAAAATTTATGCAACTCAAGGGCTATAATTAGCGGAATATGAAGCATGTTAGGTGGGCAAATCGGTAAAGACCATTCCTCCAAATGAAAATTTATGTTATTACTTACTAATGAATATTAAATCCAAAATCTTATTCAGTTTATTTTTGCATGCATTGATTTGAGCTAAACCAAGGTCTAAAAAGCTGTCAATTATAAAACCTCAAGATCGTTGCAGACTTTTGAAGGAACACGTCCTTATGATATCCTAATTAGATATATAGATATATTAGATATATTATACATAAACAATAATTTAATACGCGTTTCATATAAAGTATGCATACAATAAAGTGTGTGCTATTTTACAAGATGATATAAAACAAGTAGCTTAAAGAACAATAATTTTTGTTTTTAAAGATTAGGGTACAATATTTTGTTATAACAGAGATAATTATAGCTACACATCAAGGCATTTCATAAGAGCCATATAGTTTGTTTATAAAGTTATCACTAGAAGATGATTTAAAGACATCGATAGAGGAGAGAACTTTATTCACTTAACTTATACATCGTGATATGGGTTCATTATATCCATAAGCGGGTTTTATGAGACATTTCATGGAAATAAAACTGACCACGATGTATGGAATCCATAGTTTCTTGTAGTTCTGGACATTTAATTTTATTGTGGATAAGATAATTGGAAATCCAGTGTTTCTACAATGAAGAGTACTCAAATCAATCAAGGTGCACATGGTTTTATATGGAGGGTACTGAGGTAGGTTTCAATCCAGTTGACATACCATATGCCAACTTAATTTTCTATGCACTCTTTCAATTATTTCGGATTGTAAGAGTGACGAAAGGTCTCAAAAAACAGATTATTATTCAAGATTGGTAAAGAGCGATTTTAGCATATAGGAGTCATTAAATTTTGATGTTTCTTATTAAAAGCCTTATTAGCCTTGTTGACAATAAAACTAATATGATGTCTAAATCTTGTTTTTTAATACTCTATCGAGTGATATAGATACTACTAAGTAAGTAAGTAAAATAAAGATATTGGCCCTTATTATGAACTTCTTTCGATCTTCGATTGTAGTCGAATGGCCTGATCGATCGAATTTGCGTTCCGTTTTATGACGTACTTTCGACGAAGAATAGCGCTATTGTGAATTTAGCTCATTAGGCTTGTTTACGATAATTTATTTTTTACCGCTAAATGTCACTTGGATAACTTAACAAGGTTTGTTTGAAAATTAATTGTGAAAACAATAAAAAAGTAAACAAAATACTCATAACTTCGATGGAATTATGGTTCGACGTTTCATCAGAAGAGGATTCTTCAGAAGAGAATGAAAGTTTTACGGAATTAAAAAGAAATAGAAAACGATTGAGGGATGCTCCAACCCTTTGAAAACGAATTCCACCACGTAAGTGCAGCCTTTCAAAGAACTTTTGAGGTCTAAATCATTTAGAAAATTTTAGAAGAAATACCTTTTGCAACTAGAGAATTTGCCTCCACCAATGACACAAGTTTTTCCAACTGTGATTTATCGCTCACCACCTTAGACCTCCATAGATTAGCGAAAACAGTTCGAAATTAGTTTTAAGTCGTCAGAAAACAAAAAAAAATCAAAAAATGCTTACATTTTTGATAATTATTTTGCAGTATAAAGCCCATCGAAAGCAAAATTCTGTTCGACTGAAAATTCGTTCAACAACGAATATTTCGACAGGGTTGCACCGCTCATAATAAAAAATTGACATTCGATATTCGCTGTTCGTACTCATAATAAGGGCCATTGACATTTTGATATCTTTAGTGGCAAGTAATTTTCATTACACCAAGTAGAAATTGAATTTAAATCGTCTAAGAGTCAGTTTCAGGTCATCAGCAGAAAGTTGGCATTGAGAATGTTTCACTACACGGGGGATGCGTTTAGAAATAGAAAAAATAGCAAAGGACCAAAATGGAGATACCTTGTAGGGCGCCCAAAGTTACATCAATGGGGTTTCTTTTGTATAATTGTGTAATTCTTTTACGGGGCTGTAAAAGAATTTCAGGGCACTGGATGTTGTGATAAATAATATGCCAAATAAAGATGATAAAAACCATTTTGCAACAAATAGAAAGCGAGGCACTGAGGGTAGGTTCCAATTTAATTTGAACCACATGAATTTAGTGGAGTTATCTTAAACCGATTTTAATCTTTTGGAGTATAATTGATAATGCTGGTTGCAGATTATTGAGCAATATTCCAGGTGCGGTCTCACTTAAGAGGAATAGAGTGTCTTTTGAGAACTTATAGGAATCTGAGAAAGAGTATAGGTATCTAAAAAAGAGTTCTGAGAAGAATCTGAGAAATTTGTTGAATTTCTTTAAAAAAAAAACCTATTTAGCTTTTACAATTATTAGTTCTATATAATTCCTGCAATAGAGCTTAAGATCAAGAACAACTCCCTTAGTCCATTTTACAAAACACTCTTTCCAAAGATATAGATTTAACGGAATAGTTCTGGAAAATAGAGTAGGATGATATAGTAAATGATAAATACTGACATTTTTAAATATTAAAGGGAAGATTATTAAGGGTGCATCAATTTGCAATTTAGGTCTTCCTCCTCGATGCAACAATTTTTAAATGCTAAATTATTTTTCGAACAGTTTTTTCTTTTTTTGACGTTACGCATCTTTATTGAATACAAATAGAATAAATAAGGATTAAGGAGTAGGTAGTATCTTAAGTACGTCATGATTAAATGTCATTAAAATATCTATATAAAACATGTACATATATCAAAAGTGTGCGAGTGTCGACAAGAAATGAATGTACTTTCATCAGTTACGAGTACGTGAGTAAAAATAACATATTTCAGCTTCACCTTTTACAAAGTAAATAAATAAGACCATTCGTATGAAATAATAATTTCTTCTGTTTACTTAGTTTTTTCGAACAATTGCCTAAGTTCTATTTACCCTCCAAAATTCCAATCATCACAAAAATTTAGTCAATTAAATCGATTGAAAACGGGCAAAATTAAAATACATAATAACTTTAGTTATTATAAGATCATCAGATCATTTAAAAGTTACTGAAAGATTACATTTTAGTTTCTTAATATTATTTAATTCTTATATACGTGAACTCAAATCTTTCAACACATTTTCTGAATTAAGTTTTTTCCTTAAGTGTCTTTGTGGTGATTCAGATATCTTAAAACCACTTGACGTTCACTTACATATTTCACATTTGTTGAAATTTCAATGGCTTGGTGGCTGACTAGTCGTTAGAAAAGGAATACATTTTTGTTGCTCTTGATCTTTGTTTTATGATTTTAAAACTCGAACTTTCAGAGCATTACATAGATAAATTTTTGATGAGCAGAAATGGTCAGCATGGCATCCACTTTCTGAATTATGCCATGGTTACTTTTACCGTGAATTGCTGTAGTTCTGTGTAATTAATACATGTTATGTTTTTTATTTTAAAAGATTATTGCTCAGTTAAAGCTTTTTAAATTAAAAAAAAATATTTTAGTAAAAGTGTAGATTTCTTAATGGGTAATTTTTTTTTTATTAAAGATTAATGGCTTTAACAAATAAACAAATTATATAACATATCAAAAATAGTATGTTACATTACCAATTTCACTTTAGTTGTTTTAATTATTACGAACACGACTGTAAGTTAAGTTTTCAACTTAGCTCAAAACAAAAAACAACAAATTCAAACAAGATTTTTACTAATTTGGTAATGATTTTGTAGACAAGGAACGGCGGCCTGTCGTAGTGGTGGATACATTAAAACTAGTTGTACAAAAACAACAACAAGTTTTACATAGCGTACACCGACGTTTGTTAAGCGCAGCACCAATAGCAGCAAGCTAAGCAGCTAAGGTGGTGAACGTGTGTTTTGGAACGCAGGATTGAGGTAGACAGCGTAGTTGAAGTTGTGTTATTTTTGTGTGCACCCAATACTGCTGTCGGTCAGAGAGCAAATCAAATCGCCAAACAGCTATTACAAAATAAAATTGTCGTCAAAACGCCGCCATTGCAATCATCAGAGCATGTAAGTACTGCAAAATCTTGTATTAAATGCTTGAAATATTATTCAAAATTATTGATAAAATTTGCTTACATATATTTTGAACATTTATTTTTTTGTCAACAGAGTCAACAACAACAACAACAACAACAACAACAACAACAACAACAACAACAACAACAACAACAACAACAACAACAACAACAACAACAACAACAACAGCAGCAGCAGCAGCAGCAGCATTCTTCAAACAAGGTGGAAAGCGCAGCACATAATTTGGAAGAGTAGCCGACGACGACGCCGTAATTCTATTTAAAGACAAATTAAAATCAAAATCATAAAATTGAAATAAACACTACACCAAAAAACTAAAGCCGAACAACAAATACTACACGATTAAAAAAAAAAATTGAACGTCGCACGAATAAGGAACGCATATAAAGAAGAATTGAAAGTTAATTATTCGTTATCGTTTCTCTCAAAATATTTTATTAATACTACGATTTACCTATATTGAGCGCGCGTACAACGAGGTATTTCCTAAAGACAATGAGGAGCAGCTAGTGTAGCGCCTCGACTAGTATTAATAACGAGAGTTGTTCTCACAAATTGAGTATAAAACTAAAGTGTGCTCATTTAACAAATATATACTAAATACAAAAGAAACGCAGAATTGCAAGAGCTTCTCGAACTTGTTGTTTTCGACGTGGTACGGACAACTTAATTTTTGACAAATACTACTAGCCAGTGATCTAAATGCTCATTTAAAATGTAACATTTAAAATGGTTGGAATTATTTTGATACTGAATTAAATAAGAAATTTTAGAATACATAAATAAGCCAAGCCACTCGGTTGACGACAAGACGTCTTGAAAAAAATTTCATCGAAGTCGTGTTGTCTTACGTACGTTCGTTGTCTTAATTTCATTAAAATCACAGACAACGCAAAGCATTTATGTGTATGTGATAAGAGAAAAAAAAAATACACTACTACAAGCAGACACAACACAGATGATTTTAGCAAACACCATTAAAACCACCAGCAACAACAGCTGTTGTCTTATTTTAACACTTTTAATATAAATGGACAGCTTTTCGATAGCAGCAGCAACAGCAATAGTAGTGCCTACAACAACAACAATAACAACAGCGACTAACAACAACACCATCACAAAGCACAACCACAAACAGCAAAAACAGCAGCGGCAACAGCAGCTAAGCAACATCTATGCCTACCTTAACCCAATTTAATAAAATTATTAATATTATTTAACAAAAGAAAAAGAGATTTGGTGTTAACGTTGCAAACAATTTGCAATTAAAAAGTTACAACAACAAAAACAAAACACGGTAGCAGCAAATAAAGTCACAAGTCGCAGTGGATGAACGATACAGGCAGCAGCTAAAATAATTAGAAAATATTTTAATTTTTAGTAAAATTTTTGTGATTACTTAGAAAAGTGTGGTGCTCCTTCATTATTAACTTGCAGAAGAAGTAATTCATATAAGTCCCTATTGAATTGAAATTGGCACATATGCGGAAGTGAAATTCTCTCAAAGACAGACAGACATACAGACATTCGAATTGTAAAATATACAGCACAAAGCAAAGTAAAGAGAGAGCAGCAGCAGGAGTGGATGCTTGATTTAAAGTCGTCTGTGAGTCAGCTGGTAAAAACCACAAACGTTGTTTTTAAATATCATCGAATAAGCAGATACAATTAAAGTGACATTAAATAATTAAATTAAGTTGTGAAAACTTAAAAAAGATTCTAAAAAAAAACTATGTGAAACGTCGTAGTTGAACTGCTCAAAATCGTCAAGCAGCTCAGCGCAACCTACAAATATACAATATTTGTATTGTTGAAACAACTCAATTAAATACAAGCAAGAAAACAACCTGCAACACACTATTTAAAAAAAAAACAAACTCAAAAAAGTTCAGTACAATAACGGTTATAAACATAAAATTCAGCAATAAATTCCTTAAGCAAAAAGTATTCCTAACTAAAGACACTTGAAAAGTACACCAAGCTTCAATTCAACAAAAAGTGTTCCTCCACTAAAACTAAAAAGAAAAAAAAAAAGAATTTAGGTACATAAAAAGTGCAATAAACAGCTTAGGAACTTTGACAACTAAGACAAAAACAAAGCGATTGCATACAACACTTCCTTGTTGCTTCCTTGCTTAAGCAGCAACTTCTTCCATATTTCGCCAATTTTTTTCATCTCGTACCGCAAAACTTCCAACCACTTTCCAATCAACACACTACCAACCACTTGTTGCGCCTTAGTTTTGCGTTATGACAAATTCTATTGCCTCATCAAAATGCCTTCCACCAGTACTCACATCCGGCAACTATGGTATGTCACAGAATCGTCACATCGATGAATCCAAGGAGTACATTTTTGTTAAACTCACTGACTCGGCCTACCGCGCTGTCGAGGAGTATCAACGCAACGAACATGCCAAACGCTTCAACAACGGCCAATGTGCCAAAATTCAACTTGTCGGTAACTCCGGTGTCATACACTTTCCCACGCCGGATAATGGAGAAGGACGAAAATTCGGTTTTGCCATCGATGATATTGAAGGTTCTTTGGAATGCATACAACAGACAGAAAACGAACTCGATGTGCTCGGTTCGTTGCCGTTGCGCATGCGTATTCATGCCAATGATGATGTCTATGATACGACGCGTACGAAAATGGCCATTGCCGAGGAGACGGAGAAGAGCAAATGCATACGTGAGATTAAACCGAATCAAACGGACATTGGACGTAAGGTGAAGAAGCCAGCGGGGTCCGGTTCAGCACCTGGTAGTGGCCATGGCAATGGATATCATCGTGATCCAAGCAGCAACAACCAAGTGCTGCAAACAGCAACAAGTAGTAGTAGCAGTAATTTTTTAAGTAATAGTAATAATCGTAGCAAAGTAGTAAGTTTGAGTAATAATACATCGCCTTCAAGTGGAGCTGCTTCTGTTAGCATGAATAACATGAATAGCTCAAAGAACATGTCTTCGTCACGTTCGCCCAATCCAACGCTGCTGGGTGGTTCTACAACTACTGGAAGCAGCAGCAGCAACAATCGTTACAATAGCCCGCATAACAACGCCAGTTTATATGGATTAAGCAACAGTAGCCAAACGTCCTCCGCCCTGCCAACGCTGACTACGGCATCATCGCTGTCCTCTGCACTCACTGCTGGTCTACATCAAACAACGCACTCCTGCTCCAATGGCTATTCCTCGGCTTCATCAGGCTCGCCACCTGAGATCAGCAATAGTAAATCGACCAAAATGAGCCTCAGTGCAAACTCACGGTCGTCGGCGCGTCCCCCAGTAGCAGGAGGGCTGCAGAGCAATAAATCTGCTGCCGCTGGTGCAAATAACAAGATACCTGATATTTCAAAACGCAAATTACGCGAAAGACTCATACATTTATTGGCCTTGAAACCGTTCAAGAAACCCGAGTTATATGCGCGGCTAGCAAATGAAGGCATACGCGACAAGGATCGCTTGTCTATAAGCAATACGCTTAAGGACATTGCAGCGTTGTCGCGTGACAACACTTACAACCTTAAGCGACCCATGTGGCACGATGTGAATGAGAATTGGCCATTCTACACGGAACAAGAGACGCAACAGCTGAAGCGGCGCAAGCCGCAGAACTTGACGCCACCACTGAGCTCAGATGCGGGTAGTTCAACATCTGGTCAGAGTCCGACGTCGACGCACACGGGTAGTCCCCCACCTTTGGTGGGAAGTCATAGTGGCAGCATGAAGAGAGCTAGTCTGGAACGTGATCCGTACGACGACGGCAGTATGACGAGTGGAATGCAAGCGAAAAAGCAACGCATTAGTCACTTTAAGAAGGATGTGCCCTTGATGACATCAGCCAACATTGTGGGCGGTGGTGCAAATGCTCGCCTGACTTATGGCAATAGCAACAGTTACGGTCAGCATAATAGTGGGCGTAACTCTGCGGCTACATATTCACCACATGGCAGCAGCAATCATGCCGATTCTGAAAATCCAAACAATACTGACTTGAGCTACAACGTGCTGGACAACGTTGATGACTTTATGCCGCATGTGGAACAGCAAAGTGGAGGAGCAGGTGGTGGAGGCGGCGGTTATTTTGGAAGCAATAGCAACAGTAACAGCAACAGCCGAAAAAATATGCATAGCAATAAAAATTCGACTTCGGGAAATCCTAGGGATAAGCGCGTCTCCAACTCTGGCTTTGTGCAGCAGCATGAACGCACTAGCAACAAGGAGATGATGATGAAGAAGAAGTCTTCAGCTTCTCCTACAATTTATTCAAACAATTTTGTGCCGGAAAAGTCTAGCAGCAGTCGAGGGAGCAGTGCAAATAGCTACCAACGGCAATCGCCAAGTTACACACAGCAGCAACAGCAGCAGCAGCAGCATCACAAAACTAGCAACAGTGTCATATTTTCGCCCAAAACTCAAACCCAAGCAAGTCCTAAGGATGACCTACGAGCTAATAACAATAGTAGTAGCAGTAATAGTTGTAACAACAACAACAACAACGGTAGCAGTAGTAATAAATATCATCATAACCAACAACAGCAGCAACAGCAAAGTAGAAGCGGCAGAACTTCGGTAACAGCGAACCATTCACGCACCCCAACACCGCCCATGGCGCAACAACAGTCGCATCACTATCAGCAGCAGCAGCAGCAACAACAACAAAATGTTGCTGCCAATCACCAGCACCAACCAGCACAACAGCAACAACAAGAATCGCCACCACAACAGCTGCATTCATCGCCAACTCAACAAATAGCTGCCGCTGTCTCATCTTATGCGGCCGCCTCTTCTCAAACGTCGCAAAAACATTACGACTTTAGCAACTACACGCCCATAACCAGCATCGAACAGCGCCGACACTACAAGACTGAATTTGAAAGCGACTACGACGAATATCGCAAGCTATTGGCGCAAATTGAAGGCGTTAGCATGCGTTTCCGAGGACTCGCAGAGCGTCTAGAAAATGCTCACAAAGGCTGTCCCGACTACTACAACATAAAGCAACAAATTGTATCGGAGTATGAACGCATACGCAACGAAGAAGGCTTGCAACGGGAAAAGCAGCGATTCGACTATCTACACGAAAAGCTTGCGCATATCAAACAGCTGGTCACGGACTACGATAAGACTTTAACAAGTGCAAGTGCTGCAGCGCAGCAGCAACTGTTGTTGCAGCAACAACAGCAAGCAGTTATTATTGATGGTGGTGATTCATGCGCATCTCAAAGTGCGGCGGTGCCTCAAGCAACAAATGCATTGTCTCGAAATACGCGTCTCTCGCCCATGGTTGGAGATAACTCGCACTCGCCAACTACTACAGTACAGTACCAGCAGCAACAGCAACAACAGCATCAGCAACATCACGCTGCTGAGACGATACAGTCGTCACAGCCACAACAACAACAACAACCGCAATTAGAAGATATGCCCCAATACAATGGACATGCGCCTGCGCAAGCTCCACCACCAGTCGATTCCGATTCGGATGATTCCTCTGATTCCAACGATGACGATGATGATGACTCCAACGAAGCTGACTCGCACGATGATGTTGATGAGGATGAAGACGACGATGATGATGATGACGAAGACATTGACAATGAACGCTACTGACTCTTGTTCGATACTACTTTAATATATATGTAAAAAAAATTACAAAAAATATTTAAAAAAAACACAAAACAAAACAAAAATATATACTTTATTAAAAACAAACAAAAAAAATGTTGATGCAAATAGAAAAATCCTCAAAAAAAGAAATTTAAATATTTTTAAACAAATTTAGTATATATATATATATATATATTTTAACTATTAAATATATGGAAATATGAAAACATGAAAATTGTGTAATAATTAGTAGATAAGCATTATTTAAGTTGTTGAGTATACTTTATGAAGTCTACAATTCTTCCTAAATCAGTTATCAAACAACTCTAAGCAACCGCACACACACACACATAATAAACATACTCAGCTCTATCATCTACTTCCTATACATATTTGAAATTAAATTTAATATTGTTTCTTATTATTTTTGCCTTTATTTGTATTAAGCTTAAATATGAACTAATTGAATTAAGGTTTTGTTGAAAAGTTTTTATTTTTTTTTTATTATTAATACATATACAATATTCTGAAATAAAATTTGTGCAATTTGTAAAAATGTGAGAACAAAAATGCGAAATTTTTATAATACAGTTTAATTTTTATTCACGACTTAACTTCTTGCTCCGCTGGAAAGCAATGACCTTTTTTTTCATATTGCTTGAGAAGTTAACATTGAAATTATTTGTGGTCTACTATATGATTATAATTACATTTAAATATGTATCCTAAAAGCACAGCACACACACTGGTGGTATGTAAATTTGTGACTTTGTGAACATGAACGCATCTGAATATGTTAGCCTATAAAAAATTCACAAAAATGTATAACTAATAGTTTAGAAGCGTTTTTTTGTGCTTTTGCTTTTTTTTTGTAACGTCTACTGTTCCCTTCTTGTACCTGTTATTTTTTTTTATTTTATAAAAATCTTCACATGTTTCATTTGTAAAATTTCTTAACTTTCCAACTTTTGGTTTATAAAATTACCGTTAATACTTTTATGCAGGTTTATAACTTCAATTTTAACCTTGTACATATCAAATTTAACTTTTTCGATCTCAAATTCAACTTCTGACAAATCAAATTTAACTTTTTACAAATTAAACTGTACAAACCAAATTCAACTTTTTAATTTCAAATGAAATCCTAGTATTCTGTTCGTTTGCGTGAAATTTGCTGGCAACATTTATTTTTGGCTGCGTGAAAATTCTATAGCCTGTTTCAAAAGAGAAGAACATTTTCGCGCATGTTTGAGAATAAGAAAATAATTTTGAGAGTGTTCTTCATTCTGATTGGTCGACATTAAAAATAAAATGCAATATTCTCCGAGCAGCAAAATAAATGAAAAAAAATTATTGTATGTTCCTGAATTTTGTTGTTCATCGCAACTGCGCTGCGGGAGTACTGAATCTTATTTTTCAAAATCAACCAATCAACATTGAAAACAAAATTTATGTCAGAATATAATTTGTCAGCTGAATTTCACTTCACAATTTTTTTCTTAAGAAAATAATTTATTTTTTTTATAATTTGTTTTTATTTTCTCTCCCAAGGTGCAGGTTGCTTCAGGTCGTCGGTGCAACACCGTACTTGTGCGATAATTTGTTCTGAATGTTTGCGCATTTAAATATATAGTGAAAAAAGGATTTAAGGCTTCGGCTGTGATATCCTGCGACGTAAAAAATATCCAAATAAAATTTATTGGTGGTTTTTGGAGTACTGTGTCGAAAAACAGTAAACAGCACACAAAAAAACATAAAGTTCAGCAAACAGTACAAAAAGATCAAGAAATTACGCTCAAAAAAATTTTCTAGCTTTAGAAATAATTTCTCACTGCGCATCGAAAAATGAAAATAAAAATTGTTCTTCTATTTTGAAACGAGCTATAACAAATATTTTGTTGCGAAGAAATCGTAAAATTTGAGAAAGTCATCCTTTCAATTAAATTGTCGTGAAAAAAATGTTGCGAGTATATTCCGTAGCGGAACAAAGTACTGCTTTGACGAACATGTTGTGAATATTTATTATCCACGCGTGTTTCGCTGCTATCGTTTTTGTTTTTGTATGAAGATTTTAATGAAACTTCACATAAAACTGAAAAGAGTACTATAATTAAACTGTAACAGGTTGAATTTGTAATGGGAAAAGTTTTTGATTTGTAAAAAGTTTTTTGTCATTTAAAAATTGTTGAACTTGATTTGGAAAAAGTTTAATTTTAAATGTAAAAGCTAGAATTTGAAGTTAAAAACCTTTTAATATTTTGCTTGAGCAAAATTTCTGCAGAATTTTATCCCTTCTCTTGAGAAAGGCTTGTTCGAAAGACATCCATTCATTAATCGGTACATTCATATTCTGGAAAAATACATCTTCCTGCTGATTTTCGTACACATACTGACCAACAATTTATACTATTTTTGCAATTTCCTTTTTTCTCATATTTTTTTCAAACTTTTTTACCCACAGTGGAAGAACTATCAGAGTTCAATAATGAAAACTAGCAAGCTATTCAACTCCAAAAAATCTTTATTCTTCCTGGGAACTACGATTTGGGAATGGATATTCAAAGAAAGTTTCTAAACAACAGTTCAACAGCTTAAATAAAATTCCCTACTTTTGATAATGTTGACATTTGCTAAAGTTGTGAAAAATTAAAAATTTAATGATATATGGAGAGAAAATATTAGGTTTCCTGGGCGATATGCTTCATGTTTGCGTTGTATATGGCTTTGAAATTATCTAATTATTTGTTATAAAACTTTAAATTTATTTTAAAATTAATCTCAATATCAATCAACCCAATACTGTTTGTTAATGTCCAGAAGATTACACTCTCAAAAATATTCATAAAATATTCAAATATTCAATAAAATTTTTTCATCCTATTGCCAGAAACATAATATGCTAAATATTAACTAAAGAAAGCGATATTTTAAAATATTGAAATAAAATACAATTGAAAAATTTAGGAACATAATGTTAAAGAGTTATCCCAGACAGTGTTTCTGATATTTTTTTGAGGTTTATTCCAGAAACGATTGAAAAAAAATCCATTTTTTCCCTTTTAAAATATTGAAAAATCTCTAAAATTTCTTTCTAACTTATATACGAGATAAAATTTTAGATACATGAGTAATGAAACTAGTAATAGAAAAAGTTTATCAACTATATTTTGGTCCGCAAAAAAGTGGCTAGCTTAGGTTAGCCAATTACTAGCCGTGGGCGCAATTTAGTCCATTACGATTGCCTTATTTTATTATTTTTAACCCATTTAGGTTGTGCTATTTTTTATTCCCGTTCGTCGAAACCATCCAGTGCTTTTAGTGAATTTTCCATATGTCTAACAGTGGTGTCTGTAGAATTCTGTAGATTTGGACATTCACACAGAAAGTGGGTGATTGTTTCCTTTTCTAGCTTAATCCGTATCAAGTTTATTTTCAGTAACTTTAATGTTGTCCTGTGCTTGTCTGGTAAACATTTGTTCAATTTCAGGATTGATTTTAATTGTACTTGGTTTTTGCGTATGTTTTTATCCAGAGCTGTATCAACAAATTGGTGACCGTGGTTAAGTCCGAGTTCGGTCCCCAGTCGCGGCGAAAAGTTTTTCAATAAAAAAATTTTCTGTTCGGTCACCAACCTCTCTTGATGCTGAAATCTGTGTGAACAAGCGAGATAGCTGTAGCTATTTGTACTCGTTTTTTTTTATTGTTTTCGTTTTTTCAAGTTCAGCGTGCACTCTGTGGGCAGCCCAAGGCCGCGTACATAGTGAACGCCGATTCAGACAGGCAGTGTGAACAAGTGTGAAATGAAAGTAGCATAAGGTTGCATGCATAGTGAACGCCGATTCAGACAGGCAGGCAGAGTGAGAAGACAAGCGAGATAGATAGCTATTTATATATCGTTTGATCGCACAGATTTCAGCCTGCCTGTCTGAATCGGCCTTAAGGTGGACTTATAATAGAAGTAACGTGATGTAGTCTAATGCCACTGCAGCAGTGTGTTCTGTCACTTAAGGTTTCAACAAATACATTTCTTATCCAAGTGATTATAATAGACGTAACGTAATGTGAACGGGACGTAAGAATCCGTAGATTTTGGATTTCTACGTTACGTCTTGTCAAACAGCTGGTGTTTGAGGTTGGATTCGTCTAAAGTAAATGCAGGTTTTCATTAAATAATTCCGCTCTTAACTTTTCATACATTAAACATATATATAAAAAAATAATAAAAGCAATTAAATAATATGCGTCCATTTTTCTTCTCATTATATATTTTACGAATAAATTTAAAGACAAATTTGTACAACAATATGACTTTCAACAGCTGCTATTATAATTGCTTTAACGTTTTCTTACATTACGTCCCGTCACGATGACAGTTGACAACATTACGTTACTTTACATTACATCTATTATAACTGGACCTTTAGGCTTTTGTCAGAGTGCACGCTATATGAGATGCGATTCTTGAAGCTTCTTGAATCTGACATAGAATAGCCACGAGTGAAAGCGTTTTTTTTAGTAGAAATGCTGAATCGTTCAGTATTATACTTAAAATTTCATACAATAATTTCAAACATCTATTGAATGCTTGAGGCTTTCAAAGTAACTTCATGTAGCTTATAGCATTGCTTTTGGTCTGAATTTTCTTTTCTTTCTTTTGAATTTTTTCATAAAAAACAGGCAAAGTATGTTGCTTCCAGTAGCGTTATAGCTTCGCCTCGCTTGTAGCGTTCACGCTGACATTAGCCTTAGGCCGTGTTCATAGCGAAACTGAAACTGGTAAAGCTTTAGCAAGTGATATCGTGACACTTTTTCGCGCTGTTGCTGTTCATAGTGCGCGCTTTTTACTCGCGCTTTTAGAACCTTTTTCGTTGTTGTTGTTCATAGTTCGCGCTTTTAGACACTTTTTGAGCTAGTTGAGATGCTTTGTTTAGAAAAAACTACACATAAAATCAAAACATTAACAATAAATATAAGAAAACAGCCAAACAAACGCAATAAAAGAAAAAAGCATGAACATAAGCTTCGCTACAAAGTATAAGTACGACATGAAACAAAAAATCAACGCAGTGTACACAAAAAATATAGAAGAAAAAGGCATCAAAAAGACTCAAAAGTGGCGTGAAGCTGGGGCCTTACTCTGTAACACGATTCGAAAGTTAAATTGTTCGAATTCGTAAATATGATAATCTGCAATTCGACGTTCGCATTAAATATTTTGACATTTTTTCTGTTTCTTCGCACTGGTTTTCGCATTTTTTACTTTAACCAAATATTTAATGAAACGATAAGTTAACTCACTGTCACTAATGCGAAAGAGTTATACAGTGCGATCGCATTTAATTTTCGAATAGCATTACTTTTCGAATCGTGTTACAAAGTAAGGCTCCCGAATTAAAGCGTACACAATGAAAACTGCGCTTTTTCCATATGATTATACATGAAGCGTTTTTCAGCCGCTGTCAACAGCTTTAGCTTCCACTATGAACAAGGCCTAAACTAGGAACAAAAATAATCTTCAATGAATTTCCTAGAAACAAAAATATGTAAATTTGACAGTTGACACATGTATATAATTTCCATCTTCTAAACTTTCACCATGCCTAATATTCTGAAAAATTAAATTTTGGAAAAAACCGGAAATTCAAAAATTCTTAAATGCCTAAGATTTTTTACTTATTTTATATTGCTCATAGCTGTTCAGCAGCTGCATTTGGCAGTTTTATAAAAGTTCATGCTCAAATATGCTGGAGATCTATTTCTCTACTAGGAACAATTTATCAAGCTAATTAAGCAAACAATTTTTAAAAAAATCGAACTCTTTTCAAGTCAAATCATTTATAAATATTCACCACCCATAAATTTTCTTCCTCCCAGAAACAAAAACATGGTACAAAATTTCCATACTCTTAGTAAGGTCTATATTCCCAGAAATTACTTATTTTGAAACGAAATAGGATTGAACAAATTTTTTTCAGGTTATGTCGTTCTTAATTTTTGTGAAGTACATTTTTTGTGAAACTTTGAACTTTACTCTTCACTAAATCAATTCGTAAATTCTATATTTTCTAATTATTACACAAACAATTTCACTAAAAACAAATGACTTACTAACTAAGCAAAATACAAAATATACTTAAATAAAGTCTACAAGACAAAATATACTGCAAAACAAGACGACACTAATTTAACATTTAATAAAATGAACATTTAAATTTAAGCAAAATAAACAAACTATATGAATTTTTCATTTTTATTCTATGGGAAAAAATATTGCTAAACTATTTTGTAAGAAAGAGACAAGCACGCATTCACTAACATACATACAAACACAAAACACACAGCTTCATACAATTAATTATATAACCACAACAAAGTAAAACTCCAGTCATTCATTTATTCATTGAAAAAGAATAAGAAGAAAATGTCAAACTATAACGATGTTGTTGTTACTTAAACAAAACAAAAACACAATAAAAATAAAAAAACTTAAATTACATAACCTATGATTTATAAGAATACAAACACAGCCCAATGTAAAGTTAGTTGCATGGTAAGCGGAACAGATAAACAACAACAAAAACGAAAAAAAAACAAACAAACCTATAATTATATAAGCAAAATATTTGAAAATTGCATTTCTGAAATAACGTTTGATATGAAAGTAAATTTAAACTGTAGCTTTTAAGACAACATTAACATATTGGCCAAAATAAAAGCACATTTTTTTGTCTTGGCTAAACTTGATGTTTACAAAACAAGAACTTAAAATGAAATATTTAAAATCAAAAGCAAATTCTTTAATTTTATTTGAAATTTGAACAAAAACATTAATGATGTATAATATTTCAAAATTAAAAACAAAAACAAAGCAAATATGACAAATTGTTGTATTGTTTTAACTACCATTTAGCCATAATGCGGTTAATTAACCAATTAACTTTGTATTATAATGTTGTATAACTCTACAAAACTTAAACTATTTTCCATTATTTAGTAATGAAGTGTGGTGACCGTGGCATGTAGGGTAAGTGTGTGGCTTAGTATGCTCGGAGCCCGGGTTCGATCCCCAGTTTTTTCAATAAAAAATGTTTCTGATCGGTCACCACCTCTCTGCAGACAATGGCAAACCTCAGAGAATAAACAATGCCATGTAAAGCTTCTTGAGAACATGAACGTTAGCCGTTCGGAGTCGGCATAAAACATGTAGGTCCAGTTCTCGGTCAATCGTGTGCAAACATTTTAATAACACACACAGCACAATTGATCATAAGAAGCTCGGTCAAAGTCCTTTCAAGGGCTGAAATGGCCAATTTGTTTTTGTTTTTTTTTTAATGAAGTAATGAAGTATAAAAATGTAAACAGAAATTGATGATAATGTACACAAAAAGTAAAGAAATGTCGGACCAAGTCCATATTTGTGATTTTTGTTTTTTTTTTCTATTTTCTAATTATTTCAAATTCATTTTGTGCACAAAAATTTATACAAAATATTAAAATTTTTAAAAGACTGTCTGCAGCTTTTTATATTTTCAATCTATTTGCTTTAATTCTACAATACTCTGGATATCGAATTTGTTGTATATACAAAACAAAAATAGAGTGCGAAAAAATATAAGTTTGAAAAACAAACATTATTTTTAACACTAACAAATTAAGAAAGATCTTAAAAAAATAGCTACTTTTAAAACTCAACCTAACTCCTCCACACACTGTTTAAACAGCTGTTTTTATTTCAGTAAAACATTTATTTCAGCTATGCTAAAATTTCACTTTTTTGTTGTATATGTATATAAAAGACAAAATGTTAAAATAAAAATTGAAACTTTTCTAGAGCGAGACTTGATATTAATTTCATTCCGATTGAGATGCCTAGCAAACATCGGTTAAGAAGTGAATTTTGTTTTTAATAATTTATGCACGTTTTACACTTTTTTTATTTTTTTTTTCAATGCCAACGAAATATTTGAGCAACATTTCAACTGTTCAATTAACTGTTTAATTTTAAAATAAAAATATGCTTAAATTCATAGCCACCACATTCTACAAATCAATAAAATAGCTTTATTTTGTTGAACATTTAATTATTTTAATATTATTTTTTTGTTCATATTTTTATTTTGTAATTTTTGTACATAGAAAAGAGAGAAAATCTGAAATTCTTCATATTAATAGAGTAAAGCAACTTGCTTTGGGACCAGTTGAATTGAAAATTTGTTAATATACTTATTTTGTTTTTTAATAAAAAATAAATCAAATTATTGTTTAAAGCTGAATGTATGTGAACTTTTGATTGTCAAGTGCATTTTGTAAGAAACGCCATTTATTAAATGATAATGTGCTGGTTTGCGCCCCATGTGTGCTATCATGTTGCAATGAAAACAAATTAATGCTAAGGGTATGATTTTGATGAATAGCACCGTTTATAATGTAAAGTAGTATGCTTTGCTTTAGTGTAAATTTGAAAATCTATTCAAAATTTGTGTACATTATAACAAGACTTCAAGCCATCTGCTGAAAAAATTGAATTGTGAACTTCACCTCATCAAAATCATGCACTAGGCATAAAATTGTTTGCCAATGCAACAAGAAACATTGAATAACGCGCAAATCAAAGTTCATATTTTGTTAATAATTTGTTTTGTTATTCAAAAATTTATATAAACTTACTTGATGCACATTATTTGTTCTTCATACTTATTAAATTAAACCCTAAGTCTGTTGAAAATTTAATAACAGCATCATTATCACCATTATTGCATATCGACATGCATATTTTCAAAATTTTTGAAGTAAAATCTCTGGTGATTGTGTGTTTTAAAGTTTCTCTATTTAAATTTATGCTTTAAATTATTGTATTATTCACAAAAATATGCCCAACTACGATCTATATATTGTAGTGCTTAGTAGGTATAAAAATCTGTTTTGAAACGAAACTCCTGAAATTATTTGCGGTTGTTGGTGTGCCTATTAAAAAAGTCAAACTTATTTCAAAGTTGTTGTTACCTTTAGATTTTCCCCCAATTTTATTATCATTTGTTTTATAAACTGTTTAATTTTTAATTTTAATTTTAATCAGCGCTGTTTTTATACATTACTTTTATTATTATTATTTTATTATTATTATTACTATTATTATTATTATTATTATCCAAATATACCATATTTTAATTTTTGTTAAAAAAATTTTAACGAAACTTGCATGTGTATTGAAATGCTTGATTCAAAAATATGATTTTAAATAAATGGGAATATTGAGAATCACACAAAAATGTGAAAATTTAAAATATTTATACATAACAAGTACTATTATTGTATATCATATATAAAAAAACAACAAAAACAAAATACAATTAATATTTAAGAGAAATTATTATTATATATATATATATATTACAAAGCATATATACACACCACACACACAAACAAACAAAACAAAACAATTTATTATTATTAAACAAGTGAACTAAGAGCAAACGCTGAAAAGACCAGCATCAAAAACCCAAATAAAAAAGATATTGTTATATTATAGTATAAAATATAAGTGAAAAGCAACAACAAAAGTTAAAAATAACAAAAAAAAAAATTAAATAAAAATATACAAAATTTGAATAAACTTTTGAGTTTTTATTTGCTACTTTTAACAGCTTCAAACGTTACGGGTAGAAGAGTATGATTTCGGAACTTCCAAATGAATCGCTTTTTAATCATTAGCCTATACTAAAACCTCTTCAAAGAAGTTCCTTTTAAGAGATCCTTTTTTCCTACTAATATTAGAAATTTTAGTAGGAAAAAATTCATAATTTGTCGTTTATTGCGTTATAACTCACAACGAACTAAAAGGTTACTCTAATTGCGAAAATAAACTTTATGCAAAAATTAAAATGCAACCCATGAACCTGAGCTTTTCGTTCAGTGGGAAGATCTTAGCCCAAGTATACATTGAGAAATAAGCATCTGGAGAGCTGAGCATCGAGCACAACGAAAGAACACCCTTCGAAATGATTATGCCTTTAAAACAATTTAATGTTATACAATTATATTAAAAAGCAAATTTTTTAAAACTATTTCAGAAGAGGAAGAGGCTCAAGATGAGTCCGCACAGGTGGCAGAACTTTCAAATGATTCCGATGCTCCATTGAAGCCTAATGTATGTATTAAAATATATATACGGACTATGATCTCATTTATATTTAATAAATTTTTAAAATGTGTCAAAAAATATATATATTTTTTTCACTGAATTTTGCTATAGATTTATTTTCTTACTGCTGTGAATTACTTTATACTATATTATTTTCTCTCTTTATTTAGTTGGATGAAGATGACGATTACGATCCCGAAGATACTCGTAAAAAGAAAAAGGGCAAGAAACGTAAAACCAAAAAAAGCGAAGAGAAGGGTCGCAAGAAAAAGAAACGTAAGAAGAATGAAAGTGAAGAGGACAGTGATTTCCTGCAGCAGCACGAAGAAGAAGTGGATTATGGCACCACTAAACGTGGACGTAAACGCAAGGAGGCCGAGAAGGCAACCAAGGAAAAAGAGTCATCTTCTTCTGGTGTGTAGAAGCTTAAAAATTTGTTTTTTTTTTTTTTTAATTTTTCTAAACTAACTTCGACCATTTTTAATTGTATTCATCAGGCATGCCTTCAGTAGAGGATGTTTGCTCTGCTTTTAATGTAACTGATGTGGAAATTGATTATAGCGACAGCGAGATGCAGTCATTGATTTCATACAAACTCTTCACCCAACATGTGCGACCAATTCTACAGAAGGAGAATCCAAAGATACCAGCACCTAAACTAATGATGTTAGTAGCTGCTAAGTGGCGTGAGTTCTGTGATGTAAATCCTAATCTGCAGAATGAACAGTCACGCAGCACGGGTGGTGAAGAAGCAGAAGAACCACGTTCATCACGCTCTTCACGCAATGAGAAGGTAAGCCATTAAAACAATTCACACACACTCATTAAAAAAGGTTCTTCCACAATCTTCTATACACTTTTCTGAAATATTTTCTTTTTTTATTAATGATAAAAGAAATTGTTATTCTGTTAAAGAAGTCAAGTGACAAATGTTTAACTCCTTTTTAACATTACCTCGAAAAACATTAATAGCCTTATTACGGTTCACAACTCAACAGACCATTCTGTCTTCAATGTATAAATTCCCAGTAAACACAAGAAAAAAATTGTGTAACATTTGAAAATTTGTAATAATCCAGTTGAGTTTCAACATTTCTTATCATTTGAGTTCAAGCATTTTCTCAAAAGCTATTCTTTAACTTGAGGTGGAATTGAGGGAGATTTGGAACTTTGATATCAAGTGCAGAATTTTTCAACTAGATAACTAAGAAACTTATCCATATAAAAAAAAGTGCCTTTTAAGTTGTAAGTACTATAATCCGACTATTGCGATGTTGTTAAGAGTTAACGTCGGCAATTTGAGAAAGTCATTCGATATCAAATGAACCTCAAGTTGATATCAAACAAAAATGTTTATTGAGTTGCTATTAGGCTGGACAAAAATACAACCGAATACATTCCACTGTTGTCTGTCAATAATACTGTGTCTTCAATACACTTCATACACAATAGCTGTGGTCGATTGTCTTCTTATATGTAAAAATTTTAAGATAGCTGATTTGCTGTTGTGTTGAAGTAGCAACATGGATTTAACGAAACCTAGCGCTTCTCTTAATATTTATGCAACTAGATAAGACAGGACTAAGGCTGTCCAACCCAAATAATTATTGCCGTTTTAAATATTTTAATTTGCAACTTTTTCAAATTAAAACGAAAATTGTTTGTTTATTTTTAAATTTTTTGACAGCGAACAGTCAAAGCAACAAATTTTACATACGTTCCACAATCTAAAATAACAGCAAGGTATTGTTGTGAGCCATAATAACTCAAAATTGCTGTGTCTTCTTGACTGTTGTGTCTAATCGATAGAAGACTCATCAGTGTATTGCTGTTAACCGTAAAGTCCTCAAAATTTTACTTCGGAATAGTCTTTCTAATATACTTTAATATACTAATATACTTTAGAAAGAATCAACTTGTCAATTTTTTCTGTACTAACTGGCGAACAATGTTTTTTTTAATATCAACTATATTAGAAAGAAGTCTGTTTTTGTCGCTCTTCACTGCAAACGTTCATTTCACCTGTCTGGAATGAAAAAAATTCAAATCGGAACAAAAAGGTATAACGTAAAAGAACACGCATTTTGGCTCCAAGATGTTCAAGACATCATTTTCTTTTCATTATTTCGATTTTAGTCGTTTATTTGATTCCTCCCCTTCGATTAAGTTCTTTAATTTAGGTTTTTCATTTCCAATTTTGGTAATTTTTTTAAATTTAAATGTTAAAGACCACATAAAACTGTTTATATCTTCAAAACAGCGAAAGTTTGAAGAAAAGTTTCTCAGGACTTTTAGAGGCTTGAGGAAATTAAAGTACTCATTAACAGGGGTGCACATACATTTTCAAATTTAAATTAGTGGTCTTTGATCTGAAATTTGATCATTAAGGTACTATTACAGTGTGAAGCTATTAAAAATAAAAACAACACCTTTTTTATTATTTTTTTTTTACATAGTATTATAAAATTATTTAATTCAAATTTATTAACTTATGTACAGTTAAAGTTGAAGATATAAAAAAAATGTTTTTTTTTTGTTTTTTTATTTGTTATTTATTTTTTAGAGGTCGCTGAAGTTGGCGTGTTTAATAAAGGTTGTATGTTGGTTTGTTGTTGTAGTTTGTAGTTGCGCACTCTACCTACGCAAATAAAAAAAAAAAAAACAAAACAAAAAAAATGGCATGCGTTGAAAAAAAACCCCTCTTTGGCAGAAATTCTTAGCCGTAAAAAACAAACTATAAAAGTTTCTCGGCTTTTTATAGGTAGAGTGCTTAACACAGTCTATGAAGATCACAATGAATCAAGATTCATCGAAATCGATCAAGCAGAACTCGAGATATCTTAGAAACCAATTCGAAAAAACTGGTTTCGAGAAAAAAGCTATTAGATTTTCTTCTATGAACGAGCCACACACTGGTTAAAAAATAACGAAAAGTTGTTTGTACTTTGAAGGCGCTATCCTTTTCTCATGTAAAATCGGTCGCTAATTCCGAAAAAATTTTTTTTTCTGTCACTCCGTTTTCGAGATATTGCCCACTGTAGGGTTTTCAACGAAAAAAAAAAGTTGGTTCCACTTAATTGCATATATCTCCAGAACCAACAACAGTAATCAAACAAATGATATATCAAATAAAAGCTAATAAAATTTCTTACAAACAATGCAAATTTTTGCATCATTTTTTGGTCGGGCTGTTAGTTTTGGCGGAATTAATTCAAATATCGGGGATTTTTTTTATTTTTCAGAAAAATTTCCAAAAAAAGACAAAATTGTTGCAAATTTCGTTAAGAAATCAAAATATTTTGATGCTTTTGATATTTTTTTTCTTAAAGCCTTTATTTTTCCAAAAAAAATAAGCTATTGTTGAAGAAAATCTATTGAGAAATGAAAAAGTTGTGTTCAATGGAACGAAAGAACCCAAATTGTGTGATTATCAATTTATGCATTTGGACTTATTTTATTGCCATAAAAAAAAAATGAGAATTAAAGGTTGTAATAAAATCATATATTCTTAATTTTTATTGTTCTTTTAATAATTTACATTATTTAAATTGTATATAATTATTATTAATAATTTTTATTGTTCCCTTAAATCATTTATATTGATTTAAGGGACCAATAAATGATGTTTGCATTGTTTGTAAGAAATTTTATAAGCTTTTATATATATAGATATATTATTTGTTTGATTACTGTTGTTGGTTCTGGAGATATATGCAATTAAGTGGAACCAACTTTTTTTTTTCGTTGAAAACCCTACAGTGGGCAATATCTCGAAAACGGAGTGACAAGAAAAAAACACTTTTTTTCGGAATTAGCGACCGATTTTACACGAGAAAAGAATAGTGGCATTCAAAGTACATATTGGCTGTAAACCAGTGTAATATACGAATAAATGCGCGACATACGAATATAATGTATGTATATCTTTTTTGTTATTTGATATTTTTTTCTAAAATTTCGTAAACGCATTCTTAAGACCTTAAGAAACCATATTGTAAAAAAAAAAAAACAAAAAATTATTTTCAATTTTTAACACACTGTAATAGTACCTTAAAAGAAAATTTTCTCGATATTTGTAAGGACGGATACCATAAAATAATAATTAATTTTAAAAATTCCCTTTACTTCTCTATAGAACTCTGTCAAATAGATTTTTAAATATCTCACCAAGTGTCGATTAAGCTACAACTTACCATTCCCTAGTTGAAAATTCATGCAGAAAAAGTCAATTGTGGTGGTTTCTCTTGGCAAACTTAGAAGAAATATTTTAATTGGATATTGTTTATTTTTAAAAATTGACACGTTTTGTCAATTTCAGGATAAAAACTATATTAAATGAAACGAAAAGGAATGTGTGTTATTTAAGATAATTACTGAAATTTTTGCAAAAAGCTACCTTATTTATCATCAACATTAATTTTGATGGTACTCATGGTAAACTCGGGGCGACTTTCAAAAGCTTAAAGGTCTTTTAGGATTTAATGGGTAAATATGAATAGGTATTAATATTAATAAATAATGCAAAAGCTGTGCATTATTCGTTTGTTTTCAAGAGAGCAGATCTTGTGCTGTTTATTTTTGGGTCAGTGAAATAACGCCCAAAGTAAGTTAAAAAATAAAATAACGCCCAAGCAATGTCCATAAGACCAAACATTTTGGTAGGTGATATTTCATTTTTTATTTTGAGCGTTATTTCACTGAGCCTTATTTTTCGTTAATTTAGAACCATTCCTTAAATCGTTGAGAAAATCTTTAACCGATATTTCCTATCTTGAAGTTGCTTCTGAAATGAAAATAAAAAAATTATGAAAATATGTGCTTAAGTTAGTTTCACTACTTACTTTGCAAAACATCCAACAATTTTGGAAAATTAAGTAATCGTTTCTTGCCATGATCGCAATCCACATTGTATTGCATAACAAGATATGTGAAAAATATAGGAAATAGAAAGATATTTTTTTAAGATCTTTTGAATGCATTCGGGAAGCAGTTGTTTTGAGTAGGAATACCATGATTCGTGTACAAATTGTGCTGAGTAGTTAAATATTGTGATATAGTTAAATGTTCTGGCTATAACCTAGTATAAAAGTAACCAGCTAGTTTAAAACAAAAAGAGTCCGAGTACTGCCTAGGCCATTGTGATGCAAAAATAGTCAAGGCGATGTATTAGCCAGTACTGGTGGTGAAATAGTTAGCTAAAGTTAGTTAATTACTATATTATTGATCTAAAGGGTTTGACAAAAAAATGTTCCATGTCTTGAAAATTATAATAGAGTTTTACAGCAAAGTACTTTATTACATGTTTAATTTAACAAGTGTCAAATTGTTTTTAGTTTGATCCGGCCTAGAACGGCGGAACATTTTTTTTTGGTATTGGTACATCTTTGTTTGCTTTTATAAATAATTAACTCTTCTTGGTTTTAATAAATCTTTATGTGGAAATTAATTCGTTTCTATTTGTAATTTTAAATTATTCAAAATTAATATCGTCAGCTGGAAGTCATCAACAAGTGATAGAAAATAGAAACCTTCTAAAAATTGTCTGAGAAACAGAGCAAACCATTTTCAATAATGTTTAGATACAATGTGTTACATTTCCATTATAAATATGACAAGTCCTAATAATTCGGCTGTTCGAAAGTGCACTCCAAAAAATAAAATGAAAGTCGTGCAATTTATAATAACTATTACTTCTTACATACTTGATAAATTTTATGATTTCGGTTCGAGCTCACTTCTCTTAGTAAGCAAAATTAAATGTTTTTTAAATATGATGGTGAAAATTGCTATAAAAAAATCATACACGCAACTTCTATGCAACACTCAACCATCTTTACTTTGTTTTCACATATGTTCCAGAATGTTGTTTTGTTCGTAGAACATTCACCTCAGCTTCATATACTTTGCTAATGTTGACTCAGTCTTCCTTTGTTCTTTTAAGAGCTTAATTCGTCATTCTTAGAATTGTGTTATGATAGCGTTCTTTAATTAAGATGTCTTTTTTATAAATATTTGTTTTAGTCGAACACATAAAAGGGCCGACTATTAATTGTTTACCCTTGTTCACAGTTAATTTTTTTCAACACGTCTTTACTGAATTGCGGCTAGACAAATTTACGCCACATACATATAAGTAATGATTAAAACTCTGATTCCAATACTAATTTATTTCCATCAGAACTCGAATGTCAATATAAAAATATTAGAATCGATAAAATTCTTTGTGTGGTCGAATTTGTGAGAGGTTAGAAACGATCCCCCAGCACTTATATTGATAAAAACTCTTGTTACCATAATGTCCTTGGAAAAGGACATTTTTAGTCTTATTATGGTTCACAGCACAACAGTCATTTCTGTCTTCAATGTGAAAATTGCTATTACGATAGACAACAATACTACTGAATACATTCCACTGTTGTCCGTCAATGATGATGTGTCTTCAATACACTTATTATGGTACACAACAGTTGTGTTGGATTGTCTTGGTATCTGTCAAAATTTTAAGATAGCTAATTTGGTGTTGTGTTGAAGTAGCAAGATGGATCCATCGAAGTCATGACGAAATCTAGCGCTTCTCTTAATATACCTGAAACTGAACCCATAAATCATTGTCGTGCACTTTTGATAGCTAATAGCCATCGGCAAAGAAGCACAGCGCAGCGGTAAGTTTCAGTATTCGTGGGATTGCAGTTTATTTTGTTTTGATTTGAGCTTGCCTGGAACCGCATCCTACAGAAAATTGAAAATATCTGTACTTAAGAACAAATGGGACTAACAAGAGCCAATTCAGTAGTATATCCAAGTAACGTTCTTCAATGGATTCGAGTGGTCCCGAAGCCGTTTCTTATCTCTACCGATCATCATACGTGTTCACCGTCACCTCATAATAAATATAAGAAAAATATCCATCGCGTTTTAACTTTTTTCAAATTAAACCGAAAATTGTTTGTTTATTTTAATTTTTTTTTGAGAATGAACAGCCAAAGTAACAAATTCTACATTCGTTCCACAATCAAGAATAACAACAATGTATTGTTGTGAATCATAATAGCTCGAAACTGTTGTGTCTTCTTGACTGTTGTGTCCACTCTATAGAAGACACATCAGTTTATTGCTGTGAACCGTAATAGGCCTATTTATTATTACCTCAGTGTTGTTCGGTTTCATCATGCAGTTTCCTCTTGATTATTTTCATAAAACTACAACTGTCACATCCCTTGTCTTTACATGAATAACTTTCCTTCCTTCTTACTACTTTAAATCAGGCTTCAGAAAATTCACACATCTTCATTCACGATCTTTTTCTTAAAGCACACAACACACAATTTTATTTTCATTTCATTTTTGTGTGTAACCGAGTTGGCGTGCTGTCGAAAATTTTTCATGAATTCTTTTTACATTTGCTTGCGCTTCACGTACACAAAGTAAGATCGATCTCAACGGTTCGATGTGATCCCGTCTCAAACATGTGTTGGCTTTAAAACAGTGTCGGCCAAAAATGAAATTCCTATTCACTCGTGATTGAGCTAGCATTTGCTGCCGACGTCAATATTTCCACACGTACACAATAAAAACTTCGTGTGGCATACGAACTGTAGCCGAGTAATGGCTTTGGCTCGTGCTTATGAGAAGCTGTGATCGTAATTTTGCTATTCAACTGATGTCAGTTGACGTTAATAAAGTAAGAACTCGCTTCTGCTCGCTCTGCAACTATTAAATAAATACGCAAAGAAAAATGTTTAATGACAAATGTATGCTAGATTTTTTTTTTATAGAAAATATAAACAGCGCTGTCGCTATCTCTTGGACACACACACAAGCTTGCGTGTTTATGTATTAGTTTGCCCGACACTGCTTTAAAATGTTTGTGTCATTCACCAACATTCGTTGTTGCCAGGTCTTCATGAAGGCAAAAATGAATACACATTTTTTAAACACGACTTGTTCGTGTTGGAAAACGCTGGCGGTCGTGAAGAGAAAAATTAATGCAATGACGTATGAGTCTACTTTCTATGCATAAAGGTCTCTGCCCACTTACGGCACGTAACGCAAGGACTGTCGAACGGCGACGGTAAGGCAAAGAAGTGTTTCATGCACACTTAACGTAACGGCGGCAATAACAAATCAAATCAAATTAATGTTTAATATGAGCGCAACACTCTACAATCACTCTACAATTGATTTTTAAAACTTTGTTGCTATAATGTTTGCAATTTATGTCATAAAAAACAGCATTTTCGCTCACAAGTTAAAATTTCTTTCGGAATTCATCTTTTGCAGCTCATTTTTTGTCAACAAAGTGAACGACAAGTCGGTCAGAATTTTTTGCAAAGATTCCCACCGGCTTTATCGTCGGCGTCAACAGTCGTCGCCGTTTCGTTTCAGGTTAGTGAGCATGTATCCATAAGAACACAGGTTAGTTATATTTTGTAGTTTCGTGTCGTTTCGTTACGTGCCGCAAGTGGGCAGAGACCTTAAATCGATCACTTTGTTGCGTTGGGTGGCGACAATCTGTCAAATTTAGCCGAGCAACAGTCAGTGTTAATTGTTGGACAACAACCATAAAGGCATTCTTAATTGTCGCCATGTCTTTTAATATGTTCCACTCTACAACAACTTCAATATTGGAATGATTGTTGTAACAAACAAACAAATTGGCCATTTCAGCCCTTGAAAGGACTCCGACCGAGCTTCTTATGATCAATTGTGTTGTGTGTGTTATTAAGTTTGAACACAATTGACCGAGAACTGGACCTACATGTTTTATGCCGACTCCGAACGGCTAAAGTTCATGTTCTCTAGAAGCTTTACATGGCATTGTTTACTCTCTGAGGTTTGCCATTGTCTGCAGAGAGGTGGTGACCAATCAGAAAAATCTTTTATTGAAAAAACTTTTCGCCACGGCTGGGGATCGAACCCGGGCTCCGAGCATGCTAGGCCACACACTTAACCTGCGTGCCACGGTCACCACTTGGAACTGGAATGATTGTTGTAATTCGCCGAATAAAGTTTTCAGCTTCAGCCTTACTTCTTATTACATTATTGTTGTATTTGCGCATATTGAAGGATTCGTGTTGTTGTTTTGTGTGTTAAATTTATATGAACATTTGCGCTGGCGCGGATGTTGGTTATATGCGCGTTGTTGTTATTATGTGTTTTTGTTGTTGGAAAAAATAAGTATGCCACGAATCCAATGATTTGTTATTATTGTTGGCTTTTTTTTTGTAATTGTTGTAGCACTCTTCAAATAATTTTTCGGGGCATCACTGCTTTAAATCATTCAAATATAGAAAAAACTTGATACAACAAAAAGGGAGAATCAATAACCACCAAACTTTGTTATGCAAGTGTTTAACATCATGGCTTAGATGTGTTAAAAAATGTGTGTCATTCGCCCACGGATGGATACAATCCATAATAAAATTGTAGGCTTAGGATTTTTCATAGTCGGGCTAGGATATGGAACTGATAATTAATTTTACAACATACATGATTGCAAAATAAAATTTTTTTATTTTCTCTGACAAACACTTTTAGCATTTTAGCAGTTTAAAAAGAAAGTCCCATTGTTGAGTAGATAACTGGAAGAAGACTCATTATTGTGATTAGGAGTTTAAAGTTTGCTTAGAACTTTGTTGGAAAAACAACAAATACATATTATTGAGTGTTATTGTTTAAAAGCAAAATCCAGTCAATAAACTTGTATTTTTTTTTTAGCCTGACGATATATACGAGGAAGAGGAGGAAGAAGACGAAGAAGAAGAAGAAAAGGAATCTTCTTCGCGCTCACGTCGTAAACGTGGTGGTCGCTCTAGTGGCAAGAAGGGACGCAGAACGGCCGCTAAAGTGCCAACGCTAAAGATCAAGTTTGGCAAACGCAAACGTGGCAGTTCAGATGAGGATCAAGATGCCAGTGGCGCTTCTGAACGTGACTCCGATTTGGAATTTGAGAAAATGTTACAAAAATCCGATGAGAGCACCGATGAAAAAGAAGCAGGCGGAGAAAAGGCTGAGCAGCCAGTATCCGAGGACACCGCCACACCGGTGATTAAAAAGAAAGCCAAAACCAAAATCGGCAACAAGTTTAAGAAGAAGAAGAAACTTAAAACTACAAATCGTTTTCCCGATGGCGCTGCCGATGAAGGCGAACATGAGCATCAGGACTATTGCGAGGTTTGCCAACAAGGTGGCGAAATCATACTCTGCGATACTTGCCCGCGCGCCTATCATTTAGTCTGTCTTGAACCGGAGCTGGATGAAGCACCCGAGGGCAAGTGGTCGTGTCCCCACTGTGAAGCTGATGGTGGCGCAGTCGAAGAGGATGATGACGATGAGCATCAAGAATTTTGTCGCGTTTGCAAAGATGGCGGGGAACTGCTGTGCTGCGATTCTTGCCCCTCGGCTTATCATACATTCTGCTTGAATCCACCACTTGATACCATACCAGATGGCGATTGGAAGTGTCCACGTTGCAGCTGTCCACCACTGTCAGGCAAAGCAGAGAAGATACTCACATGGCGCTGGGTGGAATCCACCGAACCATCAACATCAAAGAAAACAAAATCACGCATGCGCGAATACTTTGTCAAATGGCATAATATGTCCTATTGGCATTGCGAGTGGGTGTCTGAGGTGCAAATGGATGTGCATCATCCGCTAATGATACGCAGCTTCCTGCGCAAATACGACATGGAAGAGCCACCAAAATTCGAAGAGACACTCGATGAAGCAGACTCGCGCTATCAGCGTATACAGCGCCACAAGGCTAAAGGTGGCATACAAGAAGACGATAATGATGAGTATAAAAAGGACTTGGAGGAACGCTTTTATAAAAATGGCATTAAGCCTGAATGGTTGATTGTGCAACGCGTCATCAATCATCGCACTACTCGCGATGGCACCACCATGTACTTGGTCAAATGGCGTGATTTGCCCTACGACAAATCAACTTGGGAAGATGAGAGTGATGATATACCCGGCATTAAACCAGCCATCGATTATTACCAAGACTTGCGCGTGGCATGTACAGCGGAACCAGTTACTTCGCGGTCCGGCAAGAAAGGCAAAAAGGGACGCAAATCCAGAGTAAAGGAGCTCGAAGATGAACGCTCGGCTAGACGCTATACACCACCACCAGATAAACCAACCACGGATTTGAAGAAGAAATACGAAACACAGCCACAGTTTTTGGACGAAACCGATATGCAGTTGCATCCATATCAGATCGAGGGTATCAATTGGTTGCGCTACTCTTGGGGTCAAGGTATTGATACCATTCTTGCCGATGAAATGGGTCTGGGCAAAACTATACAGACGGTAACTTTCCTATACTCGCTGTACAAGGAGGGGCACTGCAAGGGTCCCTTTCTTGTGGCAGTGCCACTATCCACCATTATTAACTGGGAGCGAGAGTTTGAGCTGTGGGCACCAGATTTTTATTGCATCACCTATGTAGGCGACAAGGATTCGCGAGCTGTCATACGTGAGAACGAACTGACATTCGAAGAGGGCGCCATACGTGGCGGCAAGGCTTCACGCTTGCGTACTACGCAGTTTAAATTTAACGTTTTACTCACCAGCTATGAATTGGTTTCTCTGGATGCCGCTTGTTTGGGCTCGATTGATTGGGCTGTATTGGTGGTCGATGAGGCACATCGTTTGAAGAGTAATCAGAGCAAATTTTTCCGCATTCTTAACAGTTACAATATAGCTTACAAGCTGCTGCTGACTGGTACACCACTGCAAAACAATCTGGAGGAGCTGTTCCACTTGCTTAACTTTTTGAGTCGTGAGAAATTCAGCGATTTAAATGCCTTCCAAAATGAGTTTGCAGATGTTGCCAAAGAAGAACAAGTAAAGCGTTTGCATGAGATGCTCGGTCCCCACATGCTGCGACGTCTCAAAGCAGATGTACTCAAAAATATGCCCTCCAAGTCGGAGTTTATTGTGCGTGTTGAACTCTCAACCATGCAGAAGAAGTTCTACAAATTTATTCTGACCAAAAATTATGAAGCGCTGAACTCTAAGAGCGGCGGCAACTCTTGTTCACTTATTAATGTTATGATGGACTTGAAAAAATGTTGCAATCATCCATATCTATTTCCATCTGCAGCTGAAGAGGCACCCACTGCGGCAGGCGGCATGTATGAAATCAATGCTTTAACTAAAGGTGCCGGAAAATTGGTATTGCTTTCGAAAATGTTGCGACAACTCAAGGAACAAGGTCATCGCGTACTCATATTCTCCCAAATGACCAAGATGTTGGATATTTTAGAAGACTTTCTAGAAGGCGAGGGCTATAAGTATGAGCGAATTGATGGAGGAATTACTGGCAGTTTGCGTCAAGAAGCTATAGATCGTTTTAATGCACCCGGCGCACAACAGTTTGTATTTTTGTTGAGTACACGCGCCGGAGGGCTGGGTATTAATTTGGCCACTGCGGACACTGTTATCATTTACGACTCGGATTGGAATCCACACAATGATATACAAGCGTTTTCGCGTGCTCATCGTATTGGTCAGGCCAACAAGGTGATGATTTATCGTTTTGTTACGCGCAACTCGGTAGAGGAACGCGTTACACAGGTGGCCAAGCGCAAGATGATGTTGACACATTTGGTGGTGCGACCAGGCATGGGCGGTAAGGGTGCCAATTTCACCAAGCAAGAACTGGATGACATTTTGCGTTTTGGTACGGAGGAACTTTTCAAGGAAGATGACAAGGAAGAGGCTATTCACTACGACGATAAGGCCGTCGCTGAGTTGTTAGATCGTTCTAATCGCGGCATTGAAGAAAAGGAGTCGTGGGCCAACGAATACCTCTCCTCCTTCAAGGTGGCCTCATATGCCACAAAGGAAGAGGAGGAGGAAGAGGAAACCGAGATAATCAAGCAAGAGGCGGAAAATTCTGATCCCGCTTATTGGGTTAAGTTGTTGCGTCATCACTATGAGCAACATCAAGAGGATGTTAGTCGCACACTTGGCAAAGGCAAGCGCGTGCGCAAGCAGGTGAATTACACCGATGGCGGTGTTGTAGCTGCAGACACCACGCGTGATGATGGGAACTGGCAAGATAATGCCTCTGATTACAACTCAGACTATTCGGCTGGATCTGACGAAGATGGACAAGATGATGATTTCGATGAACAAAATGGCGGCGGTGGCTTGGAAGGCCGTAAGGCAAGACGTCGTCTTGAGCGCCGTGATGATCGTCCATTGCCACCACTTTTGGCACGTGTTGGTGGAAACATTGAGGTACTCGGTTTTAATGCACGCCAACGCAAGAGTTTCCTCAATGCTATCATGCGTTACGGTATGCCTCCACAGGATGCTTTTAATTCGCAGTGGTTGGTGCGGGATCTGAGGGGAAAATCCGAACGTAATTTCAAGGCCTACGTTTCGCTGTTTATGCGTCATCTTTGTGAGCCAGGTGCCGACAATGCTGAAACCTTTGCCGATGGCGTGCCACGCGAAGGACTCTCTCGACAACACGTGCTCACACGCATTGGTGTTATGTCACTCATACGCAAGAAAGTGCAAGAGTTCGAGCACATTAATGGATATTATAGTATGCCAGAGTTGATATTGAAACCATGTGAACCAGTGCGTTCTGCGTTAGGTGTAGCGCAGCCAAAATCTGAGGATGCAGCAGCTAATGATGCTGCCGCGAAAACAGGAGCTGATGATAAAAGTGCTACAACCAGCACAAGTGCCACCCCGGCAACTAGTGCAGCTCCATCGCCGGCACCTGCTACAGAGAAGAGCGATGAAAAAATCGATAAAGACAACAAAACAGTTGCTGATGATGAGGATGTAAAAAAAGAAATCCCTCCAGAAAGCGATGATAAAAAGGCAGATTTGTCAGCAAAAGAAGGTAAAAATGTCTTACCCGCTGAAACTAAAGTGGAGAACTTATCGATGGATAAAGATGAAGCAACTGATTTAAGCACAGATATAAAAGCAGAAAAGTCTGAGGCTCTTGATGTTTCTGTTAAAAAGGAAGAGGAACTTAAGGAAATGAAAGAAACTCTATCAGAGGCCATGGGTACTAGCAGTTCAGCGCTAACAGTCACCAAAATTGAAGGCCTTACTGAAGAGAAACCTAAGGAAGAGCTTTCTACGACAACCATCATTGATGATGATGACGATGATGTTTTAATAATTAAAGATGATGGCGAAGTTGAGAAACCCTCAACCTCTATGACTGCTGTATCACTCATGGCAAAAGAGCAAAAGCCAAAAATAGAGGAAAGCCTCGAGGTGCTCAAACGTAAATTTATGTTTAACATTGCTGATGGTGGCTTCACTGAACTGCATACTCTCTGGCTGAACGAAGAGAAGGCTGCGGTGCCTGGACGTGAGTATGAAATATGGCATCGTCGTCATGATTATTGGCTACTGGCAGGTATTGTGACGCACGGTTATGGTCGCTGGCAGGACATACAAAACGATATACGTTTTGCAATAATCAATGAACCATTCAAAATGGACGTTGGTAAAGGCAACTTTTTGGAAATTAAAAATAAATTTTTGGCACGTCGCTTCAAGTTGCTCGAACAGGCTTTAGTCATTGAAGAGCAGCTACGTCGGGCAGCATACTTGAATCTGGCACAGGATCCCAATCATCCAGCCATGTCACTGAATGCACGCTTCGCTGAAGTTGAATGTTTGGCCGAGTCGCATCAACATCTGAGCAAGGAATCATTGGCCGGTAATAAGCCAGCAAACGCTGTACTACATAAGGTGCTCAATCAGCTGGAGGAGCTGCTCTCCGACATGAAGAGCGATGTTTCGCGACTACCAGCCACACTTGCCAGAATTCCACCTGTGGCACAGCGTCTACAGATGTCAGAACGCTCAATTTTATCACGTTTAGCAGCGACTGCAGGCAATGCATCTAACGCTGGTGCGTATTTAATAATCATTATTTTGTGGAATAACTTTTATATAATATTATTAATTTTTTTACAGCTCAATTAATGGCACAATTTCCGGCTGGTTTCCAAGGCACAGCATTGACCGCTTTTGCTGGTGGCCCCGCTGGTAATTTTGCCACCTTCCGACCACAGTTCTCAGTTCCTGGACAGCTAAGTAATTCTATTGGGGGCTCTACAGGTCTTAACTAATTTTATATATCACTATCTTATTTCAATTTGCCCACAAAATACACTTAACTTTATAGCTCTTACATCGTAATCATATAAATTATATTAAAATTATTTCCACGTATAAAAAAATTAAACTTAACAAGTTTACTTCCTTTTTTAATAAAAACGAAAAAAAATAGTTATCAATTAAATTGTTCTTTCATATTAAATATTAAAATTTAATCAGCAACAAAGACATATTAATTTTAATTTATTATTTAAATTTAATTATTTTGCAATAGTATGTTTTGTGTTTGTTTAAAATGAACTTTTAATAATAGTTACGAAAATACTATATTTCGTAAAAAAACAAAAAATAAAATAGCTTTTGAGTAATTTTCAACATAATAAATGTCTACATTTGCAAAAGGAATAAAAATTAATGTTTTTACTATCATACATTATCAATAGTATTTTAAAATAATGTCAGTAATGAAAAAACAAGCAAAATAAAAATACAAGTAATCAGATTTTCCATGTTTGATTCCACACAAAATTCTATAAAATAAATACATATAACTTTACGAAAAATATATTTGTAGATATTTTTTATTTATCTAGCCGCTAAGATACAGTAATTTAGCATTTCGTTATTTAACGTTTTAGCGCATGCAGCTCTACCCGGCACTACTACAGCCAGCATTACTGAAGCCAGTTCCAAAGTGTAAAAAACTTGAATTGTTTTGTTGCGTTATTATCTTAAAAATTAAAATGCTTATTTATTTGAATAAAATTCTCAGAAGAATTTAATTGTATAAATCTGGAGCTTTTTACGAATATTATCCACGTTGAAACATTTTGTATATGGCAGGCCCATCCTTATCTAGACTTCGTTAATGTTAGTAAACATATACAGGGTAGAAAAAATAACAGACACATTAATTCTCTTGAACAATTTGTTCATCAACAATTTTATTTTCGTATATTGTAAACAAAGGTAACAAATATTTTCTTGAAATTTACCTTTTCTTGAACTGGAAAGTTATAATAGGGTTAGGATTTTGTTGTGAACTTATGTCGGGAGCACTAAAAGAGCTGTCAATTTGGGCAAAAAGAATAGCCCGGGTGTGAATCTAATCAAGACCGAACTCGTTCTGTTTACAAGAAGAAGAATAGTAGACCGCTTCACACTGCCGAAATTTAATGAAGTAACTCTGAAGCTCTCCATTGAAGCTATAGCTTATATGTATATATAACATAGAAGCTATACTTATAAGAATCTTGGAACTATGCTTGACAACAAGTTCAGCTGGGAACGAAGTACAGAGGAAATAAGGAAAAAAGCACTATGCGCCCTTTATGCATGCCAAAGGACCTTCGGTAAGAAATGAGGCCTGCGACCGCACATCATCCATTGGATGTATATAGCGATCGTCAGACTATACTATATTTTTTTGTCATTTCACATACGTTTCCCCATCAGATTCAAAGACTTCTTAATATCCTAAAACTAGTTTCAGTTTGATGTGCTTGGGGCGCAAATATAGAATTTTTCTCAGACTTCTACCCATTAATACTAATTCATTCAAACTATACAAACCTAATATACCTATATACCTAATGTATGTAAATTTCCGTACCAGCAGCTTGTAAGAAGTTGTGGTTTTGGATTTTTTGACCATTGTTCCTAGTTTAGCGGCTAAAGGAATTGCACTTAATACCTAACTTACTACTTACTTAGCTGCCACTTACAACCCGTAAGTCGGTTTTGGCGTCGTCTAAGAATTTGCTCCAACCTCTTTTGCTGGCGCCAGTTAGAAAATTCAAGCATCTTCAGGTTATCAAATGCTTGGTCTTTCCAACGGAGATGCGGTCTTACTCGTCTGGGTTGATCGCCACTGGGTCCCATATTGAATAATTTTTTCGTTGGAGCGTCGTCGCTCATTCTCTCGACATGACCTAGCCAGCGAAGCGGCTATATTTTAATACGCTTGACTATATCGATATCGGCATATAGCTCGTTAAACTCATTATTCCATCGTATTCGGTGCATCGTATAGATCTTGCGAAGGATTTTTCTCTCGAACGCTCCCAAAGTCCTTTCATCAGTGCTGCTCAACGTCCAGGTTTGTGATGCGTATAGTAGGACAGGCATAATTATTGACTTATAGAGCGTTAGTTTTGTTAGAGAGCACTGCTTCTCAATTGCCTACTGAGTCCAAAGTAACACCTGCTGCCAAGAGTTATCCTTCGTATAATCTCAATACTGATATCGTTGGAGGAGTTCATTCTGGATCCCAGGTAAACGAAGTCCTTCACAACCTCAAAGGAAGTGTTCACTACAAGACCCATTCGATTCGACTATTTTTCAAGCCTAGAGAATGCTGCACTGACTTCGCGCGTATTATGGTCAATATCATCAGCATACTCTAGCAGCATAACACTTATAGAAAATTGTGCCACTGCGTCTCAGGTCAGCAGCTCGGATGATTTTTTTCCATAACTACATTAAAAAAGTCGCACGATAAGATACCACCTTGCCTGAAATCTCACTTGGTATCGAACGCAGGAGAGAGGGTGCTTCCCAATTTTCACTGCACTGCTGGTGTTACTAAGTGTCGTCCTGCATAAATGTATTAACTTTGCACGAATACCAAATTCAAACATGGTGGAATATAGGTGATTTCTTATTGGACTGTCGAAGGCGGCTTTGAAATGGTCAAAAAACTGGTGTGTGTCGATTTGTTTTTCAAGTGTATTTTCCAAGATTTGTGGGAGCGTAAAGATCCGGTCGATGGTGGACTTTCCAGGTCTGAAGCCACACTGATAGGGTCCAATCAGTTGTCTGACAATGTGCTTCCGTCTTTCACATAATACGCTCGACAGAACCTTATATGCGATATTAAGAAGGCTTACCCACGGTAGTTGGCGCAAATGGATTGGATCGCCTAAGGCAGAGCACACAGGTTCCAATTAACTGGAATGCATTCTTTCGACCATATTCTGCATAGAAGCTTGTGAACGCATTTAAACCAGGCCTAGGCAATCTAACAAAAGTCAGATATGACTTAATTTGTCTTGTTAGTATTGGTGCGCTCTCGTCTCTCAGAAACAGATGAGGCCGGCGTGAACAAATCTTTTTTATATTATACTCTCTTCTATTGTGCGTTTCGTGTGAATGTGAAAATTTAATATCAGAGAGCTCACTGGGCAATGGGATGCTTAGGCCTGCTCTAAAGTATTTATCATGATAAAATACAATCGCAAAATAAGTTATCACGAGAAGATTGTATTTTTAATCAAAGATGATGACTAAAGCGCATGTAGAAGAAATCAACAAACAGTTACATGCGATTGATTAGTGAAATTTTTTTGTTGTGCCTTCCATACAGGTAATTTTGGTAATCTTTGTGATACAACGAAAATATAATTTGGACAGGCAACAGCTCAGTTGCTCCCAAATTTGTACGCAGGCAAGAATAATATTGGTAATGCTTAATTTGTTTTGATATTGTTATTGGTTTTTGTATCGTATTTTGGTTCTTATATTATAGAATTACTATCAGACCCGACAGACGTTGTTCTGTCCAAACTTCATTAAATATGATTGTGTTCGCTTTCGGAGAAGAAGGTTTTAGGGTAATCGGGCTAGACCAACTTTAGAGTTGTTCTTCACTTTTTTTTATTTACAAATAGTGTGTTATAATAACATTAGTGTCATAACAGCATCAATAGTTTTTTTTTTTTTTTTTTGGCGTGAAGCTAGGTGAAAATCATCGAGAGACATCGCATGCAATAGTGTGGAACTTCAATCCACTAAATACACCTGGTGGAGGTCCTCCAATTATCGCACCTAAAGTTATTTTATAATATTACTTGTATAAGACTTGTATATGACAACATTAAATTTCAAACATTGGAGCATATACAAAATACAATTATTAAGCGCAGAAACGAAGTATGAAAGGTTAATGAACTAACACGCCCACTTTTGAAATGTTAATAACAAATCCAAAAGGACCTTTTGGTATGAAAAGAAGAGAATAATAAAAGAACTTAGCTAAAACATCATTTTTAGTTGCCAAAAACTTCTGAAAAAACTACGTTTTTGGTAAAACATTCATCGTTTGGAAGTATGTAATATGAATTGGTTTGAAGAATTTCCAATACGTGAAAGTCCAACGTACAATTTCCCATGCGAGAACACATCATTACGCAAGTTAGCACCAGCAACATTGAATGACTGGCCCTGAGCTTTGTGTATAGTCATGGCAAAACATACAGGAAAATTTACCCTTTTAAATTGAAATGGTAAATCTGAAGATATCATTGGAATCCTGGGAATAAAAGCTATTTCACCCACTGCAGGCCCAGTTAGAATGAGCCTTTAAAATTTTCAACTGATTCTATAAAAGTTTAAAGATAACTGATATTTAGTGCCTTTTATTTTTTCGGACAAAAATAACGGTTCATTTTTACTTCTTTTTTACCGGTCAAAAATAACAGTTATTTTGTGACTTATTTTTTCGGTCAAAAATATTAGGATTCATTATTTTCATTATTTAATTTTCATGTTATCGGTGCGCATATTTTAGACATGCTATCAATAGTTTTTAAGAAGGTAAAACGGCCTTTGAAAAAATACAAATTGCCTGATAGTGTTGACCGAAAAAATAAAAGGCAGAAAATAACTGTTATTTTTTACTGATAAAATAAAAGTCAAAAGTAACTGCTGTATTAGCCCGACAAAATGTTAGTTTGTCAAAAGGTCAACTCAAAAGTAGACTGAAAGCTATTGTGTAATTAGATCTGTGTTTGGGTATGCATGGTTAGTTGTTATGTCCTGTGTTGTCCCTGAGCCCAATCCATTTATGGTGGGTAAATTTTTCCCACATTAATTTGTTTGGAGCCACTGGAATTCATGACATTGAAATATTTCAATGTGATCTGGATTGTGGCTTCAAATATATTAATGCTGAGAATGTGCGAAAAAGCTATAGTAGCTGAACTCTATTGTTATTACAAAAATAAAAGGCACAAAATAACTTGTACTTTTGTCTGAAAAAATAAAAGTTAAAATATAACAGTTTATATGTGAATTTTATCGAAAAAAAGCCATAACCGGTACGGTCCCTGATTAAATTACTACTTATACATTAAGCTACAACTAAAAAAACCGTCTTAGCTCTATCGTATTTGGTTAGTAACCAAATTTAAAATATACTACTTTGGTTAAAAAATTAATACAAACCAAACGCATGAATAAAAAATACTTATCGAATAAAAATGAATAATAAATAAAAAATTAATAATAAATGAAAAAAACCTTGGTTCAAAAATTAATTACCCTTTCCGATCTACGCAAGAACTGTTGGTTTAAATTTGATATAATTTTAGAACCTGTCGTTTTTGTATTCATAAAAATCAATGAAATAAACTGTTATGTCAAATTGCTCGATAATCCTTTAATTTCAGGATACGCACTTGCATGAAAGTGGCTAAAAAATAAATGAAAATACAAATTCAAAATCGAATATTATTTTCTAATTAAAAGTTGTAGTGCTTTGATCGTAAAACACTTATTAGATGGTATCTATCAAACTTTAAATAATTTAAATAAATTTTAAAACTTACTGTTCCGAATCGTTTTCGCAAATACATATAACGGCAGATTTTGCTTTTCTTTAAAAAAATACATCTTATACAATTATGTGCTTCAGGTCTAATCACACAATGGCAGCATTTTGTTGAACTAATAAAAAGTTAAGTTATATTAAGTCACAATTGTGCGTATACGGTCGGAAAGGGATAATGAATAAATCTTGAATAATAAATAAAAAAATCAAAATAATAGAAAACGAAATAATGAACAAAAAATAAATTCATGAAAAACAATTAATGCTAAATGAATAACGAAACTGAACTGCATTCCTTATTAAAAGCATTAATTTTAATAAAAAATCTAATGCAACATTCGGAATACAAAAAATTTATGATAAATAAATTTTTTAAAATTGGATATGAATTAAAACTTTTATTAATGGGTCAATTTTGTATTCATTGAATGCATTCTTATATCGTTATTCACTTCTACTTACACAGAGAAAAATGTGAAAACCTTTCCTATTACGTTACGTTCCAGAAACGTGCTACTTTTGAAAACGTTTAACCCAGATTTTGCTCCTCTAAAATTTATTTTCATTTTAAAAACGGACATTTAAAAATGAGCTTCTTAAATTAAAAAACATTTTAATTTGAGTTTTTAAAACGTTCATTTGATATTTTAAAATTAACATTTTAGAATTGAAGAATAATTAGAAGTTATTTTGTAAAATGTTCATTTTAAACTATCAAACGAACGTTTTAGAAGTTAATTTTAAAAAGTTTATAAAGTTTATTTTCATTTTAAGGTAATGAAAGGTAATAAAACGTTAAAAAAGCTTAAATTATGAAAGTTTAAAAAAATGATAGTGTCTGATGATGGCATGGCATTAAACTTTTAAATTACAAATTTTAAAAAATTAAAAAATAAAATTTACAAAAATCGAATTTAAATTGACAGAGCTATGTTGTCTCAAAATATACCCTTTTTAGGCATACGCATGGCTTTGGGTCCGCGAAAAAACTCTTTAAATCTCAAACTCCGAATTTTTTTTTAAAACAATAAACCAATCCAAGAAAAAAATTTGAGCCAAATCGGAAGTGGTGAGTGCAACTTATATTATACTTCAATATGAAATGGGCGATACATATTTTTATGAAAATATTTGAAGGCTTGTGGTTTAGTTGCATTAACTTTTTACATAAGACCGTCCTTTATTTGTATAGGAGATTTTCAAGTACACTAAATTTTCGCTCCAAAAACGAAATTACATTTGGTTAGGTCTGAGAAGTCTAAATAAAGAGTTTTTAACCTTTTTTCAGCTCAGGAATCTATTTTCGTTTCCCAAAAACGACATTTTAATTCTTTAACACGACCTAAAACTTAATGAAGATCTGTAACTTTTAACATATTGTTTTAAAGTAAGCAGCATCGGGATGAAAATTGTTCCATTTAAATTAATTTAAGGATTTTGTAAATGAATTTTACCACACCTTTCAGTATCGTATCAATACACTTACACCTGTTAACTAATGCGAATACACATTGATAACACTATGCGCCAATATTTTAAACATTTTTCTCGCTCTTTTCAAGTCTATCTTGGATAGTACTCAATCAGATATTTTTATAATCAAGGCTATAATTAAAATATAATTTTATAATCAAAAATAACGTCAGGAAACGCATAAAAGTGAAGGAACTAAAATTGGAGATTGTACTGGTTTTTACATTTTTGATTCAAATTTTGGTTCTACCTTTTTAAGTATGGTCCAATAATGACCAAAACATTTACATATTTAGCATAAATATAGCATAGCTAAAAATTAGGCATCAAAGACTTAATTGTTTGAAGTCTCAGCGCCAACTGAATGAGACAACTTCTTGTTTTAAAGAAAAAAAAAAAAGAAAAAATGCCACGGACTAACAAGGAAAGGTCCCCAGGTGACAGTCTCCGATTTGAATGATTTTCGGATATGTGATAGAAGACAAAAATCTAAGGTCGACGTATTTTTTATATGTGCTCAATCGATGGTTAAGGGTGTCAAACTCGCGTTCCAAAATCAGCGAAAATTTCGTTTTTTTGCTTTAATTTCGCTATTTTCCATGGAAACATTTACAAATTTGGTACCAAACGAAAGCTCTTACGAAACCACACACGATGGCATCAATTTTACATAAGAAAACTTTGTTGTAATTTTGTTGTTGTAATTTTTAGTAAAGTTTAGTCGATATCGCAGAAGTATGTTGACACAATTATTTCATATTAATTTATGTTGGATTTAAGGCAATTTTTAAACTTACCTTTTTTTTGTTTTTTAAATTTTTTTACTGTGTATATTAACATTTTTGTTTTATTGAAATGCATTTATTTACTTTAGAGAAAACATTTTATTACACTAAAAGTACCCAATATGGGTATCAAAAATTTTATTTTCTTATGGCCTATTCTTATGTTTAAATATTTTATCAAAAAAGTTGACATTTCATAGGGCTTCCATACAAAATGTGTGTTTTTTCTTGTAAGTCTCATCGCACCAGTAAACAATAGTTTTAATCATCCAAAGTACCAAATATGGACATTTTTACGATATGCAAAATAAATGGAATGCATTTTTTCATATTTCTTTAAAAAAAAATTTTTTGATTTTTAACAGTAAAAATCATAAAAATCTTGTTCTAATTTCAAAACATCAACTTTGTGAATGAATAACTCATCAGATATGAATTTAATTTTTTTTATTTAAATTTTATAATAAAAAACATTAATTTTTAAATAAGTTCACGTCCTTCAAAGTGCATTTCGGCTTAAATTCGATTTGATATGGTTTTTTAAAAAAAACATTATATTTTTGATAGATCTTTAAAAAAGTACCACTCAATGCAAGTTTTTATTAATTATTTTTTAATTCAAAATTTTGAATCTCACCCTTTATTAATGTGCTTTAATTAATATTGTGTTAAATACCAGATGTTAAGCACAAAAGTAAAAATGACTTAAATATTCACTTTTCACAAGGGTACCCCCTTGTTAATTTTTACTGTTAAAAATCAAAAAATTTTTTTTCCTTTCCTTGGACCTTTCCTTGTAAGTTAAACATGTTGCTTTATGTTAGTGAAAGAATTACAAAAATCGGATGAGTAGTTCTTGAGTTATACGGCTATGTAGATACGTGAGAAGTCTTTTATATAATAGTATAGATTTAATACGTTCTTGTTTTTCATATTCACTTTTTATCAGATTAGACAGGAATTTCGATTAAAGTTTCCGGAAAAAGATGATAAATTTGTTTCTAAGCGACATCGTGGTGAAGACAGTGCTATAAACAAAAGAAAAGCGCATTAAAATGTATAACGACTTCACTTGTTCGAAACAAAATACTTATGTTAATTACAACTAATGTATATAACTATGTATATATATACCATTCGAATAAATAAAGTGCTACAAAAAAGCCTTTCGAATAATTAAATATTACACCGTTAACTGTAAATAAAAAACTGTAAATAAAAAACTGTAAATTTAATTAACTGGCGTCGATCAAGTGATACATGCATTAAACTTAATATTTCCTATATGAACTTGAATTCGCTCAGGAAATTTAACCACGTTGCATTGCTTAGTGACGTCAGTCACTTTTCACTCAGTGCGTGACCGGCCGCCCTTAAAAAACAAAACAAAAAAAAACTAACATTGGCCATTTCAGCTCTTGAAAGGACTTTGACCGAGCTTCTTATGATCAATTGTGTTGTGTGTGTTATTAAAATGTTTGCACACAATTGACCGAGAACTGGACCTACATGTTTTATGTCGACTCCGAACGGCTAAAGTTCATGTTCTCAAGAAGCTTTACATGGCATTATTTACTCTCTGAGGTTTGCCATTGTCTGCAGAGGTGGTGACCGATCAGAAAAATTTTTTTATTAAAAAAACTTTTCTCCGCGACTGGGCATCGAACTCGGGCTCCGAGCATGCTAAGCCCCACACTTTATCTGTATGCCATGTTCACCTGCCGGCCACCCCTAAGGAGTTAAAAAAACGAATTGGCCATTTCAGACCTTGAAAGGACTTTGTCCGAGCTCTTTACCCGAGAAGAAATTTCATATTTTGTGTCAATTAAGTAGCTGGGGCTTTACTCTGTATCGCGATTCGAAAGGCAATGCGATTCGAAAATTAAATGCGATTCGAAAGTTAAATCTCAAAATGTAACTATTTCGCATTAGTGACAGTGACTTAACTTATCGTTTCAACAAATATTCAGTTAAAGATAGCATAACTGGCTTTTAAATGTTAAAAATGCGAAAATCAGTGTGAAGAAATGTCAAAATATTTAATGCGAAAGTCGAATTGCAGAGTGTCAAATTTCCGAATTCGAACAATTTAGCTTTCGAATCGCGTTGCAGAGTAAGGCCCCTGATATATGTGTATGTGGTTCCTGCGTCAGTGAATGTCCGACCTCTGCATAGAAAAAGTTTTAGTTCTGGAACACTTTGGGCAGATACAGTGTACGAACGAAGACCGAATCGGGCACTCGTTGGTTTATTATGTCCGAGTATAGTCGCCCATTTTTAAACCTTTATGCACATAATACAGACTAACTACTGGACTATTTTAGGCAACTTTCTAGGTACTTGTTAGGTATGTTTTGTTAAAGAAAGAGTTAAAAAAGCTTAACATTTTATTTTTCGAAGCACATACAGTGAATCAAAAAAGTTTAGGCACAAGCAATGTTTCTGAAACAAAATGCTGCTTAAGTATCTAATAATAACGAATTTGACCAAAGTTTTAATGAAGTAAGTACCATTAAGTACCATTAAAAATAGTTTTTACTTAATATCCAAAAAATGTACCGTTATTTCACACACAAATCCAAATTTAAGCGGAAGAAGGAACAATCTTTGTCAAAAAAGTTTAGGCACACTTTGTGTGTGTCTCATGTTGTTTCTTATTTAACAATATCACTTGGTTTTTTTGTCTTTAGTTTTACGCTGAAGATGTTTGTTAAAAGTTTTTACTGAGTGTTGATGTTGGTTTCGGTAAAGATTGAGCAAAATCAGCAGTGGAACCGAAATTTCGGTTGACGTTCGAAAAATAATAATAAATTTTCACGTGCAGAAAAAACCGTATCGCGAAATCAGCGAAATAGTAAAGAGATCATATTTAAGTGTAAGTAACATCATAAATCATTATATAAGTACCGGTAAAGTAAAGCGTAAGAGACGATCTGGTAGTGCTAAAACACTAACGCTACATCAGGAGTAGATTGTAGTGCCTGCAGTTACTCAAAACCCTTAAATTTAGCTGTTAAATTGTGCCACGAAATACAGCAACGGTTTTAAAAAACTTTGATGCTCGACCACTTCGCAATACACTTAATAAAGCTGGATATAAGGTACGAGTTTCTCGACGCAAGCTATAAATTTAAGCTTCAAATAAAAAAAAAGAGGTTGGAGTTCCCAAAACCCTACGTAAATGAGCCGGATTCATCTTGGGATTGTATTATATTTAGTGATGGATCTAATTACTATTTTTTTGCATCATATGGCACCCAAAACCGTTTAAGAAAACTGAACAAAGAGCTGTTGGAAAAAAGCATAATAAAAACAGTGAAATACAGTTGAGGAAATCGTATGATTAAGGGCTGTGTGGCGGTGTCTGTAGTTAGGAATCTCATTTTTATTGATGAGAAAATGGATAAACACCTTTGCTTAAATATTTTAAATGAGCATTTGACACACAGTGTTGAAAAATAGGGGCTAACTGGGATACTATATTAATTTCAACAAGATAACGACCCAAAAAATTGGTCTTTTATGTTGCTGGAATGGCTTATCTAGCTCTGAAATCAGCTTAAAACACCTTTGCAATCACCCGATATGAACCCCATTCAGCATATTTGGAACTTACTAGAAAAAAATACGAAATCTCATATAACATACTTCTAAAAATACGCTCAAGGATGTCATACGCACCGAATGATCAATAATACCATCAGAGAAGACATCAAATTCTGTAAGAATTCGAAGACGTTAAGAGGCGATAATTTAGGCCGAAGGAGGTCTAGCCAAATATTCGAGAACTTGAAATTTACTCACTCTGATAAAATCATAATCACTTGTGCCTAAACTTTTTTGGTGTCAAAATCATGTTTTATTTTAGTTTTGTAACATTTAATATGAATTAAAATTGAAATACAATTTTTATTTTGGTGTAAATAAAAAATAAAATGTTTATTTTTTAAATGCTTATACTTTTCTTTTCTGCAAGTGTACTGGAAAAAGTTGTACTAGCAAATTTAAACTCATAAGTGCTGTGTGCCTAAACTTTTTTGATTCACTGTAAATTTAGACAAATTTTCAAACATTTGATATTTTGAATTTTCAAAATATGATCTTTCTCTCAAAATTTACTAAAACAAAAAAAAAATTATGCTTTCATGGTACTTCAAAGCGTCGATAATGTGATACATGCTTAAACTAAAGATTTGGTAGAAATTTTTAATTCGAGAAAAACTCAAATACAAAAAACTCCTCCCAACCCGTTTTTAAAACGGTATTCTAATTTGATTAAAAATAAGAGTTTTTAACAGATATTTCATTTTTAACTTAAAAGGTTGGAAATCCCTACCAGCAGATAAAACATTTGTAAAAACTTATTGCACATATGCAGCCTGACCCTAAACACACTTAATACACAGAAAAAGTTGACTCTCAAACAAGCTCTTAGCTTACTAATTACATAGAAGATACGATCTACACTTTAAAAACGCACATATAATTAAAAATAAAGATATAATTAAAAATAAAAATTACATTTCACTTTAGCAATGTTTATTGGGAGATATTGTTTTTTATCAATCTTCTTTAATTTTCAGTTAGCTGTAAGCCTGTACATTTAGATTAATATCACTCATATATTTATGAATTAATTAGCAGCAATTTGAACAAAGTGATATACGTTTTTAATGGGTATTGAATTGAAAATAACAACAAAATTAGCAACAGTCTGTAATATAATCGTAATAAATCGACATAATCGTCTATCAACAAAAACAAAAAACAGTCATTTATTGAACTTAACAATTTGGTTCTATGATTTAAACAGATGTGAAAAAAAGAGGTTTGCACTAAAATTGTTTCTTAACTATTTTTTTGGTGTTTGTCATATGAAATTGCATTTAACAACAATAAAGATTGCTCTATTTTCAACTATTCATTAAAATCCGGTATGCCTTCGAACGTGCACCCGCTACGTTGAATAATTTGCCTAGCAGTCCAAATGCCGCAGCGTATGCAAACATCTAGAGATTTCTTTTGCACAAACTGAGATAGGAAGCCACCAACAAAGGCGTCTCCAGCGCCATTTGTATCAACAACTTCCTCCGGTTCTAATTTATTTACAGGAAATTCCTCAATCGATTTTTCACGTATTAGAAGAACCGGATTTTGTCCCTGTGTAATGACAACAATGCGTGGACGTTGTGCATTTTCTTTGGGCAAAGCGAGCAGCTTCTTGCCGATTTCACGCATATCTTTTGTTTCCCAGCCTTGTTCGCTCGCAAAGGTTTCCGCCTCCTAAGAAAAATTACACTTTAAATCTAAGTTTTTTATAATTTCTTTGCTGATACCTACCGCTTCATTGCCAAAAACTATATCTACATAGGGTAATGCGGCCATAAGTGGTTCCTTGAAAAACTGTGACAAGAAAGGAGCACTCAGGTTCATCATGAACAAGCGATTGTGTTTGTGAGCATGTTGCGCAACGGCCATAATGGTGGGCGGACTTACGGTAAGAAAGAAACCCTAATAACAGAAAATTGAGTAACTGGTAATTGTATAATACGTTTTTTTTTTTTTTTTTTTGTTTTAAATACCGATATATAAAAGTACTCGGCATTCTGAAGGAGTTTAAGGTTCTCTGGCTTTTCTATGTGATCGATGGTAAAATGATTCGCTGCAGCTAAGTTCGCACATAACGATCGATGCGTTCCGGTAATGAGGACGCCGCAGGTTCCTGTTGGTGCTTTTTGTGTGTATTGATACTGCACATTCACTCCATTACTACGCGCTTTTGTCTCAAGGATTTTCGAAAATTTATCCTCACCAACACAACCAAAGAAGACCGTCGAGTTAGGTCTTTGCAACAACCATTGACAGACACGTAGTGAATTTTGTACTGATCCTCCGGCAATGTAGTCCGCTTTGTATTTCTCAATCAACTCGTCATAAAGTGGCATGTGTTTGCTTTCGGCGAGAATAGCATCATCAGGCTTAAGATCATATTTTTGTAGGAACTCATTATTAACAGTTGCGGAGATATCAAGCAGTGGATTACCACAACCGAGAAGAACACCATCTCTGTAAGAAAATAATTTTTGAGTTCGACGAAATGAATTTAACAAGATTACAAGTGAAATTTTTTATTAATATAATCTCAGTGTGACAACATAAACTATATTTTGCAATGTGTGTGGTTTGAAGCAATTTACTTTTACCAACCCATTATTTATTGTGAAGATTTTAATTGTTATTATTAACAGTGCTGATAACTCTATGCTTGTTTTTACTCCGTGTTTCGTTAGTTCAAATTCTTATATAAGAACGTGAGTTGTCAAATTTTTGTCGAATATGTACAAGCACAATTAAGTTTGACGTCATTTTAAATTCAATTAAAACACAAAACTAAGCTTAAACAAAAGTTACCTATAAATTCATACACCTGTGTATTAACCGGAGATGAACGTGTGCATAGAAAATTCAATGTTAGTCATAAAGTAATTAACTAAAAACTTTGAGTAACAAAATGTAGTAATGCAGTCGATATTAAAAATTGGTATTTGAAAAGCGTTTGTTTAACTTGAATTTGGAATTCTAATTGTTTCAAGTATTAGATTTTGTTTCACTCGCATCATACCTTAACCCTGACATTTTCACACCAGCACTTTAGAGTTATCGCAAGATCAAGAAACACTTGGACGGAGACGGAGATATGAGAACTTGCTCAGTCAATGTTTTATCAACAACTAAAAACTATCAGTTAAACAAACTTCTTTACAATTTCAATCTTTGTCAAGCGAGTTAGAAATTGTTTAGTTTTCTGCTTTTGTTTATCAGTATGCTGCTACCCAGTTCCTTTTCATATATACAAAGTAAATAATGAAAGGGTCAGAAAAGAGTTCACATTCCATACAATCATTTATTGTTATCAGTTTAACAATTTTTTCATTTAAAAAACTCACAAATACTTCGTGTCGTACAATGTCGAACGTGTCTTTAAAAGATATTTTTATTGCATCATTTTGTTACTCCATGCTTAAGCATATCATTACCTTAAACAATTCATTATGTAAAGCTGTCAGAATCCAAACAAAATAGTTTGTGCGAGGTTCACCTTGTTTTGCACTCGTGCAAAGCTACCAAGTTTGATTAGTATTAAATGTATTTAACTTATATTTAACGCGAAAAAGTATTGAAATAGTTTATTGTTTGCATACTGAATAAAAATGTTAAGTAAAAAGACCACATAGCATGCTAAACACACTTGAAAAATAAACCAAACCAAGTGGCGGGTGATAAGCCCTAACCAAAATAGACGATTTGCTCCGTAACGAGCGAAGACAAAAATGTTCGCTTGAATGCAATTCAATGTTGTTGCCCAAAATAAGCAAACGTAAACACATCGAAACTGAACGAAACGGGTTGACGAGACGTTTTGTTCCGTAAGAACTGAACTTTTAGCGTCTCAACTCGTCAGCAACAACAGTGCAGAGAATTTTTACATCAAGTTTTGTTGCATTTTTATCAATTAGTGCAAGAAACAATATTTTAATGAATTAATAGCCATTCTTAGGGATGAACAAGGCATTTATATGCATTTGAAACAGTTGGCAGCTGACCAACCTAGACGAGTTCAAGAACGTTTCATTTTGGGTTAAATGTCAAAACAGACGTAACGAGTGTACACGCTCGTCGAGTTGCTATCGTCTCGTTTCGTCTATTTTGGTTAGGGCTATATGCAAACAGCTGTTTCTTGTCAAATTTGTGCGCACGTTTTTCAAGAAAAAATTGTTAAACTTAACGAAACTGTGCAAGCTGCCACCTTAATTTAAAATTGTTTTAGGAGGCATATAACATGGTTAATGGTTTTAAGCCATTGCAGTTTTTTAATTTCTAAATGAAACTTTTTCATTTCATTTGACTCGTTTTCGTTTGAGCTGCTTTTTATCATTCAAATTTTTTGACGATTGCATGCAATGCTAAACGTGTAAGCCCTGTACTTATCTACTTGGTAGACTGACAACTTTTCTTGCGCAAGAAAATTGACTGTAGAAACGAATTTTGCAAATGCAATTTAATGTTTTTGTCCACAAAATCTATCCGAACTCATAGCATATCAAATCGTAAGCAAGATTTGTGCAGATTATGAATGTTTAACCAGAAATTTATATGAATTTAGCTCGATTGACAGTTGATCTGCTTAGACGAGTTCAATAATAGGTCTGTTCCCTTAATTTTTGGACTATGAATGGTAAGACTGTCATATACGTTAAAGTAAGAATAGAAAAGAACACAAAACAGTACGGGAATGCCTTTTGGGCCAAAATTGTATAAACTGTAAAATTAAATGGTATGTCCAGCGTTAGCTTGATGTGGAGCATGGGCAGTTCAGACAACGTGCCATTCCAATACTTTCAAAGAACTTTTAATGTATTGCAGTTTTTGTAGCGCGTTTCTGTACCTGCCGATCGCAGTTACCGGCTCATATTACCGATTTGACGTCATTCTCATCTGCAATGTTTCTGTATGAATCTAAATATACTTCTGTAGCTCGTTTCTGCAACTTTTTCGACAAATAGTCACTTTTTCTGTCGTCACACTATTTCGTTCCAAAATACTCACTTTTACGAAAGATAGTGTTTCTGCATTAATAAGTGAGAAAATATTGCTCTGTGATGAGAAGGATACACAAGTGATAGGGAATATATAAAATTGAAACAATTGACATTTTTTTTTGTTTTGATTTCTTAAAAATTAAAAAAATAAACAAAACAATTTGTTCATGTTTTGACACTTAGTGATGTTGATTTTTATAAAACAAACCCTATCTATGCGTTGAGATCCGAGTATTCTTTTCATGTGGTTGCTTAATGCAGTGATACAAATTTTCATCATGGAATAAATCTCATTAATAAAATATTTAAGTTCGTTTATTCAATAATCTATACATTGTAATACTTATAATATTGTGTATATTATGTATTTATAGTCTAAATGAAAAATTTAAGTTTATACCTTGTACCGGGTAGAAGTATTAGTAACCACTTCATAGAAATCGAAAGTTGCACTATCAACCAAAAATTGTTCTCACCTAATCAGAACATAGTGACAACTTCAGCCGACTCGAGTCGCATATTTTAGTTTACAGAAACACTTTGGCTATTGAATTCCTACGAAAATAGAATTGAAACATGCGAGACGAGTCACCGACTTTTCTCATTTTATTACAGAGACGGTGCAAGTGAGAATGACGTCATTATGGCGTCAAAGTGAGAAAATACTGTGAGAAGTGCGGTGACAAAAGTTGCAGAAACGAGCTACTGTTCAATTCAATCGTTTCAAAACGATAAACTGTCACATGTTCTTCTTTCACTTCTATGGAACATTTAAGAAAAGTGTTTTTGTAAGAAAATTGAATCGATAAAACTTTATACTTTTCTCTTTATCCTTTTATAAGTTCTCGAAGCAAGTGAGAACTTCACCGATTTATATAAATGTTAGTAGTGTTGTCTAAATATGAAATATCAAGTACTCAAAATGTATCTTCATAAGCGAATTCTTTCACTCAAGTAACATTTTTTGTTATGAAACATTTACATAAGGTTCAAAATTGATTGCCAGCTCATGCCACTTTCAGAAAAGTTAGAAATTTAAGCAAAAAAAATATATTTTGTATAGCAAAGTATCCGGTTGCAAAAGTTTGTTGACTTTTAGTCACACATCACTAGGTGTCAAATAATTAATACACAATTTTTAAATTACACTTTTTAAAAACAGAAATTATTTCATTTTGAATAAAATAGTTTGCAATAGTGAAGTAATCAAAGGAGATGTGGTATACACATTTATAATATGTTATTCATTAAGTTTTCATTCATTCATTAAAACAGCAAGTTCAATCCGGACGCGTATCATAGAAGTAGTTACGTTGGCTTTTGGAGCTGATGAAACAGCACCGTCAAATCGTCACGAGTCAGTTTACGACAAAGGACTACTGACCCGTTTTCATAAAAGGACGCATGTCCCGCAGCAGTTCGATTGCTGCATATTTGAATAGCTTTAAGTATTCAGCAAGTTGCACTTCTGGAATGTGAAATTCGTTGTATCTATCAAGTGGCGCCTGTGATCAGCTGCATGTTTCTTGGGCCCAAGTTATTACATGAAAGCTACTTTTCATTATCCTACTGTGTGTGACGACATTTGAGAAAGATTGAGTGATCGAATTTCATCGCACTTTCATTCATATTTAATTTTTTCACCATAAATTCATAATTTCATCAAAATGCATATTTCATCTTTAGACTCTCACACAGAATCACGTCACACATTCAATAAAACTGCTTGTTGATTTAAAAAAAAATGCAAGTCAATTTATGCACTAAAATACATCTCTGGCCGGATTAAATCTAAAATGACATTAGAAACAAACCTTAAAATAAAATGTAGTTAAAAAGTTCAGACGTCAAAAGTAGCTAACTTTTTTGTGAAAAATGTAAAAAACTGTAAATAATGTCAAAAACGACATTTCAAAAAATTAAAATATAAAAAATTTCTATGTATAACTTTCTATTCCACATGAAAGCATTGATGTTTTGTAATACACAGTAAGACAATTTAAAGCAGCTTTTAGCCATGTGACAGGTGATATATCAATATATGTGGTATTATCATAGATGCCAGTTTCGTGTGATAAATCACTTTTCGTGAATTTTTGAGGGCTGTGTGACAATGTGTGATTCCTGAAATGAAGCGAGTGATTTTTCACTCATGCGTGATTTTTTTTATCACTCACTTTATTGTTGAAGAGTGCGTTCAAGTAAATGCGAAAACACGTATATTAACGACCCAACACTGCAATTGAAATTTGCTAGCGCAGGTATAAAGTTTAAATTTTAAAAAAGTTAATATTAAGTTTATATTACAAATTCAGACAATTTAAATTATTTCCACTGATATATATTATATTGAATTACCAAAAATTTTCATATCTTCTTAATTTTGATCTAGTAAATAAGATATTAATGATCTTTTAACTATAAGCTTTTGCTTATATTATCAAATAACAGAAAATATCTCATTATTTATTAAATTGTATGGCATTAAATGCTCTTTTATGCTGTAAAATTGGAATTGCTTCTGAGTGATTTCTGTTCTGTGTGATTTTTGCGTGATTATCTGTTCTGTTTGTGTGATTTTGCGTGGTTTTTTTGCCGTGAGTGTCACACGAGTGATTTTTACATATATGTTGTGTGATTTAGTGATTTCGAGTGTGAATTTTAGTTGGCATCTATGGGTATTATCACAGGTTATGCCGGCAATCGGCGAAAACAAAAAATACGAAAAAAGACATTGTTCTGAAAGTGCCTTGTTTGTTGACCCAGACCATGGTGGAATAATAAGGTGAGCATGATTTTTTCACCTCTCTCTTGTGGGAAAAAATTATTTTTGGCTTGCGTTGTCAAAAGCAAAGACAGATTCTAAGCGAAAGCTTATTGCAGATTTTAGGGAAGTTGCTATTCACTGAAAGTGTACACTTTTAAAACTCATGCTATTCAGTAAACTCAAATATACACAATCGCGCTGAATAAAAAAATCAAGTTGCTGAATAAAAATATTTTACAGTCAATTTGAAAATAGTGATATAAAAATAAATTTCTTTAAACAAATTTTATCCTAAACATTAATAAACATTACTAAAGAAAATAAATGTTTGTTTGTATGAATAAAAATAATTGTTTGATGAATGTTGACAACATTTTTTAAAATTATATCCCAAACGTTGCCGGGCATTTAATAACCACAATTTAATAACAAAAATAAAAAAGCTCATTGAAAAAAGTCAGTGAGGAAAATTTCTTTTTTGTGTACACTTTTTTAAATTTAATAGCATTTCCTTTTCTCAACGAAAAATTCTGCCCTCTAAAGATGCAGAACTTTTTCCATTTTGACCTGAACCCACAGAATTCTGACCTTTCTTTAGCTGAGAATAGATCACCAAAAAAACAAAATTTTTTTAATGTTTTCGAGTTGGCACCCGTTTTGAAAAACTTCAAAAAAATTAGAGATAAAAAAAATTTTAAAACTTAAAATTCAAACATTTTTTTCCCGCTAAAAAATATTTATTTTTTTTCATAGAAAAATTTTCACGTTTCCCGTAGAAGAGTTTAATCTTTTCTTTACTGTCAATGGTAGAGTTTACTATTTTCCACATATGTCATTTATTTTGTTTATACAGAATTTTTCGAACCGTCGAAGTAGAGAGGGCAAAAATTCTGCATTTTTTCTACTTTTAAGGTCAAAATTTTCGAGAAATGAACACGATTCAATTTCAAAGATCAGAATTTTATTTGAGAAGAGAACGAAAAAAAATCAAACAGGGCAGAAAAAATTCAAAATTTTTTTGAGGAAAGAAAACGCTATAAAACTCATTTCCAAAGCTATTGAATCTGCTTTCTCCACTGTTAAAGCCGCTTCAGACTATCTGATAAAGCAAACAACTTTTTGAATGTTTTTTTTTGTCAGAGTTCTCAAAGCATTTGACAGGTCATAGCATTTCCTTATAATTATGTTCACACTATCAGAGACTTTCTATAAGAGAAAAATTAATTTTGGTAAACAGAACTAAATAATTGCATAATAGATACAAGTTATTTATTTAACCAATTTCATTGACTATTTCATTTAATTTTCCATAATTTAAAAGAGTTCGCATTAAAAAAATTAACAATTTTGGTTTGATTTCTCTGATGGATATAGAAACAATCCTAATGTCAAAAAAATCGTTGCTTTGTTTTTTTGAGAACTCTAACAACAGATAAAAATGTGTTCACATTATCTGAGCTTCATTGTTTGACAGATCATATGAAAGTTGTATTTTATATCAGATAGTCCGAAGCGGCTTTCACATCTGGAACTCGTGTCGCAAACAATATGGCGGCTTGTATGTGTTCGAGAAAGCGAGCGTTTAAATTACGGAATTTGTTTGGCACACACAGGGTTACATTTGAGGAGAGTAGAAATGTACTCTTAAAAAAGTATTTATTGCTTCGAAATAAAATTATTTTTTTGTGGGAGAATATAAAGCAAAAATGCTCTCCAAGTCTTCCACGCCTGCTTATTTTTTTCGAAACAATTTTTTACTGAATCCAAACAAAGTTATCACGTATACTGTATGCAATTTACATAGAGTACTACCAAATAGAAAGCAAAAAGTACCAAACATTTCCCATATCGTACTTATATCTAGTGTCCGACCGAATATTCGGTTTCGGTTTTGGCCAGTTTCGGCCCTTTTAGTCAGTTTCGGCTATTCGGCATCAATATGGCCGAAACCGAATAACTCAAAACACTAAAAAGTTCCTTAAAGTGGTATTAAAAATTATCTCTTTATTTATTATTTTAAAGTTGAACTTTAATATTCAAAGAATATTTATCGTATGTATACGTTATTATTATCTGTTTGAATTGTTTTGTTTTTGAAAGCTTTTAATAAAATTAAAAAAAAAAAATTAAATGTTACAAAAATGGCCGAAATTCGGTTTCGGCCAAAATTTTGGTTTCGGTCGGACACTACTTATATCATTAAAATGTACTCCACATAGTACTACACTTATGTTTTAATACAACCCTGGTTTCGTAATGACTATAGAAATGTTTTTTTTTTGTTGCTTTGTTGGACAGAGAAAATCAAAAATTTGTGTCAACAAGCCAACTAGTGTGCCAAACTGGCGAACTAGCTTCTTAACTATCGAACTTGTGTGGAAATGACCGCCGTGTGGCACACAAAAACGCAGATTTGAAGCCTGCATTACTGAATAGGGCCCCAGGTTCACCTTGTAATTACACCATGCCCCAGAGATGATCTACAGATATCGTAAACTTAACGACGAAATGTCAGTTGTGCTTGTATGTTGGCTGCATTGGTCTTTTTCTTTCTTTCCGGTTGTCAAAACGGTACGGGAGTGTTGAGTTTTTTAAGAAAATTTTTCCAATTTTAATTTAATTCTAATGAAAGCATCAGAAAACTAATTGTTGCAATTTATTTTAATTATAGTTTAAAGACGACGAATTCATTCAAAAATGGCAGACGTTGATGTGTAAGTTCAGCAGATATGCCTGTAAAATACCAAATGCTCATGAGCTGACTGTAGTGAAGGGTTTTGTGTTGTTTTTGTTACTTTTATCAATGGGAACGGCTGCAAAATCCTTTATTATTACAGGAAATTGAATTGAGACTTGGAAAGTTACTTTCGTAAAGTTTCTTTGATTAATGACTGTTTTATTTTGCGATTTGCAGAGATGTTCCCTCAGCCGCACCAGTTGTTGGTGACGCCATGGATATCAATACAGCGCTTCAAGAAGTGCTTAAGAAGTCGTTGATTGCCGATGGTCTCGTACATGGTATTCATCAGGCATGCAAAGCTTTGGACAAGTGAGTTAAAATTATATAACTAATAAAGATCTCTTTTTATATATATATATATATATATTGTATATTATTCTTTAGGCGCCAAGCTGTGTTGTGCATTTTGGCTGAATCTTTTGACGAACCCCTCTACAAGAAGCTCGTTACAGCTCTCTGCCATGAACATCAGATTCCACTGATCCGTGTTGATTCTCACAAGAAACTGGGTGAATGGTCCGGTTTGTGTAAAATTGACAAGGAAGGCAAACCACGCAAGGTGTGTGGCTGCTCCGTTGTTGTCATAAAGGATTTCGGTGAGGAAACACAAGCTTTGGATGTTGTCAAGGAGCATCTAAGACAAAACAGCTAAAAAGTGTGTTTTTTCAACAAAGTGACTAAAGAAATGCAAAACAACATGCTTGCATAAAAACTTGCAAAATTTTTTGTAATAAAACTAAAATATTTTAAAACAAACACGATATGTTTATGTGATGGCTTTCAAGAAAGAACCGATTTATTGATAAATAATAGTGAAATTTTACATGACGATTGTATTTACGCAGCTGGTTTTGTGTTTTGGCCAATCATCCTGCTGACATTTCCTGAAAGAAAAAATTGAGGTCAATATTGGAAAAGAAATAATGTCTAAATAGTGCACATAATGTCAAAATAGTGTTCCAGACAACGTCAACAATTTGTTCATGCAAAAAGGTTGTATATTAAATGGACTTATCTATCTAGACTACTTACTTATCTTATCTAATGGAGTATCTATCTATTTGTGCTGAAAAGCCGGTTAGAGTTTAACTGGACTTTTATATAGAATTCGGATACTGATTCGAGATAATATAACGTTTTCTCTAATATAACATCTAAAAACTCAATCCTTATTTTAGCTGTGTTCATGTGATATATCCGAATATTTTTAAGCAGCCATTTGACTACTTAAAATTTGTAAGATCGGCAGTGTACTAGGTATATTTTGTTTACATTAAATTGAGTAGAAGGAAATATTGGACTGTTTGTGCATAACTCAAAAACTCTTACCTTGAGCAATAGTACACAAGTTTGCAATTAGCACATTTCTTCTCTGCAACTGCCATGCAATTTCCGCACTTATTTCCACTTTTAGTATCAACACTGTCTGCTGAGCTTTGGTTCTCATCGTTGCTCGCATTTGTCTCCATTTCAGCTAACAAATCTGTATTATAGGCCATATTAAGTTGTTTAGCCATTTCAAATATTTGATCCTTATCTTTGCATAGAAATATTTTTTCTTGTTGCTGTGCAATTTCTAAAAATCCACCAACACGCTCAGATTGAATGATTAATTTCTCACTTATTTGTGGTACTTCCTCTAGGGTCAGATTTGATGGCTTATGAGATTTTGTGGTGCCATCTGATGAAACTCCAAGATGACAAAGAAATTGTTTAAGTTCAATTAGAGGTGGCAATTGATCGAGAACAGATTCATTCAAAAGACCTTGACACTAGTTTTTTATATAATAAAGTTTTTAATAATACGTAGTCGTTATATATTTTTTTAAATAAGACGGCGTTCATAGTGTAAGCTGAAGCTGTTCAAGCTTTTGCTAGCGATATCTTGACGCCTTTGTCGCGCTGTTGCTGTTCATAGTGGGCGCTTTTTGATTGCACTTTTAGACGTTTTTTGAGCTAGTTGAGATGCTTTGGTAAGGAAAAAGGACCCATAAGCAGGGCTTAAATTGCTTTCAGCAGAAAAGCAAAAGCAACGAAACTTACTGCAGTAGTGCTAAAGCAAAATAAATTATTTCGTTGCTTTGCTTTTCATTTTGCTTTTCTAACTTGTCACAGCACTACGACAGCAGCAGTTATTAAGTAGCTAAGTTATGCTTTGCTTTCGGATGTTGTGTATTCGTTTGGCTTTCGTGATTTCTTGTACGTATGTATGTTGTTACTTTGATTGTCGGTAGCACTACCGCAGCAAAATGTTGCTGTTTTGCTGAAACTATTTTCATCCCTCAGCAAAACGAAGCAAAGCAAAGAATTGCTGTTTTCGTAGTGCTGCAACAAATAAGAAAAGCAAAGCAATAAAATAATTTATTTTGCTTTCGTAGCACTACGCAGCAAAACAAATTATTTTTAATGCTGCTGCTTTTGCTGTTGCTGTTCGATATTCAATAAGCATGTTATAATAAGCTGCATATCAAAACATAAACAAGAAATAAAATAAAACAGCAGAATTATGCAAACAAACGAAAAACAAAAAAAAAAGCGTTACAAAATTATGAAACTCAAAGCATAAGTACGACATGAAACAAAAAATCAACACTGTGTACCATAGCGAGATAGAAGAAAAAAGTATCAAAAAGCCTCAAAAGTGGCGTAACACACTTTGCGCTTTTTCCATATGATTGTACATAAAGCGTTTTTCAGCAATGTAAAAAGTTTCAGCTTCAGCGTTACTATGAATTCGGCCTTAGGTTAGTACCTTAGACAACTGCTTGCGTCGATTATCATTCATTTCATAAGTTTCCATTAGTGAAGTATTAAAAAGTAACTGGCGCAAGCAAAACCACGTCTGTGCTTCCAACTTGATAATCTTGGATTGAGCATCGCCTTGAATATCTGTCCACTTGTCATCTAAATAGGTTTCAAAGTAGTTTTAAGAATAGTTATATCCAATTTACTGGATAATGATTTAATTTTCAAAACAAAGCACCAAAAACTTTTGAAACTAAATTAGCTGAAGTTATAAAATAATTCAATTATTTAGAGATCGCTGTTATGTTTGACGGATTGCTTTTTGTGATATAGTTTAAAGTCAAATAAAATTAAAATGTACCGTCTATTATAATATGGTCACAAACTTTGTCAGCACTCATTATCTTCTGGTAAAATATTTAGAAAATTGTTTCTAAACATGTTTTTTTTTAAGAAGCTAATATTTTTAAGCCTTCAAGATCATCAATTTACCATATCTAATTTTTTATTGTGCTAATTTTTACATATTTATGGCTATTGCATGTTATAGAGTCGAAAAGATTGGTTACAAATATTCCATTGTTCTAACCTCAAATATTTTTTTTTCATTGAAATAATCATTGCTTTTAATAAAAAAATCATTGATTTTGATTTTTGTCAAGAAAAATCAATTCTTTTGATCAAAAATTATTGATTTTGATCACAAACATTGATCTTGATAAAAAATCATTGCTATTTAAAAAACTATTGCTATTTAAAAAAGGTTTAAAAATAGTTTAAAGAATAATTTATTTCTTAATTGCTAGATAATGGTTTTTTAATTTTGAAAAATTTGTCAAAACAAAGCAAAAACTTCTGACACTAAAAATCAGTTCTTGAATAGCTGAAGTTATAAAATAATTCAATTATTTTGAGTTTTCTGTTATGTTTGACGGATTGTTTTTTTAAGATATAGTTTAAAGTAAAATGAAAATAAAATGTACCCTCTGTTATAATACAGCCACAAACTTTGTTAGCAGACATTTATCTTCTGGTAGGACATTTTAAAAAATAGTTAAACATGTTTTTTTTAAGAAAAGAAGATAATATTTTTAAGCCTTCAAGATCATCAATTTACCATATCTAATTTTTTTATTATGCTAATTTTTACATATTTCTGGCTATTGCATGTTATAGAATCGAAAAGATTGGTTACAAATATTCTATTTTTCTAACCTCAAATATTTATTTTTCCTTGAAAAATCATTGCTTTTGATAAAATGCCAGCCGTTTTTTGAAAGTCATTAACTTAAATTTTTATCAAAAAATCAGTGATTTTAATTGTTATAAAAAATCATTGATTTTAATTGTTGTAAAAAATCATTGATTTTTATTGTTAAAATCATTGATTTTGTTTTTGTTAAGAAAAACCATTGATTTTGATCAAAAATCATTAATTTTTATCACAAATCGTTGTTCCTGATAAAAAATAATTTCTTTTGATCAATAATTATTGATTTTGATCACATTGATCTTGATAAAAAATCATTGCTATTTAAAAAAACTCATTGATACCGATTTATATCAAGAATCATCGATTTTGATCAAAAATAATTTATTTTGATTTTGTCAAAACTCATTGATTTTGATTTTGGTCAAAAATTGTTTATTTTTATCAAAAATTATTGATTGTTATTTTGATTCAGAAATTTTTGATTTCGAGTTAATCTTGATCCAAAATCATTGCTTTTGAAAAAAAAACATTGATATCGATTTATATCAAGAATCATAGATTTTGATTAAAACTCGTTGATTTTGATTTTGATCAAAATCATTAATTTTTATCACAAATCATTGTTTTTGGTCAAAAGTCATTTATTTTGAATCACTGATTTTGACCAAAACTCACTGAGTTTGATTTTATTTATTTATTTTTTTTTTTATTTTTATTGATTCATTTGTAACTCAAAAAGCCTTATTGGCCAATTACTATATTACAAGTTTATGTTCATTCGAGGCATAACTTAAAACTAATTTATATATAAGTTGTACCTAAAAACAACATGGCTTCCCTGAATAATTACGAAATAAATTAAAAATTTCACAGTTTAGACGAAATTGAGATTGTCCCAAATAAAGCAATGACAGAAATTAAAAAAAGTAAAAAAAAACTCGAAAAACTCAGGTCCGCCATTTTGTTCTTTTTAGTTCATGCCATACCATACCGTGATGTTCATACGATAGCTAATTAAGTTTTTTTCAGCGATAGCTACCCAATAATATCATTTTCGATGAATATAGGTCCCACAATGATCGATATAATTTTTGTTAATTTATAAATTAATGGAATTCAGGTACTGAAGTAGTTAAAAACTTTAAAAATAGAAAAAATGTCGACATGAATGCTACCGTGGCATGCAGGTTAAGTGTGTGGCTTAGCATGCTCGAGCCCGTTTTCGATCCCCAGCCGCGACGAAAAGTTTTTTCAAATAAAAAATTTTTCTGATCGGTCACCACCTCTCTGCAGACAATGGCAAATCTCAGAGAGTAAATGCCATGTAAAGCTTCTTGAGAACATGAACTTCGGGAGGAGTCGTTCGGGGTCGGCATAAAAAATGTAGGTCCAGTTCTCGGTCAATTGTGTGCAAACATTTAATAACACAAACAACACAATTGATCATAAGAAGCTCGGTCAAAGTCCTTTCAAGGGCTGAAATGGCCAATTTGTCAAAAAAAAACCTCAAAACCATTATCAAATAGTATAAGAAGTTATAGTGGTCCAAAGTTTAAGAAATGTTTATATTTATTACTAGCTGACCCGGCAAAGGTTGTTTTTCCAAAACTTTATATTCAATGTATCCATTCTTTCAATAGATGGCTCTGTACGAGTTTAAAATTTTTTTTTTGCGCTTGAATGACGTAGAACTTATGCCTTTCTTTTATTAAAAAAAAAAAAAATACTGTTAACAATTAAAGCAAGCTTTTTGATAAACTACGTTTTTTATTTTGTGTTCCGGCGCGTATATAAACAATGAGGATGGCTTTCCGACACGCGAACAGGCGACATACAGCTGCTCATGTGCGAAACACGGAAACTCCATGAAAAATGAGCAATTCCTCATTTCGAAAAAGAGTGGCAGAAATTCAGAGGGAACAGTTATGAACATTTTCGAAAAAAAGGTCTTTAGAGGCGTGGTCAAAACTAAGTATGCCTAATCCCGGTTTAAAGTACTATCTGTGCCGAATTTGAGATATATCTGCCAGCCGTTAAGATCTGTTGGCTATTTAAGGCAGTTAGAAGTGGCAATTCTCATACAAAAGTACCAATTTCGATTTTTTCGCAGTTCCTTCGAGTTTTTCGTAATTTGCTTTTTTTCTAAACCACATCCGTGTTAAGGCGAAGAGTACAAAAAAGAAATTATTAAAATCGGTCTTGCCGTTTCTGAGCCTTAGCAAGACTATCGCACACACAATTGATTTTTATATATATAGCTAGATAGATAGATTTAATTTTACCTGTAGACTTACGTATTTGTAAAAATGCTACCTTCTTTTTTGATACCCATATTGCAAAGTTTTGTAATATATACAAAAAAATTTTGGACCAACGTAATTTTTTAAACAGATAAGAGTCTCACTTCCCTTCACATCCAGTTTTCGTTAAATTAAAATATTCTTGATCGTTGTCTTACACATTCTTACCGATAAACTTTTGTAAGCCCCTCTTTGTGCGACGTTGCCATGGTCGAAAATGTAATAAATCCGACATTAGCCAGGGCAAATCATGCGTTATCACCATACGACGAGTAGCACTCAGTGGTAAAGACTTAGAATTATCAGCTAAATAGTTTAAAATAGAAATACAGCGTAGACCAATTTTAAAGATAAGTTCACGTTTTTGTCGCTCCAATTCGGTGAGAATGGCTTCGTCCACATCGAACTTCGAGTCGTTTTCATGAAAACCCATGCTGCGAAGAGTGTTTAAACAGTCAATTAATAGTTTTTTTAAACTAAGGTATTTTAGTATTACCTTGTTAGACCAATCACTTGAGCCACTCCTTGAGCACAATAATCAACCAAATCGATAGCTGCATCTTGTAAAGCTTCACAGCCGCTTTCATGAAAGAGTGCTGTATCAAGTAATGATATCACGGCTCCTTCGTGATAAAATACTGTGTATATTAAAAAAGTAGCCTGTGGATTAGGATCTACATTAAGTAGATGCGGCAGCACGCGTGTTTTCCATAAAAATACACAGTATGCCTCATGAATCAATACATTTAGTTTATCCTTTACTATTAGAAACTCCTTGACTGCCTCCTCGCGATGCTCTGTGGCCTCCAATATTGCTTGTTGACTCAGCTTAATTATCTTTTCATGACAATCTAACCATTTCTTAGAGCCTACATCAATTAGTTGAAATGGACGTATGCTTTCAACAAAAAAGCACATTTCCTCAGGAAAAACGAAATTGGACATCCTTTTTAATATCAGTTTTTTTTTTAATAGAATTGCAGTTATTTCTGAAGTTTATTTTATTTTATTATTTCTTGATATAATATTCGTTGCCCAGGTGATTTCACAGTATTTTGTAACTATAAACATAGCTGTGGTGTTTGGATTAAGGGGTATATGTTAAATATTGGAAATATTCAAAATTAAATTTTCATAATGTAATTCCTTCGCACTAATAATAGCAGGCTAGTTTAAATAAAAATGACGTTATAAAATACTAAATTTCATCCATCCATACTCAGAATTCTAACAACAACTAAATAACGACGTTTAAATGTACATATTCAATAAATGAAACAATGAAATAATGTATGTATGGCATAAAATAACATTTTAATTAATACCAATATTCCTAAAACTCGAAGTGCTTTCATATTCATTACGTACGTTTGGAATTTTTAAGTGTTTGGCTGGGTGAACCCGCCTGATATTTGTCTGGCAGTTGAATTTTAATGCCTTAAATAATATCCACTTCAATATATGTAGTTGAAGTCAGCTTTGAATTAGTCAGCCGCTAGCTTCCATAGCTCCATCGACCCAAGATCCAAGATAACGTAAGTCTGGTGGTGGTGGCTCGCAGCCTTATAGTTTTAGCTGGGTTGCCTTATGTCTTAATTTTTATACCCCCACGCTAGACCGGATCGAAATTTAGATTCCGCCGGTCGGTGTCTCAAAAGTTAGAGGAACTCAATAAAATGATTTCTGCATACTTTTTTTTCAAATCGGAGAAAAACCGCCGAAGCAATTTTGATTCTCCTGAAGGTCCTTTTTGGTAAAAAAAACATGATTTTTGCCTGTAACTTTTTATTTTACACAGAACGCATACCCACATATTCTTAAATGTTAAACTTCTTACTCATACAAACATTTTGACATAAAAAAATTGTTAAAATTTTGTTTCATTTTAACTCTTATTGACCATCAAAAATTGAACTTTTTGCTATTTTTAAAAAGGCATTTTTTTAAAACCGCTGTAAAAGACACATTTTTTATTGGATTTACGTGGAATTGTTATTGTTGGAAAGGTGTTAAGTTTTTCTTTCTCTTTGTGTATCGCTTTAATCAAAGCTGTGTTCGAAAACTGACGGAATGTGAGAAATCGACTTTAGAAATCTGATAAAATGAAGCATTTCTTATTCATACAAACAATAAATTTAATTTGTTCACTGCTTTATCGTCCAGTTTTCGATAACTTTTTTTTTAATCACATAGCTTTGATGAAAACGATACACAGGACGAAAGAAGAACTTAATACCTTTCCAACAATAACAATTCCACGTAAATCTAATAAAAAATGTGTCTTTTACAGCGGTTTTAAAAAAATGCCTTTTTAAAAATAGCAAAAAATTAAATTTTTGATGGTTAATAAGAGTTATAATGAAACAAAATTTTAACAATTTTTTTATGTCAAAATGTTAGTATGATTAAGAAATTTAACATTTAAGAAGATTTGGGAATGCGTTCTGTGCAAAATAAAAAGTTATAAGCAAAAAACATGTTTTTTTTTACTAAAAAGAACCTTCAGGAGAATCAAAATTGCTTCGGCGGTTTTTCTCCGATTTGAAAAAAAGTATGCAGAAATCATTTTAATGAGTTCCTCTAACTTTTGAAAACCCGACCGGTTGAAATTTTTTGTATCCATATAAGAATGATCCGGTTTACCCCACGCGTACTGCGTAAGGGGTTTATTAATTTTGTCACGACGTGTGTAACACCCAAAAGGAGGCGTGGTAGGTATAGAAAAGTATATATATTCTTGATCAGCATCACCACCTGAGTTGATTTAGCCATGCCCGTCTGTCTGTCCGTCTGTCTGTCGACACGATTGCAGCCGTAATTTTAAAGCTATCTTAATGAAATTCAATATTTAAGCTTTTTTTAAAAAAACCAAGATCAAGTTCGAGAATGGGCTAAATCGGATGAAAACCACGCCTACCTCCCATACAATCCTAAAATTGAAAACTCTATAAAGAGGCTAATATTAAAGCTACAATTCTGAAATTAAGTATTTGTGTTTTTTATGTCAAAACTGAGATGTGTTTAAAAAATGGGCGTCATTCACCTACTAACACGCCCACCTCCCATACAACTCCAAAATTGAAAACTCTATAAAGAAAGTAATATTAAAGATACAAAACTGAAACTCGGTATTTGTAAATTCTATATGAAAAGTGAGGTGTGTAAGAAAAATGGGCGTTATCCACTCACAAATTAAAAACTTAAAAAAAAGGCTAATATTAAAGCTATAATACTGAAATTAAATATTTGTGTGTTTTATGTCAAAACTGAGATGTGTTTAAAAAATGGGCGTCATTCACCCACTAACACGCCCACCTCCCATACAACCCCAAAATTGCAAACTCTATAAAGAAGGTACTATTAAAGAAACAAAACTGAAACTCGGTATTTGTGAATTCTATTTGAAAAACGAGGTGTGTAAGAAAAATGGGCGTCATCCACCCACTAACACGCCCACCTTCAATACAACCCCAAAATTGAAAACTTTATTATAAAGGCTTATATTTAAGCTGCAGGAAAACAATTTGATATGTATGTATTTTAGACACATAAAAATAATAAAATCTCTCAAAACCTCATACAAAAAACTCACCAATTTAAGATTCGTTTACCCTAAAGAATCGGCCGTGGGGGTCTTTTAACTTCGGCCAAGTCGAAGATATACCTTTCTAGTTAAAAGTGTTGTTGTAATCGGCCTTCTAAATATAAACTTTGTTACTGGTATGAGCTACGGCCGTAGCAATAAAACAAACACTTTGTTTATATTTCTATTTTATTTATTTTTATTTTTTTACAAAAGCGTGTCGTCAGTCAACTTTATTATTATAAATGATGAGTTTATAATAACTGAGTGTTTGTGGCACAGTTTTATAATTTTATATCCTGAAGATGGCTTTATAATTTTTAAAATTCAAAATTGTTATTCAATTGTTTGCCCGTATTTTTTATGAATTGAAGTTTAATAAAAATTTAAGTTTTTAATAAAAACAGTAAATTCTTATTTTTAATATAAAAATAAAATGTGGGATGGGGTAAAATGTGTGATGTCCGACACGTAACGTCCGAAAACATACAATTCTTTTCTGTGACTTTATATTTACCATTTTTAAGATGTTGTTGAACCATTCTTTAAAGTTATTTTATATATAATTATTTGCTCTTTTAATTTTACAACTTGCGACTGACCATTTCGCAGAATTATTCTTAGTTCGGGCGTAGACTCCAATCTACTTCCTTTTCTTGTAACGTCCGAATGGACGAACAAATAAGAAATTTTAGTTAAAATGCGATCAAACGCATAATGTTTTAATTATAATTCTTAATAGTCATGGAGGGCTATTTAAATACATATATCTTAATTGAAAAACTGATGGCAAAATATGTAAAATATTTGATGAAATGTATCCAAATATAACGTCCGAACGCTAGGATTTACCCATATACTACGTTTCCAAGCTGTCTGATCAGGTGGCAACGTTTTACGCAGAATATCATCGGTTTTCTGCTGTCTCACAAACAGTGTTGCCAGATTTTGGTAGAGATAATTCTCCTTTTGTCCGTGCTTTTAATTTTGTTCCATCTAATTAATAAAAAAGTTTGAAAAGTGTGCCCTGATTTTAAAGACAGCTCCAAAACAATTTGTTGGACCCTCATACGAACTGTCAAAACAATATTTTTACCTTAACTTATGCATTTTATGTCCGATATTAAGAAATGATCTACCATTAAATTAAATCATCCTCAAAGGGTTTTGACCATCAGCAGCCCTGTTGCCACGATTTAATCCCTCCTAAAAGTTCTTATTTCTTTCCTAATAAACTTGAACTTTTTCACTTGTTCGCAAATCCAAAAGCTTTGAGAGGAAAATGTAGGACAAGTTAAGCCCATTTTAAAATTATACCATTTTACGGTTTTCCGAGGTTCCAAAATAAGTTATTTGACATGTCTATTGTGTGTACATTTTTAATGTGTTTTTTATGGAGACCAACCCACTCTATACATATAACTTGAGTGTAGCTGAATATATTTCTTGTCTATTTCTAAACCTATTCAATTGTTATTTTTAATAATTATTCGGGTTCATAAAAACTATATTTTACTTGTTTATGCAAATTTTGCCATACAAATAAATCAAAGTTCAGACAACAATTGTATCTAAGCTAACTTTTGATGATAATCCTAATTAATTCAAATGAAGTTTAAGACTGATTCAGATAATTTTAAAATGTATTTAGATATTGTAATATTTGGAAAGAAAAATTTGTTTTGTTTGGTTGAATTTTTTATGATAATATTTTTCACATTGTAATGCGTCCAACCTAATTTTCCTCTTTTTTAAACCTGTTTTTCCTTTTTGGGTCGAAAATTTCCGTAAATCGCACAAAATCCCTCTTCTTGCAACACTGCTCACAACTCAACTCACGTACACCCAAACAAATCATAGATTTTCTTACCACTAGTTTGCAAATCCAATCGTTGTACGCTAAAAAATGTTTTTTGGCGGACAAGAATCTTGTTGATAAACGTCCATCAACAAATCTTGGCGATATAAAATGTGAATATTGTCAATCTACTACGATGTTTTTAATATAAAGGAATTTCACTATAAATTTGAAGAATAAAATTGTTACTAATAAATGAAGGTATTAAGTATTATTATTGACGAGATTTCTTGTTACCAAAAGAGCATATTGTTGTTGATTTAACAATAGCTCTTGTTTGAGTAACAAGAATAAATCCTTAAAAATAAAAAACATTTTTGTACATATACTGTGAACACTTCTTGTGCATAAGAAATTATTCATTTGTACTGACATTATTATTGTTATTATACACTTATTTAAAACATTTCATAAATTAATAGCCTTTAATTTTGCATTTAAAAGCCTTAAAAAAACCATAGGAACTCAACGTTGCAAGCTCTTGCATTGAAAACAGCATGAGCAAATCCTGAGGAAGGAAACTTATATTATTGAGGAATCTTAATGTATTTTTCTCTCATCGATTTTCTTACCATAGTTTGCAAATCCAATCCTTCTTCGCTAATTAAAATTTTTCTTACTTCACTTTTGATGCTTAAAAATATTTTGATGATGAAATAAACAATTTCTGTATTGGAAGACCAACATGATTCGTCATAATTCAACAAGATGTTTGTCTTTGTATAAAAAACATTGTTTTAGTATGTATTTTGAAGCAAATTTTGTTTTAACAAAAACCTGGTTGCTATTTCGAGAATCCCGTCATGTATACAAGATTTTTAAATGAAAAATCAACAACACTGATGATGTTAATTATACAACAAGTTTTTTTTAGTTGTAGTGAGTTCACCAAATAAATGAAATAATTAGTCTCTTTCAAACGATCCAACATGTCATGTCATGTTGAAAATTTTTGATTGACCCCCTAAACATTAGTCAAGAATTGAAATACATTTTTCAAGTTCAATATGAAAGCTTCAGTATTTGTCAAGAATTAAGTTCAAGTTCATTTCTTCTTTTTATACAACAAAAAATAATTCTTACATCCAACATTGTTGGATAACACAGTGCAACACCAAAAAAAATAACCATATACGGACACCACTACGTGATAAAAGACTAAAAAAAAAAGACCCGTGTCTCCCAATTTTCCCCAAAGTCATGCACTTTTTGTTTTATGTGCCCCCAAAGATTTGGGGCCTCGGTATCATTTTCGTAAAAATGTGATCATTTTCTCAGGCTCATATCTTGTAAACCGTTCAGAATTTCGATTTATTCTCAGAGGCAAAGTTGTAGCTCTTGTCATAAGGAACAAAAATTGCCAACATATAAAATCCAAAAAACTTCACCTTCCAGGTCAAAATCGCCAAAATATGGCCAGAATGAAATCCATTTCCATTTGTGTTATTAGTTGTGGTCCATCTCTTCCCTGTTGGGGCTCATAATCGGTATCAAATGGATCTTCATAAGTAACTCCACTTGCTGTACTCATTGCTGTAAATTCTGTAGTACGATCTGGAGTTGGCGGCCTTGGTGATACAAAATTTTCAGGTGCAAGCACTGGTAGTGTGGCTGTTGCAGTTGCTTTATAAATTTTGTTCTTCTCAGCATGTCGATTTAGACGTAAATTATAATTTACGCATGCATAGCAACTGGTTGCATCATGATCACCTGGACGATTAATCCAGTTTACCGGCTTACAATACTTCATAGTACCTCTGCCTCCACTCAACCATGCCATGAGATTGTTATAACATTGGCGACACACTGTATTAGGTGTGTAATTTTCACCGGTCAAGTCCATTTCGTCGAAAAACAATGTATATGCTCTTTTGAATTCAGTAGTTAAAAGATTCTTTTCCTTTTGAAATCTTGATGTTATTTTTCTGGTTTGATGACCGCAAACGTAGCAAAATAAATCCTTTTTCACACTGCATATTGAAATTGTCAGTTGCCAATGTTGTGTGCGAATTATGCAGTAGCACTTTCACTTTTTTTTACTTTCACTGTCACTTTATAACTTTCACCGCTGAGCTCTCGTTGACGTCGCGCTGTGCAATGCCTCGATGTGAGCGTCGTGTCGCTTTTATATGCTTTTATATACAATTTCATCTTTATGACAATGTGTTTCCAGGTATTTTTATATTTTGGCTTGTGTTTATGTGAATTCAATGCAGATGTTTGCTTCCAGGTAGTTTTTTGATAGAAGTTTTTTGATTTCATATGTTCACAATTTCATCTTTATGACAATATGTTTCCAGGTATTTTTATATTTTGGCTTGTGTTTATGTGAATTTATTCATGTCAATTCAAATTAAAAAACGGTGTTAAGAATCATCTCTAGGAAGTTTATATGTTTTAAAAATTTGTTTATTGAGATCTTAGGTACATTTTTGTAGTTGATTGTTTCCTTGAATTTTGAACGGTTTGCTACCTATGGACCTGAACACGGGAAAAAAAAAACCAAATTTTTTAAGTTTTTTGCGATTTTGACCTGGAAGGTGAAGTTTTTTGGATTTTATATGTTGGCAATTTTTGTTCCTTATGACAAGAGCTACAACTTTGCCTCTGAGAGTAAATCGAAATTCTGAACGGTTTACAAGATATGAGCCTGAGAAAATGATCACATTTTTACGAAAATGATACCGAGGCCCCAAATCTTTGGGGGCCCATAAAACAAAAAGTGCATGACTTTGGGGAAAATTGGGACACACGGGTCTTTTTTTTTAGTCTTTTATCACGTAGTGGTGTCCGTATATGGTTATTTTGCCGTGACTTAAAAAATTACACACAGTGTAATATATAGATTGTTTATAGTGAATTGAAAATTTTACAGTGATTAGAAAAGCTCACTTAATCTTTCTATCAACCGATTCCACTCCACTGTACTCAACTGAGTATGGCAAAACAATAGCAGAAGCTCTTAATTTGTTATTTTGTTTTGTTTTTAACTATTAGTTCTGAAGTACAAATTTTAATTTTAAGGTCAATGCATCCAAAAAATACTGAAGTTAACTAAATATCATATAAATTAGAATCTCAGCTCATTAGTTAAAACAATATTGAATACCTAAATTACTTACGATTTAGAAAAAAATTAATTATAGTAAATTTTAGTACAAAAACAAAACATTGGCCATTTCAGACCTTGAAAAGACGAGTGTTGTTATTAAATGTTTGCACACAATCGACCGAGAACTGGACCTACATATTTTAAGCCGCGTTTCTATGTGATCTTCTCTTATCTTATCTTATCCCATTTTTAGTAAGAAAGAAAGAGCATGCGTGCCGTATTTTATGGAGTTGACTAAAGTTAGAGTGGAACAGTCATAGTTTATCACATTCTATAATATTTTACAACCGTGATTATAGCTACATGGCATTTTTAATTTTTTGACATTTTTAAAAATTTTAATAGTAAAAATTAGGCAGACCATAGGCAGACAAACTGCTGCTTCACAAACAACTCTGCTTCAAATTGCAGAGAGTAAGTTTGTAACTGTTCCTTTCCGCGTCAAAAGCTAGACTATTCCTTTTCCACTAGGTTGCTAGGTCGTCGTCACTCTGAAGGAAATTAAGTGCTGGATCTAAAAGTAAAAACCGCGCAAATTCTTGCCGTCATACCAACGGATTCACTCTGTTTGCCACAATGCAGTTCCATAGGCACCACCTCAGATACATCGCAATGCATGAACGATCCACCGCCACTGCAAGAAGCTAGTGATGGCCCAAGACCTTCCTCGCCCATGTTAAGCAGTATTAATGTGGCCGCAGTAGCAGCCAGTCAACAGAAACGTGGTTGACTTCTGAGGCACAGCAACATCAGCAGCAGCCGCAACAGAAACAAAAACAACAGCAGCACGAACAACAACAGCAATGCGCTGGATTCGTATCAGTTTCGGTAGCAACATCAGTGCTTGTTTGTTCATGTTCATCGAACTCTGGTTCTTCGAGTTAAATCCCAATGCCACGGTCTGCACGCCAAGGTTTATGTTCTCAAGAAGCTACATGGCAGTATTTACTCTGAGGTTTGCCATTGTCTGCAGAGAGGTGACGCCCGAACAGAAAAATGTTTTTCTATTGAAAACAACTTTTGCCCGAGATGAAGATTGAACCCCGGATTCGTTGGCTTGCACGCTACACACTAAGCATGCAGGACCACGGCCGCCACAGTATTTAATACAGTGATTTTAGTACAGTATTTTTAAATTTTAGTACTCTATTTTTTTGAGTGTATATCGTTGACTGCATTAAAAAATCTCATGGAGTCTTGAACAGAAATTTTAAAATCCCTCATATCTGGCTTAGAGGTGGCAATCTTGCAGCTGATGATTAACCGAAGGCTAGAACGAGACAACATGTGATTTATGATTCTTAATTGAGTTGTGTGTTTGTGATTGTGCCACGCAAAGACTTCAGAATTTCAGAAAAAGTTTTTTGGAGAAAAGAAATTAAGAAATACTAATATTTACGCAACTTAAAAATAAATTAGCTTAAAGTTAATTAAAATAACCCTAGCTAAACGAAGTAAAATAAAAATAATATAAAAATGGGTTCCAGTCACAGTATCGAAGTTCCCGGGGGAGGTACTGAAGGATACCACGTACTTAAAGTACAGGATAATTCACCGGGTCAGCGGGCCGGACTCGAGGCATTCTTTGATTTTATTGTAGCCATTGGTGGAACACGCCTCGATCAGGACAACGATACGCTTAAAGAGCTGCTCAAGCAGAATGTTGACAAATCGATCAAAATCACTGTTTACAGCAGTAAAACGCAAACAGTACGCGAATTAATGCTAACACCTTGCAGTGGTTGGGGTGGTCAAGGCCTATTGGGTGTAAGCATACGATTTTGTTCCTTTGAGGGTGCCAACGAGAATGTTTGGCATATCTTAGAGGTTCATCCTAATTCACCTGCAGAAGCAGCTGGTCTGCGGGCATACAGTGACTATATTATTGGTGCCGATGCCATACGTCATGAAAATGACGACTTGTTTACCTTGATAGAATCACATGAGAATCAGCCGCTTAAAGTTTATGTCTACAATATTGACGATGATGCATGTCGCGAAGTGACCATTAAGCCAAATACGCAATGGGGTGGTGAAGGTGCTCTTGGTTGTGGCATTGGTTATGGCTACTTGCATCGTATACCAGTGCAGCCGGTGAGCGTTAACAGTCCATTACCGCCAACAACGATTCCTACATCAGTTAACACAACTGTGGCAAGCTTAAGCGCAGCATCAGCGGCACCTTCATCAACAGCGACTGTACCGCTTATAGCTCCAACATTGCCTTATGTTCCGCCTTTGACAACATTTACACTAGCCAACAACCAACCAGTTATTGGTAATGACACGGAACACAAAAAGCCAACTGAAGAAAATCAACCAGCCCAGAGTGTTTTCAAAACATACTTCAATCCCGATGACAACAGTGCTGCAGCAACTAATGATAATGCCTTTGCACCTACACCAACCGTAGCATCACAACCATCTAATGCATCTATTGCAACATCCGCTGCTCCTCAATTTCCACCAACTAGTTTCCCGGCAACTCAGCAAACGTTTACTACCGTGGTACCGCCGCCGTCAAATGTTTTCATTCCTGGTGCCTATTCTTCAACTTCTTATGATCCTAATCAGGCAACTTCTGGCTATCAACAAGCTTCACAAGCACAATCAGTTCCTGGTACGGTGCCTATGATGTCCACGGCAGGTGTTGCACAACAATATATGACTGCCCCCATGACATTGTCATATCCAACTGCACAAACGATAGCCTCATATCCCCAGGTGCAACCTTCAATGGGTGGGCTCTATCCCACTTCCATGGCACAGCCCACATCTTTGCCACCACAGATGACTCAACAGATGGCTGCAAGTAATGTTATACCTATGTACGCTCCAACAACCACACCTACTTCTATTCCGCCGCCACCGACAGCACTACCTAGCGCCGTGGCTTCGGATTCGAATAAGCCCTTGGCTCTCCAAGGACAATCAGCTGCTTATTGAGACCAATATTTGCTGTTCTATTTGCTTTCTTTTTTTATTTTCTTGTTTTTTTGTCTTACTGACGTAATCGCTAAGAATGTTTTAATTATGTGCATTCGAATTTCATTATATTCTATTGTAATAATATAAATAAATAAATCTATATATATAACAACTATGTTAATGATAGCATATGCTAAAAAGTAAATAAAAATGTTCATCCATTAAACTGGTTGACCAAGCTGAAATATATATTTTTAATTCTAAACGAGTTGGGAAAATTAATGCTGAAAAACACTATCAAAATTGTATTTAGTCATAAATAAAATTCCCGATCCAGGGAGTTGTCAGTACCCTCTGCAACAAAATCTAGAACAATAAATTTTCCTTAATTGTTGCACTAGGAAACTGCGCCTCAAGCAGTTTATGCTAAACAATTAAATAAATAAAGCGTGTTTTTAATCATTAATAATAAGACATTTAATAAATGTTTTAAACAATTCATAAATGCATTCTTAAAAAAAAATATCTGTCATTTCCTTTACTTCATTGCCGCCGCTACTTGATACTGTTGCTGTAGTTTTTGGACATTTTCCCGATGCTTAGTCATATCTTTTTCCATATTATCCAATGTGTCCGTAGAGCTTTTCAGTTCTTTCGAAATGTACTCGATGCGCTTTCCTACATTTTGACGTGAGTCCTCAAGGTCCTGCTTGACTAGCACAGGGCCATAAAGTTTGTAGACCTTATTTTCAGGTCCTAGTAAGTTCAGCTCGTCCAGAACACACTTGTTCTCGTTTAGTTGACTTTCCAGCAGAGTTCGTTGTTTAACCAATTTCACGCAGGCTGTAAGCAAAAGTAATATGTCAAAAATTCATCAATATTTGCAAGTGTTTTACTTACTTTTCTGAAGGTTTTGATAAGCTTCCAATTCGGATTGTAGTTTTTTTACCAATGCAGCACTGTTCTTATCCATTTTATTTGTTAATTTATTGCAATATTAAAGATATCTTTATATGTGCAATAGCAGATGCCCGTGACAAAGTACCGCAGCAATTCTTTAACCACACCGAAATAAATTGCAAAAGCAGAAAGCAAAATGTCAAAATATTGAGCGAATTCAATTCTAACCTAACGAGCAATGTATATTAACACAGCTGTGAACACAATTGTCTTGGCTCGTTTTCAGATCTTAAAACAATCTTTAGATAAAAGAGGTGGCAAGGGCATGCTTGAAAGAAATATCTGTAGAAAATCCAATTCAATAATTGTTTGATATTGACATACAAAAATGAATGAATTCATTCAATAAATTTTGAATTTTTTGTGTCAAAATTAACAATTTTGTTCGAAAAATTTTAACTTAAAAATGACCTCGGATTCCACGAGGTGTAATCGCTATTTATTTCAATTAAAAACTATTATTCGCATCCATTAAGGGCCGTTTTCACAATGTCCGGTTAAGCACTAATCGGAACTTTACCGATTAGTAAAAAAGCATTTTCTCAATGTTTGGTTAAAATTTATCTAATTAGAAATGAATTACTTGATAATCTCTTCAAAAAAGGTTTGCAACGCTGTGAGAAGCGATAATTCCTTAAAAACTGCAACCCTGCACTCAAAAAAATACTGTAGTAAAATTTACTGCATAGCGTGTATTTATTTCATAAATATGTAGTTTTATTTATTTTTAAATACAAATGTAGTTGTTCAATATCTTTTTACAGTCTTTACACTTGAATAATTAATACTACACGATGTAGTTATATGTAGTAAGTATTTGTTAAGATGTATTCATTTGTGAATAAAAAAATACTTGGAATTTAAAAAAAAAACATAGCAGTCTGAGCCTTTGCTTTTGAATTTTTTGTTTTTTAAATTAAAAATAAACAAAATAAAGCAAAATTAAAAATTCTTTTACCTTCTTTCTTTTTAATGTAACTCCTATTCCAGCGGATGGTATTTGTGTGTTGCTGTACCAACTCTTCTAGCTAGTTCTAACGATGTGCAGAAAAGGACTTTTTGATCATCAAGGGGCTGAGTTTCAACTAGCTGTTAATTTTTCATTTGTTTGTTGTAATATGTATAAGTGATATGTATAAGTGTATAAGTGTTGTATCAGTGTTGTAATAAGTGACAAGTTAAAAACAAGGTCATTTAATATTTTGTAAAAATTATTAGTTGTTTAATACTTAAGACATAAAACTTTCAATATGTTAATATGCTAATGACAAATAATATAAATTACAATAAAAAATAAGACATATTATTTAATAAATTCTTGTTCAATGTGGGAAAACTTACTACACATGTAGTAAAAATTACTACATATGTAGTAAACTATTTTTAACAACTGCAAAAAAATCATTAGGGTTTCGAATTTTGTTTTAATAAAAATGTAGTAAAATATACTACACTTGTAGTAAAATTAACTGCATTAAACAGTTTCTATATTCTGTAGTAAAAATAAATAAATTAATTTAGTCATAATAAATACATTTTTATTTGGACGGTGAGCTACTACTTTACATTTGTTTTAAATACATTTTTATTTATTTTTACTACAGAATTTTTTTGGGTGTGTAAAGAAGTAAGAAAATTAAATGTGAAACAATTGCTTCTATTTAGTTTGTTTATTTGACCTCGTCAATGATATTTTTGTAACAATTGTTGAAAATTACTTAAAAACGTAAGTATTGTGGAATTAAAAATGCGTATTAAGTAATATAATTGCTTTTTATTAATCATAGGTCAGGCAGCAAAAAAAAGTACCGTTAATTGAGGACAGAGACCAGTGTCTCAACCAGAACAATTGGCGAAACAGTCACATGCCTAATATTAATTATAGTTATATTTTATATTAATAATATCACTAAAAAAATAAAATATATGTTACTTTCATTCGTTTCTTTACTTGCTTGTAAATATGTGCTTATTTGAACTTAATCAGAATATATAAGGCTGAAGACAAAACAATTAAACAACGAAATGTCCAAGTTAATCTCTTTAAGCTAGTGTAAACAGCTTAGATTACGGAAGAAGATTAGCTTAATCTACTTGCTCTTAATCTTCATATATAAACATAGTATAAGTTTCAAACTTGAACGCCGATTACTTATCTCAAAAAACTCTGTTAAACTTGGCAAGTTTCAATTTAAACATCAAAAAAAAACAAATTGGCCATTTCAGCCCTTGAAAGGACTTTGACCGAGCTTCTTATGATCAATTGTGTTGTGTGTGTTATTAAATTTTTGCACACAATTGACCGAGAACTGGACCTACATGTTTTATGCCGACTCTAAACGGCTAAAGTTCATGTTCTCAAGAAGCTTAACATGGCATTGTTTACTCTCTGACCGATCAGAAAAATTTTTTATTGAAAAAAAACTTCGCCGCGGCTGGGGATCGAACCCGGGCTCCGAGCATGCTAAGCCACACACTTAACCTGCATGCCACGGTCACCACCTTACATAGAAATGCTAAATTTAAAAAAATTAGATTTGACACACATTCTGAGAAAAAAATTTATTTTGCGAGAAAATATAAATAGTAAATAAACAATAAATCACATTTTCAACACTTTTTATGATCATCAAAATAAAGAGCGGAAATAGGTAACGGAGTTCGCATTTAGGATTCTGAATCATATAAAGAGGTGTGCTGATGTAAAATTCCAACAAATGAGAAGAGATGACTAGCAATGGTTTTCACAATGCAGTGGAAGACAATTTCTGTACTATATTCACTATCACAACAACATTGTTTTGCTAGATTTCACAGATTTTAAATTTGTCCGCCGAAAAATGGTACAACAATAATTTCAGCCAGCATTTTTATTCAATTTATTTACAAATTTATTAATTTTATTAAAAAGTTTGCACAATCTTCTTCTTTTTTATGTCTAATAAACATAACATAATCGCTGCAAATTAAGCGCCAAAATGTATTTTAACGAGTTTTTTATTATTGAAACCGACAGAATTAATTTATTTGAACAATAAAAAAATTTTTGAAATGTTTTCATGTCTTACGTCAAAATTTTATTACAGTGCCGCTAAAATAAGTCTTTTAATCTCAGTTTAAATTTTTAAACAAATTTTTTAATTAAACAAAGGTTAAGTAAACTACCAATAAATATGAGATGATTTACGAAAAGTGTTTTCATTGTGTTTAAAATTTAAACTCTGTCTACGAAATCTGAGGTTAAGGAATTTAAACTTTGGAGATGAGTTAACGGACTTAAAAGTGATTAGTAAAGAAAGCCTTACAGAATTTTTTTTTAATTTTATGTTTTGTTTCAAGACAAATTAAGGCACGATTACGATTTCCGGGGCGCCGCGATTTGAAGATGTTTTCTGGTAGAGAACAACAAAAAAACATGATTCGCCGAACAAAAAATCGATAACTCTATTAGTTATCGAGTTATCGATTTCTTAAAAAAAATTTTTGTTAAAAGATCTGTTCAAAAAAACATCTATATCTTTGCCGTTACTCAATGGATCCTTAAGATTGATATGTCATTTTAAAGGTCATTAAATGACCTTGCAAATATATATCTTATAAATATCATTGCTACAATATTTTTAATTTTATAAGCGAATTTATTCCAAAGTTGAATTTTTTAATAAAAAGAACCGTTATTTTCTAAAAAATTTACGTTATTAAGTTACTAAAAATATATTTTTTTTTAAAAGCTAACAGTTCAACCTTTTGTTTGACATATAAAAATATACATTTTTTATTTAATTTCACACTATATTACATAAAATTAAAATTTTCCAAGTGTTTTCTTTGTTAAAAAATCTGTTCACAAAATTTTCTATATCTTTGCCAATATCCAATGGATCTTAAAGATTGACATGCTATTCGAAAGGTAATTAAATGCCTTTTCAACAATATATAATACAAATAAAATTTCAAAAATGGTTTTTTAATTTATAAGCGAATATATATCAGATTTGAATTTTTTAATTAAAAGAACCGTTTTTTTCTGCAGTATTTTCGTTTTTAAGGTACTTAAAAATATATACTTTTTGATAAGCTGAAAGTTTTACCTTTTTTTCGATAGATAAAAATATTTATTTTTTTATTAACTGATCGACCAAAAAATACAAATTTTTTTCGCTGACTCGAAAATCCCGTTAATTCATATAAATATTATATTGTAATGGCGATATTCGTAAATATGGAGTAAGAAAGCAAAACATCAAGGTAAATATGAGTGAAATAAGCAATTTTCCGTACAAGGGCAAATCATTGTATCATAAAAAACACGACAAAAAGTCAAATAAATTATATATATTATATACCAAATGAAAGATAATTTTTCAAGCTTTAATAATTTACTCTTTATAATTCATAGTAATAACGGTAATTTTTGAGAATATAACGGTTTTATGTAAGAAAATATTCTTTTATTGCATAAAAATACCTATAAAATACAAAGTACTCAACAGATTTCATTAATTTAAAACTTTTCTAAAAGCCTTATATATAACCTTTTAAATTTTACCTTAATCATTAATATCGGTTATATATTAAGAATAATAGAGCCGATTTTCTTCATAGACCTTATAGAAAAAAAAATTTTTTAAAATCGATAACTCGGAAACAAATCGATAGCACAACATTTCCTTTGGCTATTCTTATTTTTATTAAGAGTACTCTTCGAATCCATCGTCAAATCGCGGCGCCCCGGAAATCGTAATCTCCCCCAAATTAAAAACAAAATGGTTTTGGATAATCGAAATATTCTGATGTCAACTGACATGTTCAGAATATGTCGACAAACTCTTCATCTTTACCACATCTAGTTGCATGTGTCCTTTATCTATTTTAGTTCAAACTCAAGTTTGATTCTATCCATGTTTGTGTATAATAAATATAAAATTGTTAACTCTACCCTGCTGTTCTTCTGATTATCAACTAAACGACACTACAACTTGCGGTTAGCTTAACTATCATTTAAAGCCCGTATGATTTGTCCAGTTTTTCTTACTGAAAATAAGTGGCGCGTAGGAAAGACTATTAATAATTGGATTTTATATATTATATTATATATCTTATACATTATGCGAGTCGGCGCTATTTTTATTCTTGTCAGCAGATCATTGCGTTGAAAAACACTGAAAGTTGACAGTTAATTTTTTACCACTAACTTAAAGAGCAACGAATTGAGAGAAACATCATTAACAATGCATTAATATACAGTTCGTCTCAAATTTTTTTCTCCAATTCGTATTATATGCATATCCACTCACACCAATTGAATTTAAGCTTCTCCTATATTATAACTCTTCTAAATTAATTTTCAATGCATTCAATTGGAAAAAACCAATGAAGTTTAATACGGGCTTTAGGGTTAATACCCATTCTCCAGCGTTGCCAGTTTTGCACGATAAATAGTGCTTTCTGTATTTTTTGATCTCTTGCAAGATGCTGCGGGAGTAGCTAAAAATTATCGCTTTATGTGAGAAAAATTCTCATGCGAGAAAATTTTTACATGTGCGATATTTCCTACGCGAGATGAAAAATACCGAAAATTACCTCAAAATACCTTACATTATCGAAAAGAGATTTCTACCTGTCGTGGTAGAAATACGCGAGAATGAAATATGTACAGAAAAGGTTTACTGAGTGAATGAGCTTGTTGATGTATTTTTCATGTGTATTCTTGTTGGTAGTTTGTTCGTGTTTAAACTGTTTCCGATATTTATCAACAAAATAACTTAGCAATTTCTGATATCAAAGTGAAAAATAAAATAATTATTTTAAATTTGAAAATAAACAATTAGAACTGAATTATTATGAAAATTATTGTTTTATTAATTTATGTGAATTAATATGATTTTATTTAGGTCTAGTTTCGTTAAATAATTTCATACTTTGCTATAAGCACTGCTTAATGTTATATTTTAAGCAATTTTGAGGTATTTCATTGGCTTGCGGTATTTTGTGGCAATTTTCGCAATTTTGTGGTATTTTTGACGTGTGGTAATTTGTGAGAATTAAATGCAAGAAAAAGGTTATTTTTGAGGTATATTCACAAACAACGCTCCTATCCTCTACTTGCAAGTGATTGCTTGCACGTGTGGCCGCAGGGTAAGAAACAAGTACTCGGTTCTCCAACTTTTAACATCACTTTAAATTAAAACCTGACAGCACAGTAAAATATTTAACTTCTCTAAATTAACAGTGGTTGTGTAAGCTTTTAAAACGTCAAATATAAATAAATAGAAGATTAATTCCTTTAAATTATTATATTTAAAGACATGCAGTCCTCAACGTACATCAATCAACTTAATACAATAGAAAAAATGAGCAGTGAACCATGGCCAGACGATGCTATTCTGTATCAGCCCTACGAGGCCGAACAAATATTACTGCCTGAGCATGCCAGTTGTTTGGCAGTAAAAACCTATCTCAAAATGTGCAATCTTCCAGTGGATATACGCTCATGTGCAAATGCCGAGTTTATGTCCCCAGGTGGACGCATGACAAAGCTACCATTTCTACGAGCAGGTGCCTTTATTGTTGGTGAGTTTGAACCCATAGTCAATTTTGTGGAACAGAAAGGAGTAGCCATTGGCCAATGGCTGGATGAAGATGATAAGGCCGATATGCGAACATATGTTTCACTAGTAGAAAACATTTTTACCATGGCTGAATTATATATAAGCTTTCTCAATCGCCGTGTTTACGACGAGGTCACTGCACCACGTAACGGCTGTGTATTCCCTTGGCCATTAGATAAATTGCAGAACTTTAAAAAGCGACGACATGCACTGCGTTTACTAAGGGTGTATCAATGGGACGACATGAGCATTGATGATGTCATCGAAAAGATAGAAAAATGTTGCGAAACGTTGTCTGTGAAACTTGAGGAGAGCAAGAAGCCATACTTCTATGGTGAACAGCCCTGTGCATTGGATGCTGTCGCATTTGGTCATTTGTTTGCTATACTAACGACATGGCTACCAAATATGGCGCTTGGTAAAACGGTGCAAAAGTACAAAAGATTGGTTGGTTTCTGCCAAAACATTGATAAAGTGTATTTCCAAAAGCAATCAACGGAAAAATAATCAGGTGCATTTATTGTTGTCTAGATGTTACATATGTTCACCTTTCCAGTTCTGAAGCAGTTTACTTGGGATTGTACGTATTAAAGCATTTTGGACCACCAATTTAATTGTTTATATGAAAACTCCTCTATGGTATTCGATAGTATCCCGAATATTAATATTTTTGTTGCTTTTCTTATATAAAGCCAATAAATTTTTGTTGTGCTTTTATTAATTTTAAGAGTTAATCAAGAAAATTCATATAAAAATTACACAATAGTTGTATACCTTTTGGCAGTGAAGTGAGCCTGGAATTTGTAAAGTTCACTAAAAATATTATTCTCTTAATAAATGGGTATTTATCCTAATACACTTATTGTGTACATAAATAATGTGTGCATTAACTTCTTAACAGCATTAGCACAATTTATTCGAAAACTATGAAAAACGGTGTAGGGTCAAATTTTATTTGTAAAATAGGTTGTCGTTATGTTTTAAAATGACTAAAAGAACGGAAACTGAATTGGGTCGTATGATACACCCAAAAAAGTCCTTAACAAACAATGAAGGTTGGAACGACCAATATTCCACTTAGCTTTAGTCACATATGTCATTAATATTAAAATTTACGATAAAAACATTTCGTCTGCCTAGTTGCACAGTCTTTTATCTAGAGGCGTGGCAGAATAAAAAATATTACATCTGCCAATACGACTACAGTTATGGGAATGAAATTCAATATTTAAGCTTTGCTCTCAAAAATAAAGATTAAGTTCGAATGTTAACCAGGCGTAGTTTCCATACTAAGTGATTTTATCAAAGCGATAATCCTCTTTAAATTCCAGTAAAATTAATTTAGACTTTTACATATAAGTTTTGAATTCAAATACATACTGAGAGTTTTCGGTAAAATCAAATGAGAATATGATGTCATCATCTCGGAAAATCTCTTAAAAATCAATATGTATGTTGAGTTTGAATTTATGAAATATCGAATAGAAACTTTCTCCATCCACTATGCAAAGTGACGTCATCAAAACTTTCACAAATATAGCAAAAATTATTGTACTGACTTGATCCAGCTTTCAGAAACGCTAAAATATTTTGTCTCTTTAACTTAATTATGGTTAAACTTACTACAGCTTAAAACATCAAATATCAGACAATTTATTCGAAAATTTAAAACTACTTTTTTAAGTTAGCTATTGCGCATTATAAGGGGGTTAATTTAAAGTCAGGTCGGTAAAACATTCTTTTGTTCCGCAATAATCAAAGTTGCAGCTTAAAAACATTTGTTAGATTTCGCCTCATGCAAGGTGGTTTTTACTTTGTGCAAGCTGGTGACAGTAGGAAATTCCAAGCGCCTTCCATTCCATCCAACGGAGATGTGTTGTCCTCTTGCCGGCGAATATTTTCTTCATTGAAGTTTGATATTCCATTTGCTCAAAATAATTTACGGCTTAAGTGATAATCAAGACCTAACCAACAAATTTTACTGGAAAGCTGTTCATTTTTTACAGAAATTTCATTTTGTAATTGCATTTGACTAAATAAAGCATATTCAAATTTATATGTATTATTTTTAAAAACTAAAAAAATAGTTGTATATTTTATTTTCTGAAATGTATTGTTTTTGCATAAAAATTTTCATTGCCCTTTCTTCATATACTACTATTAGCAAATATTGGCAGTGACATGAAAAAATAAATTTACAAATATTACATGTATTCATATGTTCATATTAATCTAGACTTATAGCTGAAATTTCTTGTTAAGCATTAGAACATAAAATTGTTTTTGTAAATACTTAAAAAGGTCACAAATCGATTTATATATTTTATTTTAATAACAATAACTGTACTGTTTGCATAAGGTTTTAAATGATGTTATAAAGCATTTTGTTAAAGAAAATTTAACTCAACATGTCGGAATCGCACACGAAGTAACCGGCAATCAATAAAACATATTTTAAAATTATTTAATAGAACATAAAACAAAAACGAAAAATGGTCAAATTTAATTAAAAAACAGAAAATAATATAAGGGCTTCTCATAAAATAGTTTAAATGTTAACTCTTTCTTCAACGGCCTATGCAAGAAATTTCTCTTAATAGGTCTGCATGGGAGAAAACTGAACGATATAAAAACACGATTTATGTACGCCCCGATTTTGCAATTGCTATCTTGTTGCTCAACGTTTGTCCACTTTTGTCAAAGGTACGGATAAACGAGTGCGCAGCGAATGTGCTGTTTTACCAAGTTTTTCATTGGTGGCGGAGGAAGCTGCAATTGATTGTCGTCGTGTAACTAGTCGTTTGGACATTGTTGACGTTTCGGTTTTCACTGAATTTAAATTCGCAGATGAACGCGTTGAGCTATTGACGCCACTGGAATTCGTGCCTCCACCACTCGTGCCGGAACTACTTCGTTTGTTGGATGTATCTGATGAATTTATATAAATAACAAATCAGTTTGCAAATCATTATCAATATGTTAAAAACAATATAAAACTGTAACAGCAACTAAACTTAAATCTTACATTGATTTGATTTGTTTTGATTACACTATCTGATCACAATTAAACTGGGGGAGAAAAAAAATACCACACTTGTATTGTTTGAATAAATTTAAATGCATAATTCACTAAATTTTAAACATTTTTGTCTGCTGCTTGCTCTAATTCTGTAGCAGACGGTGACATATCTTCGGCTGCTGCAATTAAGAGAAAACAGAACGTAGTCCATGTTTATAAAAAAAGGCGAAATTTTCTGAGGGATGACCAAAGAGTGAGTGATGTTAATTGTTTATCAGCGAGCATGAAAATTAAGGAGAGGATAGAGGATGTTCTGTTGTCCTGTGCCCTCCAAAGTGAATTATATAAACATGATATGTAGGTGAGCGCAAAAATGCATGGAATATTTACAAGTTGTGGAAATAAATAAAATAAATTTTTATGATCTCGAATATCATCAAATTTTGTTTGATATGAAGCGATGGTTGCTTTTGTTGGATGAGATGTTAAAAATACTAACCTTTGATTGATGATAACCTGCGTTTAAGACTTAATTTTCCAGTGTCACCATCTACTCGGCTTTTATCAACCGTTGATTTCGTATCGGATTTTTCCTTTTCATTGGACGCAGCTGAAGCGGCATTGCGTTTGAGACCATGACGTTCTGGTCGACCTTCATCTTGCGTTTTCCCAGCACTGCCACTATTTCCACCGTTAGTCGCTTTTGCATTGTCAGTGCCATTATATGAACCAATTCCAGCACGTTTAACAGGAGAAGCTGCTGCACGCTTAGCAGGCGGATTCATTGCTTTATTGTCTGCAGCATTAGCTAAAAATGAAGCACCAGTATGAGGTGCTGCTGCTGGTGGTTGCTTGAGTGGTGATTTGAGCTTTTGTTCATCTTGTTTGTGAATACCAATCTCCAGCCAATATTTCAGCTGACTTTCGCGTTGTTCAGACATCATCTGTTGACCAGCAGGATATTTACTGAGCATGCCTTGTAGCTTCTGTACAGTTTTGTAAACAGTCTCCGGTGCAACCAGTCCGTAATCAAAAAGCGAGCACATGTGCAAAATAAAGTTTCGATAGAGATTCTTGCGTATAATCTCGTCACCGTTTACATCAAGAAACATTTCGCACGCTAGAGGTAGTTGGCAGTCGCCTACGTAGCCATTTTTCATAACATGCAGGTTCCACAATTTCATAAGTTCTTTTTCACCCTCATTGACATCAGAGAATTCATCAATCATTTGTATGGTTTTTTGGCGTAGCCATAGTGGATCGCTTTCGCCCTCCGAGTCTATATCGAGTTCTTTGGGATGCACTGGCAGACAGGTCTCAGTGTGGTGATATAATCTAATGATGAGAATTAATTATTGTTTATTCAGAACGCCAAGAGATTGAGCATTTATGTACTCACCTATTATGCCCCGTTATATAGGGGCGTTGATTGGATAAGTCGTCCTCATCCAATACCAAAAACTCATCTAAGCACGTTTTTTGACGACGCGGTCGACATACTAATAAATTTGTGACGGTTGTGCGTCGTACGGGTCCGCATGTACGCGCAAAGGAACAACCTGAAGGTCCTGCCAAATCGTAAGGGGACCCAGCATAAGATCCATCATACGAATCATTAATTGTAACATCAATGCGTGCCCCGTTGCCAGCTGGTTGGTAGGTAAAATTAAAACGTGCATGACAGAGCTTTAGATGCTTTAGCAACGCATAGAGTCGCAAACAATCCAAACCACACCATGGACAGACCACCTCCTGGGTGTACTCTGTTTGTTGTCGTGTATTATTGCTATATAGAAAATTATATACAATTTGTATTTTTTCATATTTCCCAGCGGATGCGACAACTCCATTATTTGATTTAATGCAATTGTTATTGTGATTTATTTGCGAGTGATTTTCAGTGTTATCAGTTCCGTCAGCATTGTTGTTGCCATTGTGTGTCTCCGAAAAGTAACCCAAATGACTTAATTCCTTAACTTCAATTGTCGTGGGAATATCATTGGGTGACCACGTGAGACGAAATTTAAGTGTTGGACACTGATTAAATACATCAAACTTAAGTGATATGGGTATGTAATTATCTGGTAACGTCTCCCATGTGCGCTTCTTTGGTGAGAAGGACTTAATGCTGTTTGAAGAGAGTTCTGGCAGTGCAGCTTCATAATCACCCTCTGGAATGCAGCCAATATTTTTTTCAAAAACAATTAATTCACAGCCTAAAGTTTTTGGATTTGGTTTGCTGCGTTTACTAGGCACTAGACAGTCTAAAATAGAAAAACAAAAAGTTGAATCAAGCGAAAAATAAGCGCAATAAATAATTTCTCTGTATAATTTAATATTATAAGAATTATATTATTAATATGGATCAAATTGATATCGATAGTATCAAAATGAGGCTTTGATCAGTTCATACATTTTTATTTATTTATTTATTTCATCATAAGTAATACGAAAGCCCTAGTATTACAAACCAGAATTGACCGTTCAAAAATGGAAGATGATATTCTAAGTATGATTACTTGAGGGTTTCTAGTACAACGACTTAACATTAATTTATGGGCAACAGTTTAACATCTAAAACATTAGGAAATCATTAACATAGGAACATTCCTATCTCATCCTATGTTATATTTATTATTATTTTTAAAAGCAAACTAGCTGATTATACCCGTCGCCGATCGAGTCTGGTGTTGCTTTTTTAATAAACAGAACAATTTTATATATAAAGATATGGGAAAACTTTAAAATACATATCTCCGGAACTACTGCGCCGATTTCATCTAAAGACCATCTCCAACGTACCCTGATATCCCCAACCAAATCGGACGCTCCATTCGCAAGTAATGGAATTTCAAACACATTTTATGACTTTGTTTTATATATATAGATAGAAGAGTAAACAAACAACAATTTAAATCCTATTTAATAATTAACTTTGTATATCGGAAAGGTAAAATGTTGGCGTGGTTTTAATCGCATTGCTACCGCGTTTAAATATATTGGTACCCCTTGCTGTATTATCACGTTACAAAGAGATAAAATCACTGTAAACATAGGCAAACTGGCATCAATAAATGTTATAGATTAATATTTTATATATAATCTTTACTGCCATTATCCCAGGGTTTTATATATTGAACCCCAATTAATTAGTTTTGGGTTGAGTTAAGTTTATTGGTTTGCTATCGTTAACGTTTCGACGTCTCAAATTTTATGAACGCGGCTCATTGGACATTCGGGGATGTTTATCTTAATAAGCGGAGGGATTTTACTCCAATGAGCTTGGCGGGGATGTAGTAAATGTATTTAAAAAGCTGTTATATGTGATCGCGTGCCTAGCAGCATTTTTTGTTGACTGCTGAGTAGAACAGTTCACTTGAATAATTTCTCCACACATGGAATATACGCTTATGAAGCTGCCAAAGAAGCCCCTTCAACTGGCATGAAAGAATGCGAATTCGTTTTTGAACACGCAAGAATATCTGTAGTTAGGAAAAATTTATCGAGAATGAGTTCCCCTGACAATTTTCATGTGTGGAACTTAACATGTGGAACTTAACTTAAACTGGTAAATATAATAATAAACTGGTGCATTATAAAATTGTTTCCAATTCCAAGAGCTCTCTGAAACAACTCGAATGAGAATGCTTGGGTTACAATTTCTGGATGCTATTGAGTTGGGAATATCTACATGAACCATATGGGCTTGTTCAAAAAATAGTCCACAAGAGAAATTAGTAAGGTATGATATATCTTCGGATGACCGAAGTTAAAATATATTCACACATCTTTATAGTTTTTATTTTTGGGTTGTATGGGCGGTTGGCGTTTTCGTAGGCGGATCAAGAGCATTTTTTTAACACGCCTTAGTTTTTATATAAAATACGGATGACAGGATGAACAGGATGACGTATCAAACTGTTTTCCTGCAGATTAAAGATGGGGTTTTAATGGGTGGTGGGCTTATTCGCTGGTGGATGACGCCAATTTTTGATTCAAGGTACGCACACACCGAATATTATTTTTGTAGCTTGAATATTAGCCTCTTTATAGAGTTTTCACTATTGTTTGTTGTATGGGACGTAGTCTAGGTTTTCATCCGATTTAGCCTATTTTCAAACTTAATCTTCGCTTTAGCTCGAATAAATTTGAGCAAAAGAAACTCAATTATCCAATTTCATTATGATAGCTAAAAACTGACGGCTGTAATCCTGTCCACAGACAGACAGATGAACATGACTAAATTAACTCAGGTGGATATACTTACTTACTTAGATGGCGCTTACAACCGTTGGTCGGTTTTGGCCTGGTCTAAGAATTTTCGCCAGCCTCTTTTGTCGTGCGCTTGCTGGCGCCAGTTGGAAACTCCAAGCGTTGTCAGGTTATCCAATGCCTGGTCTTTCCAACGGAGATGCGGTCTTCCTCGTCTGCGTTGGCCACCGCTGGGTACCGAATCCAATATCTTTTTCGCTGGAGCTTCGTCGTTCATTCTCTCGACATGACCTAGCCAGCGAAGCCGCTCAATTTTAATACGCTTGACTATATCGATGTCGGCATATAGCTCATACAGCTCATGGTTCCATCGTATTCGGTACTCGCCATTGACGCAGATTGGACCATAGATCTTGCGAAGGATGTTTCTCTCGAACGCTCCCAAAGTCCTTTCATCAGAGCTGCTCAACGTCCAGGTTTGTGATGCGTATAGTAGGACGGGCATGATTATTGACTTATAGAGCGTCAGTTTTGTTCGTCGAGAGAGAGCTCTGCTTCTCAATTGCCTACTGAGCCCAAAGTAACACCTGTTGGCAAGAGTTATCCTTCGTTTAATCTCAATACTGATATCGTTGGAGGAGTTTATACTGGATCCCAGGTAAACAAAGTCCTTCACTACCTCAAAGGAGGTGTTGTCAACAGTGACGTGGTTTCCAAGACGCTGGGACTGTTTGTTTGTTGACACAAGATACTTCGTTTTATCTGCGTTCACTGCAAGACCCATTCGACTCGACTCTTTTTCTAGCCTGGAGAATGCTGCACTGACTTCGCGCGTATTTTGACCAATGATGTCAATATCATCAGCATACGCCAGCAGCATAACACTCTTATAGAAAATTGTGCCGCTGCGTCTCAGGTCAGCAGCTCGGATGATCTTCTCCATGACTATATTAAAAAAGTCGCACGATAAGGAATCACCTTGTCTGAAACCTCGCTTGGTATCGAAAGGAAGGGAGAGGTCCTTCCCGATTTTCACTGCACTGCTGGTGTTGTTCAGTGTCATCCTGCAAAGACGTATTAGCTTCGCAGGAATACCAAATTCAGACATGATGGCATATAGGTGACTCCTTATTGGACTGTCGAAGGCGGCTTTGAAATCGACAAAAAGATGGTGTGTATCGATTTGTTTTTCGAGGGTCTTTTCCAAGATTTGTCGGAGCGTGAAGATCTGGTCGATGGTGGACTTTCCAGGTCTGAAGCCACACTGATAAGGTCCAATCAGTTGGTTAACGATGGGCTTCAGTCTTTCACACAATACGCTCGACAGGACCTTATATGCGATATTAAGAAGGCTAATCCCACGGTAGTTGGAGCAAATGGTGGGATCGCCTTTTTTGTGGATTGGGCAGAGCACACTGAGGTTCCAATCATCTGGAATGCATTCTTCCGACCATATTCTGCATAGAAGTCTGTGAATGCATTTAAACAGAGCTTCGCCACCGGTCTTAAACAGCTCAGCCGGTAGACCATCGGCTCCTGCGGCTTTGTTGTTTTTTAGCCGAGCTATAGCTGTTAAGACCTCATTATAGTCGGGCAGCGGAACTTCAACGCTGTCATCCATAATTGGGGTTTCCGGGATATCATCTCCACTGGCGGGATTGTTGACAGCGTCGCCATTTAAAAGTCTAGAGAAGTGCTCCCTCCATAACATCAGTGTACTCTGGATATCTGTCACTAGATTCCCATTTTCGTCCTTGCAGGAAGAGGCTCCGGTCTTAAAACCATCGGCCAGGCGTCTTATTTTTTCGAAAAATTTTCGAGTCTCATTCCTGTCGCCATGCATCTCAATTTTCTCGCACTCACGCATTTCCGCCTCTCGTTTTTTCGCCTGAAAATGCGTCTCTCTTCCCTCCTCTTCTCTCGGTATCGCTCCTTAACAGCACGCGTCACAACCGACTGCAGGGTGGCTTTGTAGGCGGCGTCCTTCTCTGCAGTGGCGTCGCGACACTCCTGGTCGTGCCACTGGTTTCGGCGAGGGCGGTGGTAGCCTATCACCTCTTCGGCAGCCGTACGCATAGAGTGGGATATGTGCGTCCACTGTCCGCATATATCGTCGATCGGAGGAGTGCTTTCTTGAAGCAGGAGTGAGAGTCGAGTAGCGAAGGCTTCGGCCGTCCGTTTTGACTGCAGCTTGTCGACGTCTAGCTTTCTTTGTGTAGGATTGCGAGCATTCTTAGCTGCGCACAGACGTGTGCGGATCTTGGCTGCGACAAGATAATGATCCGAGTCTATGTTAGCACCACGGATCGTGCGTACGTCTAGTACACTGGAAGAGTGCCTTCCGTCAATCAAAACGTGATCAATTTGGTTGCATGTTTTTTGATCAGGCGACAACCAGGTGGCCTTATGAATATTGAGATGCTTGAATCTAGTGCTACTAACGACCATGTTTCGTGCTGCGGCGAAGTCAATCAACCTCATTCCGTTATCGGATGTGTTGTCGTGGAGGCTGAACTTTCCGACTGTAGGACCAAATATGTTTTCCTTACCCACCTTGGCGTTGAAGTCACCAAGCACGATTTTTATGTCATGACGGGGGCAGCGCTCGTATGCGTCTTCAAGGCGCTCGTAAAAACTTTCTTTGGTCTCGTCATCTTTTTCTTCTGTCGGAGCGTGCGCACATATTAGGCTTATGTTAAAAAATTTTGCCTTGAAGCGGATTATGGCAAGTCGTTCGTTCACAGGAGTGAATCGCAGGACATGATGCCGTATTCTCTGGCCAACTACAAATCCGCATCCAAACTCGTGCTTCTCCGCATGGCCGCTATAGTAGATATCACAGGATGCTTGCCGTAAGCAACCCTGTCCCTTCCATCGCATTTCTTGGATTGCAGTGATATCAGCATTATATCTTTCCAAGATATCAATCAGTTGGATAGAGGCACCATCCCAATTTAGGGTTCGGACATTCCAGGTGCATATCCGTAAATCATTATCAGTTTTTCGTTTGCGGTAGTCGTCATCAGATTTGGGGATCATTCTTTTATTCATTCTTAAACTTTTCATTGAAATATTTTTATTACATGGTGGGCTTCAAACCCAACGCACAACCTTTGCTTGATGACCAAAGGAAGCCCGCCGCTCAGATTCGCCGCCAAAGTATATCGGTATGATAGTTTTTTGACGTTTCCAGGAGACACCACGCGGAGGTTTGAGTCGACTTGAGACGATTTCGACATGGATAATGCTGGCCTCGCCAAGTTGAGGCAGTCAGACACGTTGCCATGTGAAGATCGCCCCCTTATCTCCCACTCAGGTGGATATGCTGATCAAGAATATATATACTTTTCTATACCTACCATGCCTCATTAGGGGCGTTACACACGCCGCGAAAATGAGATCTTTGCTTTTTAATTGCTTACAAGAAAGATTTCAGCTCTTTAAAAAATATTTATTCAAAGCTTTAGAAGATTGGCCACAATACAGACATGGCTCTGCGAAATAAGGCCCTAAACTTAAAATGAAATAAGGCCCCTAGTTTTTCTATGTAAAACATATATTTGGAAGTTATTTCCCTTATTGGGCATTATTTCGTTTTTCGAAATAAAAAATAATAATTTCGAAAATGGGGTTTTACTTCCATTAAGCTAAAGGCACCAAAATTTCAAAATAAAACCTTTGTATCATTCGTAGTCTTTTTTTTTTTGAAAAATCTCCTTTAATTTATATGGTGTTATTCGATTGCATTGGGAACTTATTTCACAGAGCCTACAGAAATATGTGTTGAAATACATTGATTTTATATTTTTTTACACCATAAAATCTGAATCAGTATGTTCTGCTAGAATATAACTATAGTTGAGGTGGAGGGTTTAGTGATATTATGTTTGAATAATTATTTATTTACCTTCTTCGTCGCCGTTTTGTACATTTTTTGCAGTATACTTTGGCAGTACTTTGATGCGAAACAGAAGTTTATATATGGTATGTTGATCTCCAAATGGTTTCATGGATTGCACTGGTATGCTTATTGTAGACAGCTTGCTGATGTCGTCCAATGGATTAAATATGACATTGGAAGTATTGCTCTGCAAAAATTTTGGGTATATTATAAACTTGATTCCTTCCCACTGTGATAAAAAAACCTACTAGAACTTCCTGAAAGTCAGATGTACTATCCTTGCGTTTACTCTTCGTTATTTTGTAAAGTGTTGATTCAACACATACTGCATCGCCAGCCAGCCACCATTGATCGCTACTAGCACTCTTATCATGAAGACCATTGAAAACAATATTGAGATAGTTATTGGTTGCAGTCTCACTCTTGTGAGTAATTGTCTCCAAAATGGAGTTAACTTTGAACGATGAACGTTTCTTATTGTTACGTGACATGCGGTCTTTCATGTAGCTAAGCGTACGATTAAGAAATATTGGCTAAAATAAAGTCTATTGTAAATTATGTTATTAGGCAGTTATCAATAATAAAACTTACACTTGTTCCATGGCGATTGCGTAGGAATCGGTAGATTTGTGTCGGTTCTGTTTAACAGATGTAATCATAGAAATGCAAGTTGGGTGTTCATGTTGCATAAATGGTGCCGAAGAAAATAGAGCGAAAAATCAATGTAAGCCAATTTCACATAAAATATTGTTACTCACTTTCGAATGCCTGCAAAAAGAGTTCCTGCTCCTGTTGGTGGCCATTCTGTTTGGTGTTAGTATCCCCATCACGTTCACGTTTTTTTGGCGGTGGCATTTTTTTCCACTTGGATTACTTTGCTGCAGGAACGCGGGGCAGCAAACTTTTTTCACACGCTAGCCAATAAGTTTAGCAGTCTTGTTTTAGTAACTTTATTGGTTGACGGTGATGTTTACAATTTGCTTTTTGTACAATTGTTTTCATCTATCATTGAGATATTATTATATGTCTTATGTTTTAGAATTTTCTGATTTTATTGTAACTTGAGTATCGGCGCGAAATTTTCACACATATCTATAGCCGTCGTTTTTTGCTTTGTTCACTTTGACAGCTGCAAATATAGAAGCAACAATGGCCGCTTGCTAGAATAACGCTTCAGTATGGCAACGCTGTAAATAATTGCCAACCTTTTTGAAAGGTATTTCTATAAATTTTACAACTCTGACAAAATACGTCACATGAGCCAAGCTACATAAGCCTTATATTAGTGGTATTCATGCAATGCCGAATATTTTCCGATGCCGTATATTGGAAAATATTCGCTGTTTTTGCTTGAGGTACCTTATTATAAGCCCTATATTATAACAGAAACCAATTTCCGGCATCCGTAATCGGTTAAGCTTTGTATCGAAATATATTTTATAACAAAATTTGTAACTTTATCATAGCATAATTTTTTAAATCAAATTGACGACCGTTTCAAAATGATCGATTTAGCACTAATCGGAACTTTGACCAGCTGTTAAAAAAAGCATTTTCTCAATATTCGGTTAGAACTTATCTATCGGTTAAGTTAGTCCCATTTTAGACACGGCGATATTGCAACGATTTCACTCAGGGATTTCCTTTGTTTTCTTTTGTTGCATTGTTCACCGTCCATACGTTTTTAACACGACGATTTCGGACGAGGGATTTTTGCTCCTAATTTCTTTTAGTGATATTAGCAACATTAGTTAAAAGAAACCTTATTGGTTGCCTTCAACTCATAAATTTATGCCAATTAATTTTTATAATAGTGGTATTCATGCAATGCCGAAAACGTGCCGAATATGCCGAAAATCGGAAAAAGCGTAAACGCCGTATATCAACTGTCAAAATTCGTATGGAATTTGATATACGCATAGTTCCCAGTTTTCCTCACGATTTTGATGCGAAAACAGCGCCGAAAACTTCCGGCAAAAAGTTGTTGCCACCTATCAAATATTTATTACAAACTATAAACTTCTTACTCAACTTCCAACTTGAGAATCCTTTTAAACGACAAATTGCATGTTGTCAGTTGTCGAATAATAAAATAATTTATCTGGAATTTCGTTGTCTTCACCTAAATTATGAAACCATTTATTTATTTATTTATATATTTACTTTTCAGCTCATTTATTAAACCAAAGTGGCCACTTTTGCAATATAACTTTAAGAACAGCTGATTGATATACGCCACTAACCGAAAAATACAAAAAGGTGCCTCATGCAAAAACAGCGTATATTTTCCGATATACGGCATCGGAAAATATTCGGCATTGCATGAATACCACTAATAGCTAAACGTTTGTTGGTGATGAAGTTGCAAGAATAAATTAAATCAAAGGGTAAATTGAAAATGAATTCAAAGCAAAGAAGAATTCAGTTTCAAATTACATGATGAAACTGAATTGCAGAGACTTTGCTTTCAAAATTCAACCAGCAACGAAAATATGAAAGAATAACGTGAAAAAGTTTAATGAAATCACAGCCCGAGAGATTTTTTCATTCAAACATGAAAAAATCGTCGCAAAATTGCTGGCAAGGACGATGTGTTCCTTTCCGCTTTCATCTCTACTTCCGATCCAACGAATCGGTGAGTAAAATCGTCGCAATATCGCCGTTTCTTAACGGCAATTTGTAGTACCAAAAAGTACCAAACATTTCTCATATCGTACTTAAATCATTAAAATGTACTCCACATAGTACTACACTTATGTTTGAATACAACCCTGGTTTCGCAATGACTATAGAAATGTTTTTTTTTTGCTTTGTTGGACAGAGAAAATCAAAAAATTTTTGTCAACAAGCCAACTTGTGTGCCAAGCTGGCGAACTAGCTTCTTAACTATCGAACTTGTGTGTATATGGCTGCCGTATGCCACACAAAAACGCTGATTTGAAGCCTGCATAAAGACATGGCAGTGGGAAGCAGTCACTCCCTCCGTATCGTCGACGGCTGTTTAATGTTTCGATTTTTGTTTGCCAATTATAATAAATTTTTTGAGTTCTGATCAATTTTTAATTAAAAGTAAGGAAAATATAAAGTTTTAAATATGATACTGTGACATAAGTCGAATTAGTTGAATCGAAGCCCTGTATTTGCCATTATGCTTTTTTGCACGACACACGATAACTGCATGTGCCATGTCCTTTAATGTGTAAATGTTCTGTCGTTATCGTGCCGGTTTCAGTGCTGTGCTGAAGTCGTGTCAGAGTTGGTGTCAGTAGATGTGAAAACGCCCTATATGATTATTTTTCCGGCATCCTCGCAGCTCGCGTTGTCAAACTGAATTACGGTTCCTTCGTGAGAACGGGGATACTCACAGGCCGAATTACTTAATTTAGAGCGTAGTGAGAGCATTGTTTAAACATGTGATTAATAGCGTTTCGTTTTTTCAAACAAAAATTATGAATTTTTTGTGCCCTTTTTTATTTTTTCGTTCTTTTTTCAAATAAAATTCTGACCTCTGAAATTGAAACGTGTTCATTTCTCGAAAACTTCGATCTTAAAAGTAGAAAAATGCAGAATTTCTGCCTTCTCTCTTCGACGGTTCGAAAAATTCTGACCTGAAATGCTGCCAACTGAATAAACAAAATAAATGACATGTGGAAAATAGTTAACGTTACCATTGAAGTTCTAAAACTTTTTTATCTCTAATTCTTTTGAAGTTTTTCAAAAAGGCAGCCAACTCGAATGATATATGACAAGAATGCAAAAAGTCTCTCGGGCTGTGATTTCATGAATTTTTTTTGAAGTTATACTTTCATATTTTCGTTGTTGATGAAATTTTTAAAGCAAAGTCTCTGCAACGCAGTTTAATCGTGTAATTTAAAGATTAAACTTGAAAAGAAAATTCCAAAAAATCTCATGCGACGGGATTCATTGTATAAATCCCCTCTATAAAAAAGTGTGAATGTGTTGCAACTTGAAAGAAAAATTGAACGTGTAGCTGCAGCGTAAAAGAAGTGAACACTTAAGTTCGAAATTCGAAAATAGAGCTTGCTTAAAAATGGCCCATATGCATAAAAGAAGTAAACACTAGAGTTCGTAGTGAACACTTGATTTTTCATTATTGATATGCATAAAAAGAAAACACTTTATAGTGTTCACTTTTTTTTTTGACTAGACTATTTTCGAAACACTACTTGCTATACTTTGATATGCATAAAAGGAGGTGGAAACTACTTAAAAAGAAGTGAGCACTATAATATATTGTAGTGTGGTTCTGATTAGACTTCTTTGAAATAATTCATAACGAAATGGGAATGTTTTTCATTTTAATCGTAAAAATAGAACTAAATGTTATTAAAAATGAAGATTTGCCCACGAAGATAGTTTTCGATTTCTTTATAGATTGTTCTGCGAAAATATTGAATTGTTAGCAACGTATTTTTTGCCTGAAAATTTCGAACCTCGAGATATCGCTTTAAGTAATATTACTAAAATGCAATGTATACTTTGGAAACGTTTGCCCAAGCAAAACACACCAGTCCGGTTTCTCCTACAATTTATTCGCAACCTTCTTTTGAGGTCCATTTTTCTATATCTTCTTTATCTTTTCTATATTTCTTATAGTTCCGTATTTTTTTGATAACGTTAATTAATTTAAGTTAATAATTCCTAAAAATCAATATTTTTATGTGTCAAATAATTTATGAAGCAACTTTATTTTTATTACATTCAATTTTCAAATTGAATTTTTGAAATATGACAAGAATGCAAAAAGTCTCGCGGGCTATGATTTCATGAAACTTTATTGACGTTATACTTTCATATTTTCGTTGTTGATGAAATTTCTAAAGCAAAGTCTCTGCAACGCAGTTTCATCGTGTAATTTGAAGATGAAACTTGAAATGAAAATTTCAGAAAATGTCATGCGACGAGTTTCGTCGTATAAATCCCCTCTATAAAAGAAGTGAACACTTAAGTTCGAAATTCGAAAATAGAGCTTGCTTAAAAATTTTTATGCATACCAAAAGTAGTGTTCACTACCGTACTTTCACTACATGATAGATAACACTACTCTGAAGCGTTCACTATTACTGAGTTTCCATGGCGAGTTAACTCTGGGTTTGGGTTTTCGTTGAGTTGACAAAATGACTTTGCTGACTCGATAGTGTTTCCATGCACAACAACGAGTCGAGTTGAACTTGTCAATTCTTTTTTGTAATTTTTGTTATTTTTTGACTAGTTTCTGCGGCACTCCAAAAAACTCTTGCATTCGGCATTTTAATATTTTTGTTAAAATAAAAATTTTCATTATTTTTTCAATATTAATGACAGTAATCACTTTGACAGATAGAACCTAGTTAAATCTTACAAGTTTCGTGGAGTTTCGTAGATTTAACGAAACTCAACTCAACTCGCGTTTCCATAGCGAGTTAACCCCAAGTAAACACCGAGTTAACTTGCCATGGAAACTCTGTATATATTTTATGCATACGGGCCAATGTCTACAAAGAGATCATACTGTTATAATCAAGGTACTTGTGGGGTTAAGATAACGTATCGGTAGTATTTACAAACATATCGAATAAAGCTGTAAAAATTTTGAACTGGCAATGCTGTTTAACTCTGACAGCTAAAAAACGCACTGTAATTCCAAAAACGCCGAGAAGTGCAAAAATAATTTTTCTTCTGGTGAAAATTTATAGAAATATTATTTAACTTTAGTAAACCTATTGATTATCATAAACTAAACAATTTATATCAATCAACTGCGCAACCAGAATATAAAAATAAAAATGCCCAGCGAAGCAGCCAAGACTGAACAGAAGAAAGCGGCAGTCGCCACACCAGCAGAGGAGAAGCCTCTTGATAATAATAAGGGTCTTAGCAAGGAAGATGCTGCAAAGGAGCAGGAACTTTCAGATGAGGATCAGCAACTGCAAGAGGAACTCGAGATGTTGGTGCAGCGTCTTCAGGAGCCTGATAAGACTCTATACCTTCCAGCATTGGAAATGATGGCGAAGCTTATACGTGCCTCAACAACGTCGATGACATCTGTGCCCAAACCGTTGAAGTTCATGCGGCCCCACTATGATACCATGAAAACGATATACAAGCAAATGCCCGACCAAGAAACGCGTCAGCTTTGTGCTGATATAATTTCAGTGCTCGCAATGACCATGGGTAGTGGCAAGGATTGTCTGGCCTACCGTTTTCTGTGCGATCGCTCACAGAAAATTGGTGAATGGGGTCATGAGTATGTGCGTCATTTGTCAGGTGAGATAGCTGCACATTATTTAGAAACATCTGGTGAGTTTCAGACGCAGTTGATTGAATTGGTGAAACAAATTATACCTTATAATATGGAACACAACGCTGAGGCTGATGCATGCGACTTGCTCATTGAGATTGATCACTTGCATTTGCTTAAAGACTATGTAGATGAGTCCGCATATCCACGAGTTTGTCTGTACTTGCAATCGTGTTATCCGTATGTGCCCGAACCGGATAATACCATCATATTGGAAACTGCATTGAATTTGTCGCGCAAGTTTAATCAATACACTCAAGCCATGCGTCTCGCATTGATGCTTAATGATATGGATAAAATAACTGAGATTTTTAAGGAGCAGAAAGACCCAGCCATGCAAAAGCAGCTGGCATTTATGTTGGCGCGTCAGCAAATCTGCCTGGAGTTGGATGAGGCCGTACCAGACTACGATGATCTCATGGAGATAATGTCGAACGCAAATTTAAACAAGCATTTTTTGAATTTGGCGCGTGAGTTGGATATTATGGAGCCTAAGACCCCCGAAGACATATACAAATCTCATTTGGATAATTCAAGAGCACGCTTTGCCTCGATACAGGTAAAATAAAATTTGACCTATATTATAAAAAATATTTCATCAAACTTTAAATTTTCTAAAATTTTTGTTTGCTAATTCACTTTTACTTATTCTCTTTTGAAGGTGGACTCCGCTAAACAAAATTTAGCGGCCAGCTTTGTGAATGGTTTTGTGAATGCAGGCTTTGGAGTTGATAAATTATTATCGGAAGATGGAAACAAATGGCTGTATAAAAATAAAGATCATGGCATGCTCAGTGCTACGGCTTCACTTGGCTTGATTCTACTTTGGGATGTCGATGGTGGTCTTACAATGATTGACAAATATCTATACTCCACTGAAGACTATATTAAATCGGGTGCATTGTTAGCTTGCGGTATTGTCAATTGTGGCATTCGCAATGAGGTTGATCCAGCTCATGCTCTGCTTTCGGATTATATTGATAATCAGAATACATCGATGCGTATTGGAGCTATTTTGGGCTTGGGCATTGCTTACGCTGGTTCAAATCGTTCAATTGTTATTGATACTCTGAAAACAGTTTATAATACTACTGGAAAAAATGCTGCAAATGTTGAGGTCATGGGCATAACTGCCTTGTCATTGGGCTTAATCAGCGTTGGCTCTTGCAATGCTGAGATCACTGAGTTGCTCCTCAACACTATTATGGGCTTGTCAAAGACCGATTTGAAGGACACATACACTCGCTTTCTTATGTTGGGCTTAGGTCTGTTGTATTTGGGTCGTCAAAAGGCCACCGAAGCAGTTATGAGTACTCTTGAGGTTTTGGACGAACCTTACCGGTCAATGGCTACGACAATGGTCGATATTTGCGCCTATGCTGGCACTGGTAATGTTCTTAAGATTCAACAATTGCTGCATATATGTTCTGATCACTATGAAACTTCAAATGGTGAAAACAACGACAGTGATAAGAACAAGAAGGACAAGGAAAAGAACAAAGAAAAGGTAATTATTCTTTTTGATATTTCTAAATATTTTAATAATAGTGCCAAATATATACATGCTAGTTGACCCTTGCAGACGTTGTCCTGCAATTGTCTTCGAAATTGTGGCTGAAATTCTGAATTGTTCCGCTCTCTTTTAGCCGCTATTTTATCATGCATTTGCTTAGAGAAACAAAGACAATTGCTCTACTGGTGCTATTGAGTTTTTTTTTTTCTATTTCTTACCCTTGTGAATGGTAAACGATAGTTTGGCAACAATTTACTTTCCTAAACCATATCGAATTCGAAAAATATATACTGCCAAAATGCCAGCCCTTTCGATCCAGTAGTTTTGTAGTCTAAAGAGCCAAATAGACTACACAGACAGTCGCAAGTATTCAAGCTGTATCCTAAATCCAAAATAATTTCGCTTTTGATTGACAAAATCAGTTTTTCGTCAAAAATCATCACTTTTTCGGCGTTACTTAACTTGGAAAATACCTAACCAAACCTATGTTGGAATTAAAGGTTTCCAAAACGCCGAAGGTGTGGGTTCCAAGCTTGGGGCTTCGGAGACCTTCAATTTGCACCCAAATTTTAGATATTTATATGTAGATATTTCGGCTGGATAAGAATTTAAGGCGAATATATTGACGATTTTTGACAAAAAATTCATTTTTTTAAATCAAAACCACTGGCAGAGGTCAAACGTGCGTCGCGGATACTGCTTCCACAATGACTTTCGAATAAATTTTCTCCGTCTTAACAAAACCTACCTTAATGGTCCACATAACTTTCATAGGATCTTCTTTCAAATTAACAAAAGTATTTTTGAGAAAATTTTAAAGTTTAGTGAAATACTTTGTGAAAGCATTCATAACAAAAAAATTTAAACATCGATTATATCTTATCGATTATATTAAATAACCCGTACTTAATAATGTACTAAATAACGTAAGGCTATAACCAACGTAGTACATTCAAAAATGATTATGTAGCGCTATTGAGTTCCATTTTAAAAATAATTCTTAATAAAAATTAAGATGCACGAACTGTTTCTTTCATCATCTGCACTGGAATTCGATATCATTGTCTTCACTGAAACTTGGTTATCTAACTACCACTTAACAACAATTTTATAATAGCTCGATCGACAATGTTCTCCGTAAAGACTACTGCATGGATACTTCTGGATTGATACGGGAAAGGGTGTATTGATTGTAGTTCGAAACGTTCATTCTAGTTATCAAATCGTACTACCTTCTGTAGATCATGTAGATCAATTATTTAATTATAAAATTTCTTTTCAATCTAAGTTTGATTATCGATATCTATTTGTTATCGATAGTTGTATACCACCGAAGGGTTCCATCAAATTTTATAACACTCATTTAGAAAACTGTCGCTCTCAGCGATAATATAACCACTTTTCAACATGTTTCATTCACCGGAGATTTTAATTTAAGACACATTTTATGGAAGTTCGATTGCGATGAAATGAATATTATTTCTTTGAATGTCAACAATGATATTAAGTCTACGCTTGTAGACTTTTTTTTCAATGGTTAAAATTAACAATATTGTAAATGAATTGGGTGTATATGAACTACTGACCTAATTTTTATTGATAAATTGATAGCGACCTTACTGTTAGTACCGAATTTCTACTACTTATAATTTTAATAAAACGCTTCACCAGGTTACTACGTTGCTCTTTATGAGCGTTGAATTTTCGAACGTTCTTTAACAGAAGCCTTTGTTTGAAGATAAATATCTTTATGATTGTTGTAAAGCCATCTTTGTTGCAATGAACAGTTGTCTACAAATGCTGGATTGGCATGACATCTTATCTGGAATAGACTTAAAATTAATGAGCGAATAATTTTTTACCATTTTAAGTGGTTTTATGAAAATTATTAATTTCAAAAATAATCCGCCTTGGTTCAATAAGAAATCTTACCTATTATCTACGGAATCTAAGCTTAACAAAGATAGCAAATATTTTTGATCTTATATAAATACAAAAAGAAAATCTAATGACCTGCCTAATACCATGTTTTCTTTGGATAATTCATGATACTCGTACTATGTGTACATTTCTTGCAGAATATTTTAAATTCGTCTATTGATAATCTGAAGTGTAAAAAAACTAGTAAGCTATATCTTCGACTTGGCCGAAGTAAAAATACCCCCACGGCCGATTCTTAAGGTTGGAAGAATCTTAAATTGGAGAGCTGGGCGTGTTAGATTGTGTATGACGCCCATTTTTCTAGCATACCTCAGTTTCGACATAAAATTATAGATTTTTCAATTTTGGGGTTGTATGGGAGGTGGGCGTTAACTGGTGGATGACACCCATTTTTATAACACACCTCAGTTTTGACATTAAATACACAAATACCGAGTTTCCATCTTGTAACTTTAATATTAGCCTCTTTATAGATTGTTCAATTTTGGGGTTGTATGGGAGGTGGGCGTGTAAGTGGGTGGATGACGCCCATTTTTCTAACACACCTCATTTTTGACATTGAAAACACAAATACCGAGTTTCCGTCTTGTAACTTTAATATTAGCCTCTTTATAGATATTTCAATTTTGGGGTTGTATGGGAGGTGGGCGTGTTAGTGGGTGGATAACGCCCATTTTTCTATGACATCTTAGTTTTGACATAGAATATACATATACCAAATTTCAGTATTGTAGCTTTAATATTAGCTTCTTTGCAGAGTTTTCAATTTTGGTGTTGTATGGGAGGTAGGCGTGGTTTTCATCAGATTTAGCCCATTCTCGAACTTGACCTTAGTTTTTTAAAAAAAAGCTTAAATATCGAATTTCATTACGATATCTTCGAAATTACGGCTGTAATCGTGTCGACAGACAGACGGACAGACAGACGGACATGGCTAAATCAACTCAGGTGGTGATGCTGAGCAAGAATATATATACTTTTCCATACCTACCACGCCTCCTTTTGGGTGTTACACACGTCGTGACAAAATTAATATACCCCTTACGCAGTACGCGTGGGGGTATAAAAATAGAGTTCCTGATGTTCTGAAACATTGTGCTTGGTCTTTTTCTTTTGTGTACGATAATATTTCAGTTCAACTCAAATATGTGTTGTGCTGAACGGGGCGGATTCCCAATTGGCCGCTCCTCTCATATACATAATACATCTTTGATATAAATAAAGGGTTTTGTAGACGTTGTTGTCAAACATACTTATAGTAGTTTAAAAACAAACATCTTAAGAATGTAATGTTTTATTGTTCTCAATTATATAAACAAATTCTAATACACATATCCTCAACCTAATTCTAATACGACATAAGTCAACATGATCTACTGTTCAAGAGGAGAAAAAAAATAATTGCTCCACTACTTATTGAACCCTGAGTTAAGACTCGACTGAACTGTTTCTTCAAATAATTAAAATCTATAAAGAACTTTTTCGAAGGAGATTACATTAGCCACGACCTCAAAGTTTTTCTTTATTTGGCAGAGTACGAAAAAACCAATCCTTCGTTAGTTTTCTGTTCCGACCTTTGTTAATTCACTGTTACGAAGAGTTCCACCAAAGTCGCTATTTAGATTTTGAACCACTGATGCACCTAGCTTATGAATTTTGTACACTCTTCATCGCTAGCTGAAGACTTTTGAACATAGTAATGCTTTTTAATTCCTTCTTCCCTAGCTTTTTTTCTTTTTGTACACGGCGGCTCCACTTTCTTTTACTCGCTTTATATGCAATGCCGAAAGAAAATAAGAAAAATAAACTCGCGTGTAGCAACGTACACGTGGCAGAAGTGAAAATAATATTCCGTTTATTCAATATTTACATCGTTATTAGTTGGTGCTTCATTTTTTAGTACTGATATTAATGGTTTGTGATAACTAAAATATGGAATATATGTACGTGATTCGATATTTTTGACATATCTAAAAAAAATTGCATCTATTGTAGTTCCGGATTCTGTTGTTGAAATGTTGGTATTATTATATATGTCCAGACCAAATTTTTCACGAAGAAAGATAGTAAGCGGTAGCGAATCATTAGATGAAAAACTACCGTTGAAATCTGCACCCACATCATGAGCATCAGTAAGAAACGATGCATGAAATTTATTATATCATCGATTTTTTGATTCGGCCGAAATTAGGATATTTTTCCATTTCGAGTTTGACACTCCGCAATGCAAATGTCGCCAACAGGTGCCACTGTAGATCGATCTGATTGAGTCTGCCTAGCAGTCATTTGCATGAAAACGCGTTCAATATTAATTACATTTTGTTTGCCTGCTTATTATGTGCCTATTTGGCATAATGAAAGCACTTGAATTCCCGCTTGCGGCAGTAATTTTTATGTGAAAATTTTCATATAAATATTTGCTTTTAAATTTTTTTACATTTGCTTTGACATTTTTTATAAGTTTCACGAATAAAGCGACCTTGAGAACTTTCATATAAATTACAAAGATTTACCCAAGTGTCACGAATAAGAGACCTTGAAATTTCACTCGCCGCCACAGATGTGTCACTTAAAAAACTTATACAATTTGGCTTGCCTACCTTCAATATTTGTACAAGGTGGTTCAAAATTAATCACCCTTTCGGAAGATGTTTTAATTTTTGAAAATGGCTTTTCCATTTAAGCGATAACGTCAATAAACAAAATCTTTATTTCAACTGAAAATCCGGGCGCTGAAAATCCGCGTGATGCACGAAGAGCCATAACGTCAATCAAAGCCACTTTGTGGTGCGGCGTTCACGCGGGAGGAGTGATTCGGCCGTATTTTTTGAGGTCCCCATCGGCAACACAGTCACTGTTACTGGCGAACGCTACAGAGCAATGACAAAGGACTTCTAACTACCGGAATGGGATGAACGGGGCTTAGTAAACACGTGGTTTCAACAGGACGGTGCAACCGCACACACAGCACAAGCCACAACGGATATAGTGAAGGAAGCGTTTTCTGGTCTCGTGATCTCAGAGAAAAATTCTCTGAGCAGAAAAATAAAATTTTGTTGATTTCGTTGTGCACAGGGTACACTGAATAAGGTAGCCGCAACACGGAGAGCGCGACTGCCGCAAATGTCAAAGCGAACTGATTCAGCTGTTGTTGTTGTTGTTCTTTTTTTCGACAGCCAGTTTATTTTTGACACTTTCGGATATGCGAAAGAGAGCACAGTCAGTTTTGAAGCAACCTTGTTATTCAACCATGGTTGTGCATGTCTGGTTGATTTCGAAAAATAAAATTCAGTACTTCTGCAGCGCAGTTTCGATGAACAACAAAATTCAGGAACATACATTTATTTTTTTTTTCATTTATTTTTCTGCTCAGAGAATATTAAATTTTTTTTTTTAATGTTGACCAATCAGTATGAAGAACGCTCTCAAAATTATTTTCTTATTCTCAAACATGCGCCAAAATGTTCTTCTCTTTTGGAACTGGTTATATGATTTATTTTGTGCCATCTTATACGTCACTCTTCATCGCTGGCTGAGGATCAGTGTTGCCGCGACGGTTCTAAAAAAAGTATCCATAAAATGGTCAGAAATGTATCCAAATGTATCCACTTAAAAAAAAAAAGTATCCAAGTATCAAATTGCAAAAAACGATATTGTATTCACCTTTAAAACACAAAACAGTAGTTTTTGATTTTTTTATCAATCAATTTATATAAAAGTATTTAATTAGAAGCGTAATATAATGTGTTTACATGCAGAGTTAACTCGGGGCTTACTCGTAGGGTTGAGTTCAGTTTCGTTAAACCCAAGAAAACTCCACGAAACTTGTTAAATTTAGCTGAGTACTATCTGTCAAAATCTAATATGGTATATTTCATAAAAATATGGCAGCTGCAAGAGTCTGTTGAGCTGCCAACAATTTGCTCTAAATAAACTTGACAAATCTACACTCAGAAAAAAAAGTACATTAAACAACCGTAAAATTGACATTTTTAGTTGACAAAAGTCGTCCGACATTAAAAAATGTTAAAATTGATATTATCGTAATGTACTTTTTACATTACGAAACCTACATTTAAAAATGTATAACTGTCACATAATAATGTATTTTAACACTTAAAATATCAAAAAGTATCAGTAAATTAATGCAGATAAAAAAATGTATTGTAAAATAATTTGACACGAGTGGGAATCGAACCTGGGCTCCGGGCATCCAAAGCCAAACTCTTAACCTGTGTGCCACGGTCACCTGTATGTTTTAGCGGCTCAGCTCTTAAATAAACATTACATATGCCTGTTGTTGACATCTACATTTATAATGTTAAATGGATATGAAATACTATCAATTGTACAGTAAAAAATGATGAACTAAAAACATTTTAAATGTTATTTTAACATTAATAATTGATATTGCAACGTAAAACATTACATTATCAATTTGATATTTTTCTTATCAATTCAACACAATACATGTTAACTTAACATTTTCTTACGTAAAATCCACATTTTCTGATTTACATTGGAAATAACATTAAAAAACGTTAATTTTACATGCCAGCTTTTTTCTGAGCGTAAGGCCGCGTGCTAGTAAACGCCGATTCAGACAGGCAGGCAGGCAGAGTATATGAGAAAGCGAGATAGAGAGCTATTTGTATCTCGTTTGCTCACACAGAGTTCAGCCTACCTGCCTGCCTGTCTATCTGTCTTAGGCTGCGATTATAGTGAACGCGATTCAGACAGGCAGGCAGGCTGAAATCTGTGTGAAAAAACGAGATGCAGATAGCTATCTATCTCGGTTGTTCACATTGCCTGCCTGTCTGACTCGGCGGTCACTATAACCGCAACCTTAATTGGCAGAATCTACTATGCACGCAGCCTAACTCAACTCGACGTCTTGCATGTTAGCAACGTCGAATTAGCGTCGCCGTGTTTTTAACTCAACGAAAACCCTAACCTCGAGTTAACTCTGCATGTTGAGAAATGAAAAAAAACTCTATTGAGAAATGAAAAAGTTGTGTTCAATGGAACGAAAGTACCCAAGTTATGTTATTTTTAAAAATTTTATTGTCATATAAATAAATTGGGTTATTGTACTATAATTTTTATTTTTCATTTTTATTGTTCATAGGAAACAAGTCAAGGGTTTTGCGAAAGAAAAGATAAGAACAAAAAGGCTACAATAAAAACAGGTAGGCTCACGACTGAGAGTGCAACCGTCGAAACCGTCACAGCAAAACACCTGATTTCGACACATATGACTATACGAAAGAGAGCCTACCTGTTTTTATTATACCATGTGAATACGTATTTTGTGTTTTTTTGACAGTTATTTACAGTTAATACAGTAAGCCAAGTATTTTGTGTCAATCGTGCAAATTAATATTGTCTGAATGGAGCTCGGGTAAAAAACGATACATGAAATTCGATGTTCCGATGATCTGGAGACAACCGTTTTGCCACCTAACGAAAACGTACGAAACAATGGCGAAGCTATTGACATGTATTAAATATGAACAACACGACTGGAAAATATGTTCTGATCTCAAAGTCGTTGGTATGCTTTGTGGTTTACAGAGTGGCTACACAAAGTACTACTGTTTTCTCTGCAAGTGGGATAGTCGAGCACGTGAACACCACTATTACAAAAAGGACTGGCCAGAAAGAATTGAGTCGAAAGTTGGAGAGAGCAACGTCAAAAACGTTCCACTCGTCAAAAAGGAAAACATAATTCTCCCACCGCTGCACATCAAACTTGGACTTATGAAAAACTTTGTCAAGGCGTTAGACAAAGAAAGCGAAGCATTCACATATTTGAAAACGATTTTTCCAAATCTTTCTGATGCCAAGATAAAAGAAGGTGTCTTCGTTGGACCGCAAATAAAAAAGGTGTTAAACGATCTTCAATTCGCAGAACTATTGTCACCAGTTGAGGCAGCGGCGTGGGATTCTTTTAGGACGACTGTTTCTAGCTTCCTCGGGAACAATAAAAGTGAATCTTACGAGAAAATAGTCAACGAGTTGCTCAAGAACTATAAAAAGATGGGCGTAAATATGTCTCTGAAAATTCACTTTCTGCACTCCCATTTTAATTTTTTTCCGAAGAATCTCGGTGACGAGAGCGATGAACATGGGGAAAGATTCCAACAACAGATGAAAGCAATTGAGAATCGGTACCAAGGATTTTGGGACGAAGGAATGATGAGTGACTATTGTTGGTTTTTCATCAGAGAAACCGATCCCAAATTAAATAAACGACAAAACAAGATTTCTAATCATTTTGAATTTCTGAATGATAAATAAAAATTATTTACAATGTAAATAACAATAAAAACGATTTAAGGGAACAATAAAAATTATAAATAATAATTATATACCATTTTAAATAATGTAAAAATAATGTAAATTATTAAAAGAACAATAAAAATGAAGAATATATGATTTTATTACAACAACCTTTAGTTCTCATTTTTTTTTTATGGCAATAAAATAAGTCCAATGCATAAATTGATAATCACACAATTTGGGTGATTTCGTTCCATTAAACACAACTTTTTCATTTCTCAATAGATTTTCTTCAACAATAGCTTATTTTTTTTGGAAAAATAAAGGCTTTTAGTAAAAAATATCAAAAGTAACAAAATATTTTGATTTTTTAACGAAATTTGCAACTATTTTGTCTTTTTTTGGAAATTTTTCTGAAAAATAAAAAAAATCCCCGAAATTTGAATTTATTCCGCCAAAACTAAAAGCTCTACCAAAAAATGATGTGTGCATTGTTTGTAAGAAATCATTTTTGCTCGATCAGATATATCATTTTTTTGATTACGGTTGTTGGTTCTGGAGATATATGCAATTAAGTGGAACCAACTTTTTTTTTTCGTTGAAAACCCTACAGTGGGCAATATCTCGAAAACGGAGTGACAGAAAAAACAAAAAATTTTTTTTTCGGAATTACATTTTCGATTTTTTTCGATTTTACATGAGAAAAGGATAGTGGCATTCAAAGTACAAACAACTTTTCGTTATTTGTAAACCAGTGTTATTATCGAAATTTCAATTCAAAAAGTCAGACAGAAAGAATTTGTTTCTTCGATATTTGAATATAGCAGTGCGATGCTTGTTAGCTAATGAATAGTAATCTTAAAAGCTTTTTATTTGGTTGACTTTTATAAAAAAAGTCAAAAATAATAGTTATTTTTTAACCGATTTTTTTCGGTCAAAAATATAAGTTAAAATTTGAGTTTTATTTTTTCAGTCAAAAATAATAGTTAAAATATGATTTTTTTTCTGGTCAGAAATATAAGTTAAAATTTGACTTATATTTTTTCAGTCAAGAATAAAAGTTAAAATTTGACTTTTATTTTTTGAGTCAAAAATAACAGTTAAAATTTGACTTTTATTTTTCGGTCAAAAATAAAAGTTAAAATTTGACTTTTATGTTGGCATCTCAAAAATGTTAAAAGAATACTGCTAATTTTTTAAATACATTTGGCTACTTATCCAAATCATTCACTGAAATGAATAAATTTTACCAGAAAATAAGTGATAAGAATGCAGCCAATTGAAAATAATTTTTTCCCATCTAGTTTTCATCTTCAAGTGACTTAGTTCCTGTTAAGAAAGTTGTGTTGCACTGCGAAAAAATTAAAGTAAAATTTTAACTTATATTTCTGACCGGAAAAATATTAGTCATATTTTAACTTTTATTATTGACTGAAAAAATAAAAGTCAAATTTTAACTTATATTTTTGACTGAAAAAATAAAAGTCAAATTTTAACTTATATTTTTGACTGAAAAAATAAAAGTCACATTTAACTTATATATTTGACCAAAAAAAAAAATCGGTCAAAAAATAACTATTATTTATTGACTTTTTGGAAAAAAGTCATAACAGGTACGGTCCCTGAAATTAACCTATTTGTGGGGTTTTGCCCCCTCCTACCGTCGAAAGTGTTTAGTCAAATTTCCGTGAAACTGTACCTGCCAGGCATGATTAATAAAAAAATTACATCTTCAACGTCTCGATCTGACGTCTGGTTTCTGAGGAAAATGGTCACCCACACTCAGAAAAAAACACATATCTTTCTTCGGTGAAAAATTGCTCTATTTTTTCATTTCTACATTTTTTCAGCTTTGTTTTAAGTAGTAGGAGTGTAACATTTTGCACAAACATGTATTTGGTTACGGTGCATCATATTCAATCAAAAAATCAATTTTGACTTTTTGGTAACTTAGGGCTTTTTTGATTTCATATGACGATATTTTCATATTAAAAAGATTTCTCAATAAAAGTATCCAAATTTCCACTAAGGCTAAAAATTAAGTATCCATCATTTTTTGAAGTAAAAAAGTATCCAAATGGATCCATTTGGATCCAAACGGCAACACTGCTGAGGATTCATCTGAATATAACAATTGTTTGTTTGGGAAACTTCTTCAGAATAGTTTTTGAACTAGGTTCTCGATTAAGATATTTTAATAAAGAACCTTCAATAATTTTAATTTCTTCTTCTCATACGTTTAAAAATGTTATTTTAAATATATTTGTTTTGTAAAATACTTAATTTAGCTTCAGTGTCGACCCTAAAATAATGCGCCCCTCATCAATTAAAAATTAAACATTTTACTTTGAAGTTTCCTGTGCAAATTTGAAAACCTCTCTCGAGCTCTCCCGAAAACCTCAAAAATTACTGATGAAAACTATGTATAAAGCTGTGTGAAAAAAAATCGCATTTGAATTAAAAAATTACAGATTTAGTTAAAAATATGGAATATCACAGATGTCACGGAAATTAAAAAAATCACTAGAAAGTGATGTTACATCCGAATCTGGCGCTATGTCCTGAATATTTATTTCATTTCGTTGTACAGGACACCAAAGTCGTTTATTCATCCGTTAATGGCTTATAGTACCCTTATAAAACCCCAGAATCGCTGTTATCTTGCATATATGGTATTACTACAAATATAAAAATATTAAGCGTTATTAATGCAATTTTTAATTTTCAGTTAATGGTGCCAAATTATTCGCTTTATTATGCTTCACACTCCCGAGAAACAATTTCATATTTTTTGTCAATAAAGTAGCTGCTAAATGTCCGGTGCCCGAGTCGGTAAATGTCCGACCTCTGCACCGAAAAAGGTGCTAGTTTTGGAACACCTTGGGCAGGCACAGTGTACGAACGAAGACCAATTCAGGAACTCATCGGTTTACTGTGTCCGAATATGGTCGCTCGTTTTTTTCCACTTTATTGACATAATACAGACTAACTACGATACTATTTCTGTTGACTTTTCAGGTACTTGTTGGATATGTTTCGGGTACATTATAGTTAAAACTTTTTCAGGGAATTTTGGGTACATATATCGAGCAAATTTCAGTTGAAAAATTAAGTACTTTTCGCACACCAATCAGTAAAATAATTCTGTCCTGTGAGCTGGAGCTCGTTTTCATTCGGCTTCATTTCAATGTGCGATTCTTTTTTTTTATTAGCTTCGTAGTTATTCGTTGCTACTCGTAACTTTAAAAAATAAAATTGTGTCTGATACTCCGGACTTCTGTGCCTGAGCACTTTCGTACGAACACAAATTGTTTCTCGGGACTGTCTATCCTCTTGTTAGGTGTGAGTCGTTTGAAAACTTTAAACGCGTTTTCTGCAAAATGACTTTTCTTGAGTTATGTCGGTCCTTCATTATATATCGAAATACATAAAAGCAAGGGTTAACTACAACAATACATACTCACTAGAGTCACAATCTAAAGTGTAACATACCGCTTCAGTTCCTGAATAATATATTTATCCTACATAATCAAATAAAAACTACCTACTATAATAATCATATCGCACACTAAATACAAAACAGTCACAACTAAAAAAACATGACTTTTCAGGAAAAGCGAAAAATAAAACCCTTTGGTTGAAACTGCAGAAGAAAAGCAATTTTTATCTAAACACACAAACTTCATTTTCCAGTTAATGAAGAAAATAATGAAAAAAATAAAACATACAAAAGCCGATATAAAAAAATGTGCCGATCGAGTTGTGTGACTGTTTTGTATTTAGTGAGCGATATATTAAAAGTTCGTTAAGATTGAATTCATGAAGAACAAAAAAGCTTCTTCTGACTGACTTAAGAATTGGATAGTGTAATTTATTATTCAATTCCAATTTTCTATCAAAGCGAGGATTTGTTTTTTAAGATTATGAATCGAAGCTTGCTGAAAGATGCTGTGAACTCTATTGATATTTTATAATCTAAAGAACCTTAAATTTTAATTATGCAATCGAAATTATTTTGTGTTTAATTTTTTAATATAAGTTTTTGACCTCTAAAAATCAACATCATTGCGCCAAAGGTTAAATATGGGTTAAAATGGCGCTGTATACAAAAAATATCGGAATAACTTTTAACTTGAAGTAGTAACCCGGGTAAACCTGTTGTATTCTTTTTAAATTACCTTTTAAAACTCTATGTTCTCCTAATTTATGACTTAAATTTTTAATAACTTCGTAGGATTATATTAGCTAGCTAAAACATTATCCACTTAAGCTATTACCTCAGTGCTAATATCTAACTTTAAGTTTTTATTTTATAACAAATACTAGAACCTACCAAATTATATATAAAAACAACTTACTTTTAAATATTTGCTTAAACTATGATTTTTTTTTAGGAAAAGAATGACAAGGAAAAGGAAAAAGAGAAGGATCTCTCTGGAACACAGTCCATCGCTGTGCTGGGTATCGCCTTGATAGCTATGGGCGAGGATATTGGTGCTGAAATGGCCTATCGTTCTTTTGGCAACTTATTGCGTTACTGTGAGCCGTGTATTCGTCGTTCGGTTCCATTGGCTTTAGGTCTCATCTCAGCATCGAATCCCAAGCTGAATATTTTGGATACATTAAGTAAATTTTCACACGACAGCGATGCAGAAGTAGCACACAACGCCATCTTTGCCATGGGTCTCGTCGGTGCTGGCACCAACAATGCTCGCTTGGCGTCCATGTTGCGCCAACTAGCACAATATCACTCTAAGGATCCTAGCAATTTGTTTATGGTACGCATTGCGCAGAGTTTGACGCATTTGGGAAAGGGTACACTTACACTCAGTCCATATCACAGTGATCGCCAACTTATGAATCCAATGGCTGTTGCCGGCTTAATGTCTACACTGGTTTCTCTGCTGGACGTGAAGAACTTGATTTTGGGACGTTCACATTATCTGCTGTATACTTTGGTGCCTGCTATGCAGGCGCGCATGTTGATTACCTTTGACCATGAGCTCAATCAGTTACAAGTACCCGTTCGAGTAGGTATGGCAATTGATGTTGTCGGACAAGCCGGAAAACCCAAAACAATAACAGGTTTCCAAACACATACTACACCGGTTCTGCTCGCCATGGGCGAAAGAGCTGAACTTGCAACCGATGAATATATTTCATTAACGCCCGTCATGGAAGGCTTCGTAATACTTAAGAAGAATCCTAATTTCGAAAAGTAGACGACAACACAAATAAAATTCTTTAAAAATGTGCGTTTGCTATTTTAATTTTCTAATGTATTTTATAAAAATAATTCTAATAATAAATAAAATCCAATAAAATCGTTTTACTTGTATGGGTTGTTTAATTGGAAAATAAACTTCAGGTCTCACTTATTTAGTATTAAAACTAAAAAATAAAATACATAATAGTTCAGATTAATTTGGATCTTCTCTGACTAGAATTGGATATGCTTTATTACATTTAATCAGCGGGTTTTAACATTTCACAGAGAAAAATAAGTAATATTGATCTAGGACTCTGTGTTTTCGAGATTCTCCAAATAGCTCCTTTTCAGTTTGGTCGCCACATAACTTCGGAGGGACTTAAACGTCGAAATAGTTTTAAATATCTTTCTTCACTTTTTCAGCGATATAAATGTAATTGCGCCGATAACTCAGATTCATCCAATTCCTTGGTGTTGAGTGCAGCTTCCTGTTTTTTTAGCAATTCAAAAATAGCAGCCAGTTGTTCACGTTCAATTCTTGAATTAAACATTGCTCTGGTTATTATAAATGGAATATTAAAAATGTCCCAACCTGCGCTCTTCTTCCAATTGCTGCTTAGTAAGTTGTGCTTCTAATTCCTTTATGCGCGCTGATTTCAACTTACTCACTAAACCATCTCCATGACGCTGAACGTCTTGCTCATCGCTACTAGTTGCTTCATTTTCACTTTCTTCCGCTAGTCGATGTCGTAGATTGTCACTTATCACATCATATTCTTTATTGTCTTCAATATTGTCCTCAGTCGCTGACTCTTCCCCATCTTCATGCTTGAGTTCACTTTCCAACTATTTGGGGGCATTTTATTAAATGTTAATATAAAAAATTGTTTGTGCTCTTACATTGTCTTCTTTAAGGAAATTTGCACAGTAAAATGCTATGATTACAGCCAATAAAAGCGTTGCTGTACTGAGCAGATATACATTAGACATTCCTTCGAGAAGACCCATACTCGCTGCATAATTGTACATTTTTATTCTAATAAATTTTTATTTGCATAATGTCCTTAAAATAAAACACATCGCGATTCTTATTCACAATGAAATGACTTTATTATGAATCAGCTGTTCGATGCGAAAAATCACAATAAAGCTATCAGCATTGCCAACTACCTTACTTACTTTTTTATATAAATGAGCTTACACATTAGCGGACTAGTTTGACGAACAACACGGCCGTATTGGTCCATTTGCTTGTGTCTTGTTTTTTATATGTGCTTATGATGTGATCAATACAATATCATTAAATAACCTTTCAAATAAATTTGTTATAAATACCATTGTTACAATATTTTTAGTTTTATAAGCGAATTTATTCCAAACTTGAATTTTTTAATAAAAATAACTGTTATTTTTTAAAAAAAATTAATTTATTAAGTTATGCCTATATGACACTGGCTAGTTTTAATATTTTTCAGCGCTTAAATTGTAAGTTCAGAACAGTACGACAAATGCTCACTATAATTTTTCGTTGATAGACTGCTTACGCTACATGTGCAATCAAGCGCTAAAAAATACAGAAATTTTCTACTTTTTCAGCTTCTACCAGCTTGAAATCACGAAAAAGTCATTGTGAATACCTTGTTACAGCAGAAGGAAGAACAAGAGAAATATTTTGTAAAGCAGACATTCTGCATTTTTGCCGTGGTACCTTTAAATGCTGTTTTTGCATTTCAGTTGATTGCCTATAAATGTTTTGAATTGAAATAAAAAACATTTGCGCGTCACGAGCTTGTAATAATTTTTAAATAATTCGGACAAGTTGTAAATTTTTGACACAAAATAAATTATATTTTTGTCGCAACAGCTGTTGAATTTTCCACACAATTTTCTACAGACATCCCATTCACACAAGTCATTGCTGTCTCTTTTATCCCCTGCTTGCTTTAAGATCTGAAAACAAGCCAGTGTCATAACACTATTAATAAAAAATATACATATTTTTATCTATCGAAAAAAAGGTAAAACTTTCAGCTTTTCAAAAAAATATATATTTTTAGTATCTTAAAAACGTAAACTTTGTAGAAAAAAACGGTTCTTTTAATTAAAAAATTCAAATCTGATATTTATTCAGTTATAAATTTAAAAACTTTTTTGAAATTATATTTGTATTATATATCCTTGAAAAGGCATTTAATTACCTTTCGAAAGCATGTCAATCTTTAAGATTCATTGGATATTGGCAAAGATATAGAACATTTTGTGAACATATTTTTTAACAAAGAAAACACTTGGAAAATTTATATTTTATGTAATTTAGTGTGAAATTAAATAAAATATGTATATTTTTATATGTCAAACAAAAGGTCTAACTGTAAGCTTTTCAAACAAAAATATATTTTTAGTAACTTAATAACGTATATTTTTTAGAAAATAACGGTTCTTTTCATTAAAAAATTCAACTCTGAAATAAATTCGCTTATAAAACTAAAAATATTGTAGCAATGATATTTATAACAAATATATTTGACAGGTCATTTAATGACCTTTCAAATGAAATATCAATCTTAAAGATCCATTGAGTAACGGTAAAGATATAGATGTTTTTTTGAACAGATCTTTTAACAAACAATTTTTTAAAAAAATTGATAACTCGATAACTAATAGAGCTATCGATTTTTCGTTCGGCGAATCATGTTTTTTTCTTGTTCTCTACTAGAAAACATCTTCAAATCGCGGCGCCCCGGAAATCGTAATCGTGCCGAGTCTGGCATCTATGCGAAGTCAATAAAATTGACACTTCCATGAAGAATTAATTGGCACTACTTTTGTGTACTATTCACAATTATCAATCAGCTGTCTTTAGATCGTCATTCAACTATTATTATCGAATTTTAATTTGCTTAAAAAATTTAAAAGTTTATATATATTTTTAGCCATAATGCACAAAAAATGAATCGTATAGAATATATTCAAGCCAGGTTGCATGAAAACGAAACATTTGTTGCACGCGACCGAAATGTTAAACTTTACGATGGCGATAATAAGGTAAACAAGAACTTTCTTAATTATAGTTGTTTCCATATAAAGTTTTCTTGCAGACACAATTTGAAGAAGGTGAGGTTGTGCTTACATCGCATCGACTTTTTTGGGGTCGTCCAGGCGAAATCGCACGTGCTGCCGTAACGCTATGTCTGAAACTCCATTATATTTTGTCAGTTAGTGAGGAAACGGCCAGTTCTTATATATTCGGACGCAAAATCCGTCTTATTTTACATCTTCGTCCACCTGGTGCTGATAAATCCCCAGGTCCTTTAGATAGCAGCAATGCACCTTACATCAAGCTCTCAGGTAAAAATGGTCTTTGTACGGATTTTAGCAGGGCACTACGTGAAACCGTTGAAGCGCGTGTATGGGAAGTGATTATGTCACCAACTGGCTCCTTAACCATCAGTTCTGTTAGTACGTCGCCATCTGGTGATTTTAGTCGTATTAAAATACGCACCGGAATAGGCGGCATTGAACGTTCTATTGAAGCCAAGCATAAGGAAACCGATGAAAACATTGCCTTAGCTTTTCAAGATCTTAATGTTCTGATGGCCATGGCTAAGGATATGGTGTCAATTTCTAAGGTTATAAGCAGTAAAATATTGGAGAAAAAAGGTGAAATTTCCGATGATGAAACAGTGCGTTTTAAATCTTATTTGCTAAGTCTTGGCATTGATGATCCGGTGACGCGTGAAAATTTTACAAGTAATACACAGTATTTCAAAAGCCTTTCGCGACAAATCTGTGAAATGCTATTGGATCAAATTGAGGCTAGTCTAAATGCAAACAAAGCCCAGTTATACCATATTTAATTGAATTATATTTCAGGAATCCGATGGTATGATGTCGCTGGCCGATGTATATTGTCGTATTAATCGTGCACGTGGATTAGAGTTGCTGTCACCAGAAGATTTGCTGCAGGCGTGTCGGCAGCTAGACGGTCCCATTAAGCTACGCACGTTTCCAAGCGGCGCTATGGTGTTGCAGCTCGAATCACAAGATGACGAGCTCATTGCTGCTGATACGCTGGAAAAGGTTGAAGCTGCTGATTCGTTGGCAGTGGAGGAGCTGGCAAAGCAAATGAACATTTCTATATTACTGGCAAAGGAGCGCCTCTTTGCTGCAGAACGGTTAGGAAAAGTTTGCCGCGATGAATCTGTTGAGGGTTTGCGTTTCTATGCCAACCTGATATTGAGAAATGAAAGTTGAGATGACGTCGACGTCAATTGATAAAATTTGCTGGCCTTTTTTTCTATCTACAAACGTTGTAACTAAAACTGCTTACAAATCAATTTACAATAAAAAAATAACGTTTTGGTTTAAACAAAGATTTTGGCTTCTCGGAAAGATATTTGTTAAAATTTAATATATCGTGCTGTTGTAATCGTATGTGTACTTTTTTATGATTTCTTTTGACATACCTTAAAATGAGTTGTTTTTTTCAACTAAATTGCAATTAAAACTTCAATATCTCAATATATGCATTCACATTTTTATTTTATTTTATTTTAGAGTTAAATTAATTGCGATGTTTTTTTCATTAATATTTATATTGTTATTTTGTCATATAGTTTTCGTTCATTGCATAAATTTTATTTGAATAATATCTATTTTGTGTTGCTAGCTTCATAATTACATTAAATTACATTTATTACAATAATATTTATTGTTTATGATAAAAATTATTTAGTCTTTAAAGTATTTTTTAGTAATGTTTTGCTTAATTTTCCATATCAAACTTTCCGTAATTATATTTTCTTTATGTTTAATTGCGAAAAAATAACTTCTTTTTGAGAAGCTTAATATTAATTTATGGCAAAAGAAAATTTTTCCTATTCATTGCAGTTAATGTGATGTTTTTTTGCTTATTGGCCAAACCTTATGTACAGTTATTAAACACTATTCAAAAAAACTAATATTTTACTTTAAATACCTCAAAAGTTAAAATTATTTCTTTGTTTTTAATCAGTTCAAGTAAACACGATCAAATCTGATTTGGTTTTAGAAAAAAAGCATTCTTATTTTGGCAGTTGTAAATAATAAAAAATATTAGTTAGCTACGTCAATTGCTAGTGAGCCGAATGTATAGGATAAGATTGTAAAATTTCAGCTTCCATGAAACTAAACCATGAGAGAATCGTATGTTTGCTAAATTAACCTGCACTTATTATCGTATCTGATAGGAAAGTTCCTTTATTAAAAAAAAAAAAGTATTGAAAAGAAAACAGCTGTTAAACATTGCCAGTTTTTCGAAAACAACCTAAAAATTTGAATTCAATTTAAAAACGCGTCAGCTGTTGTTATAAAAAATAAAAAATCTTAATATTTATGTCTTATTTTTTTAGTGATATGCAAGCTCAAAATATATACAGCTATGGACAAAGAAATAGCAACATTTCATATAATGTTCAAATTCATTTAAATAAAAAAAAAAAAATAAATTACTGTAGAAAGTTAATAAATTAAAATTAGTTGCTGTATATCAAAATTTAAATCAATTCATTTTCCATTATTATTCGTTGAACTACCAGTTTCAACTTCAACGTTAGTGAGTTAATTTTTGCAAAAAATGCCTTTTTCAAAATAACAAGAAAAAATTTATGTAAATGTCATTTGAAAGAAAATACCTTGTTGTCATAGTGACGGTATTTTTTATATTAAAGTTTTTTTTCCCCCAAACAGTACTGTTTCTTGTACTGATATTAAGATTTTCTCTCCTTATCTTTATCTATACATATAAAAGAGACTGACGTCTGTGCATGCATTCACAGCTTGAAAACGGATCGGATTCTATTTCCACAATTTTGAGTTTGAAGGACACGTATTGGCGTAAGGAATGTAAGGTATCGGTAGATGAAAGTCTTGAAGAGGTTTAAAGGAAATCTTCTAAGATGTGTAAATGTGCTCTAGGGTTTCTTGGATATCTGGTTCTTTGCATTTCCTGCAGTTGTCATCCGTGGGGTAATACGCAGCTTTTTAGCCTGGGCCGCCACCATGCAGTGACCTGTGAGGATTCCCACCAGTGTTCTGCTGATCCTTCGGGTGTATGCCAGGATAACGAAGTTCGTTTTCCACATGCACATCGCACATGGTTTTCGAGATCTTGCATGTTGCCGTATCTTTCCAACTATGACTCACTCACGACTCACATCCTGTATATATTATCTCAAGCAAAGTGATCGCTTTTAAAATGACTGGGAATGTGCTACTTTTAGAAGCACATCAAGAGATTCCTGACTGCTTTCTGTCCATTCACCGTGGTCTTTCCGGAGGTGACTCTGAATGGAGGGCTGTTTTGACAGCAGCTTTCTGAGCCTACTGCGAACTACAGGTCTGTAGTTTTCTCGACCTGTGCAGAAGTTCTTCCTTGAGGATCTTTTGCTCGCCGGACATTGATTTTGAAAAGTTTGAGCCTCCATTTGTATTGCCCTTATATTTCTACTTGGTTAGCGTTGCGTCTTTGCTCTACAAGATCAGGACTCCACCATGGTGGTCTGATTTTCCGCTTCGTTCGTGTGGGTCAACAAGAGGAGTGATAGGCTTTTATTAGTTGGTCTCAAACAGTCTTTAGAAACCTTTCAATGTCGGATTCTGTAATTATGCGTTTTGGGGAGGGTAATCTGGTCTCAATGATTCTTCTAAATTGGTTCGTTTCAGTTTGTATTTCTGGGGTTTCTGGAGATCTTTTCTCTGCAGACAATGGCAAACCTCAGAGAGTAAAAAATGCCATGTAAAGCTTCTTGAGAACATGAACTTTAGCCAAAGTCAAAGTCTTTTCAAGGGTCAATTGGCCAATTTGTTTTTTTTTTGTTTTTTTTTTTTTATTTGTGGTCATATGACAATCAATTTTTAAAAATCACCAGAGGGGGCTTAAGTACAAATCCTTAACAAATTTACTAAAACTCTTTTACTGCTTAACTTTTATTTTGATCCATCTTAAACACCAGAGGGCGCTGTAGTATAAATCCTTTACAAATCTACCAAAAAATCTAACGCTGTAGTAAAAATCTTTCACTCAAATTGCTCAAAACTCCCAAACTGTTCATACGACTAACATTAAAATTTGTAAAATTTGTAAAACTTGCAAACCACGATAACAGCTGATTAACGTCTTGCTTACATTTCAAGTTGAATGGCAAGCAAACGCAAATAGGACATAAAAAAGTGTTCTCCTGGAATATTTCACAAGGTTGAAAGCGGTTAGATTTAATAAGTGTACTAATAATCATTGTGACTTTTACTAAATTTTACAAAATTTTTACTATATTTGTTTGGCTTGTTTGAAAGTTCAAATTGCAACTTTTTGAAATAAGCTGTTTTCTAGCTTGCAAATTCTCGACAGTAAAAATTTTTCCAGCAGGAATTTGCAACTTCCCCTCCGAGTCAACTGTCACTTTGCGCTCTGCAAAGGCTGATAATTTGTGAAAATTATCACAAGTTATCAGTACTCGAACAGACCAATTGTCATTGAAATTTGACATTGCCCGATCCCACTATCACTGTGCCTGCAAATTAACTTCGGACTCTCTACGCAATCATAATTTCGATATATTTTCTATCGAACCTCAAGATTTGTGGAATAAATGCAAGGATGATATTACTTATTTACTTACTTAGGTGGCCATGACAACCCGTGGTCGGGTTACGGCCGACTTCATCAAATCTCGCCAGTTCGATAGGTAGTTTGTGTTCGAACAAATGTAAAGATAACTGCTTGGTGGAACTCGAAAGGCATTCATGATTTTAACTACGATTCATTTGACACATGCCCCCAGAAACTATTTCATATTTTGTGTCAATAAAGAATCTGATAAATGTCCGGTGCCCGTGTAGATGAATGTCCGATCTCTTCACCGAAAATGGTGCTAATTTTGGTACACCTTGGGTAGGCATAGTTTACGAACGAAGACCGAATCAGCCACTCGTCGGTTTATTGTGTCCGAATATAGTCGCTCGTTATTTAAAACTTTTTTGACATAATACAAACTAATTGCGATACTATTTCAGGAGACTTTCCAGGTACTTGTTGGATATGTTTTGGGTACATTAGAGATAAAACTTTTTCAAAAATATTGGGCAAATTTTAGTTGAAAAATCAACTACTTTTCGCAAACCAATCAGTAAAATAATTCTGTCCTGTGTGCTGGAGCTCGTTTGCATTCGGCTTCATATCAATGTACGATTCTTTTTTTTTCATTTCAACCAAAAATAATTTTTTTGCGTGCTGAGAAAAGTTTTTTCGAGGATCAACGAGAATAAAATTTTGAAAACTATTTCAGAAGTGAATCGAAACGTAAGTATCGTCAAAATGATCTCTGATCTATTGCCATTTAACCCACCGAAGTGATTTTGTAGAAATAATGTAAGGTAAAATGGGGAGTTGTGAATCAACAAATGTGGGGAGTTGTGAATCACTTTGTTTTCGAACTTTGACAATTGGCTCGCACATCTGTCATACGTATTACGCATTATTCATGAATTTTATGAACGTTTTATGTGAAATCAAAGTGAATTAAAATTTTTTTTTGTGTTGTATTTCAAGATTTACTCAGACATCATGCCGCGACATAAATACAAATGTTCGTCAATAAACATAAAATTGACCATTATTTTTTTCATTTTTGTCATGAGAACTATTTGCTCTTTAATTTTTTTTCAAGTTTAATAAAAGTCAATTAATCGAAAATTTTATTGTTCACCATTTATAGTAGTGATTCACAACTCCCCACTTTTTAAAAATTAAAAATTTTGAATAAATGCATCTGGAGGTAGTTATGTACATCCATTATCTACAAATAGACGGTTTCAGATAAAACTAGTAAGGTATATCTTCGACTTAGCCGAAGTTAAAATACCCCCACGGCTGATTCGTAAGTGTAAAACAATCTTAAAGATGTGCCTTTTTATAAAGTTTTCAATCTGGGGTTGTATGGGAGGCGTTTTTTTTTTGATATAAAATGAATTAATACCTAATTTTATTTTTGTAGCTTCGACAGAAGCCTCTTTATATAGATTTCAATTTTAGGTTTGTATGGGAGGAGGGCGTGTTAGTGGGTGGATGACACCCATTTTTCTAAAACACTTTAGTTTTGACATAAATTGAATAAATATCAAATTTTACTTTTGTAGCTTTGATAAAACCCTATTAATATAGTTTTCAATTTTGGGGTTATATGGTAGGTGGGCGTGTTCGTTGGTGGATGACACCCATTTTTCTAACACACCTTAGTTTTAATATAATATGAATAAATACCTAATTTTGTGTATTTAGCTTCCACAGAAGTCTTTTTATATAGTTTTCAATTTTGGGGTTGTATGGGAGGTGGGCGTGTTAGCGGGTGGATAACGCCCATTTTTCTTACACACCTTAGTTTTGACATAGAATACACAAATACCGAATTTCAGTATTGTAGCTTAAATATTAGTCTCTTTATAGAGTTTTCATTATTGAGGTTGTATGGGAGGTGGGCGTGGTTTTCATCCGATCTAGCCCATTCTCGAACTTGATCTTCGCCTTTTAAAAAAAAACTTAATTATGAAGTTTCATTATGATAGCTTGAAAATTACGGCTATAATCGTGTCGACAGACAGACAGACGGACATGGCTAAATCAACTCGGGTGGTGATGCTGATCAAGAATATATATACTTTTCTATACCTACCACGCCTCCTTCTGGGCGTTACACACTTCGTGACAAAATTAATATACCCCTTACGCAGTTCGCGTGGGGGTATAAAAATATTGATTTTAGAGAAAGTTATGGCACAAAATCAAAGTGTGATTCAAAACTCCCCATTTTACCTTACATCAAAAAGGTTTATTATTCATGGAGAAAAAAATAGTACAATTTTATGCCAAAAAGTACAATTTTTATTTCGAGTTTGTACTATTTCGGAAAAGTTATTTCCCTTCCCTGCTCGTAGCTTAAAAAAAAAATTGTGTTATCTTTCGGACCATGGTAGAAGAACAAGGTAGGCGCATATTGGAGAGGAAGTGCGCTAGATGTCAAAATGTAGATGCTAGTTGTGTTGCCTTTTCGTTTGAAACTTATAGCACTCACAGCATTGTTTGTGTAAAAAAAGACATTTGAGCATCCATATTAATATGAGCCTACCTGATTATTCTATCATGCTTCGGACTTTTGTGCGTGAGCACTTTCGTACGGACACAAATTGTTCCTCGTAGGCCTCTATATGCAACATTTCAAAGAACAGTGCTACCACGAAAGTATTGTAGCAATGTAGGATTATTATCTGGGACGAGTGCAGCTGCTTGAAAATTGTATAATCACAAAATCTTAATCTGAGTATGCCAGCCCGATTATTCTCGTAAAAAAAGGTGGTAAAAAAAAAAAATATCCGTTGATTACCGACGTTTAAATAATAACATGAATGATTGTTTTCGTCACTACAGAAGGGTTATATGAGTTTAAAAGATCTAAATGGACACGTTTTAAAGAAGTAAACAAAAAGCACGACAACGGAATCCACAGCTTTTTAAAGTTAGTGGACCGCATAAACCACAGAGACTACTGATGAGTGGCGTCCGACGAATCCATAGACTGCTCGGTTTGTTCTGCAAAGAACTTTTTTGTTGTAGCAACCTATTTTCTTCATGAACTACTTGGCACCAAGCTCTAAATATTATTCTTAAATGGTGTTTGAAGTCCTCCAAAACGGCTGAACCGTTTTTAGTGAAAGTTTTTTTATGTGTTTGAGAATAGGTCGTAAAGCAGTTTTCATTCTCCTTCCCACGAGGGGCGTGGCAATTTTTCTCAAACTCAATGCGAACTTACTATCAAATTTGAAACCCAGTATGAAGTAACGTTTTAGCTGGGTCTTTCAATTAGAAAACAGACAAGGACATTGTCGGAAAACAAGGCGTGGCTCCACCCATTCAATTAAATGGCAAGAATATATTTATATTTTTATGCAAAATAACCATCTGCCAATATATTTCCAAGTCGTTGTCGTTGGTATAACTTTTAAGGCTAATAAATTGTTAGATTTTTGAGACCTATTAATATATGCGTTACAGATTTAACTTCGAGAATTTTGAAACATATTTTATTGCATAGTTGTTTCTTAAATGGCTTAATTTTAGCTAAATTATGTTTGGGAGTAAATTATAATTAAGATACCAACAATATATTGGAATATTTTTTTTTTAAACGAAGCAATCAAAATTTTCCTTTCAATTAATTTTTTCATCAAATACATACTTCTGAAATTATTGTATTTAGAATTGTACTTGTTTTATTCGATGTACTTATTTGAGCAAACCACATTATTGGAGTATTTCGAAAACATGATTGAGCACAATTTGTTTCATTCGTTTTACTCGTTTCAGCAAACTGAATGAATGGACTTTATTAAAAACTTGATTGATTACAAATGATTGAAAAAAATCAAACGAATGTTGTCGAGCAACTACTTTTTAAAAGAATTTATTGTATTTAATTCATTCTGTTATGAACGAATGGAGTAAATAGAATACAAGTAAATCGGATACTTGGTTCCGTGTACTGTTTCGAGTGTATTCATGCAGCTCTTTGTTTATAAACCTTAGGCCCGTTAACTGATCTCAATTTTAAACAAAGTTTAGCTTAAACAAAGTTTAAAATTCCTTAACCTCAGTTTAAATTTTAACGCCGATACCTCATCTCAAAAAATCTAAGTTTAACTTGGTGAGGCAAGTTTAAATTTAAACACAGAATTTCTAGGTTTAAAAAATTTAAACTTAGATTTTGTCAAAAATTCTCTGAGAACATTGGAAATATTCTCAATCATAAACAAAAAATAAAAAATAAAAAAATCATACTTCAAAAAAATGAAAACAATAAACAAAAACAAACATATTTTAAGTTTTGAAAAAAAAATATTCCAATGAAACTGACAATTTGCATTATTTTATCAAAAATTTTTGAAATATTTTGATGTTCTACGTCAAAGTTGTAAAATTTTTACTACAGTGCCGCTCAAATATGTTTTTTAATCTCAGTTTAAATTTTTAAACAGAGTTTAAGTAAACTGCCGATAAAAATGAGATAAGTTACGAAAATAATTTTAACTGAGCTTAAAATTTAAACTCTGTTTACGAAATCTGAGGTTAAGGAATTTAAACTTCGGAGATCAGTTAACGGGCCTTAACGTTTTTACTTGATCAGTAAATGTCAACGACTTTTCAATTGTTGGCTGGTCATCGGACTGATTGAATTTCCAACAAATTTTTGCCACGGAAATTATTTTAAAAAATACACAAAAAATAGAATTAGAAAATAGTTATTAAACAAACAGTTATACTTATTTCGTATAAACAAGCTAGTATAACCCTTTTAGTAACATCTGAAAAACAAAAGAGATTTTCTTCATGTTATATCCATTGTTTTTTCGAATTATTTCGGTTACTTGTGCATGTCACTTGGACCATTTTGCCTTTCAACTTCTCAAATAATTTGCTTTCTTCTTTTTGCTATTCATCTAACATCAAATTTTAGAAATTTTACAATAATTTTCGATTGAATTAAAATTCGTCGCAATTATCATAGAGGCTTAAGCATAGTACTCTGTTCAGTTTCATCTGAAATTTCACTCGAATTTCCATACAAAATACGATAGTTGTTCATCAAGGTAGTACTCTGGCTTTACATACCCGGAGCCCGAGATCGAATCCCATTCGCGGCAAAGTTTTTTGCAATGAAAAAAATTTTCTGATCGGTCACCACCTCTCTGCAGACAATGAACTTTAGCCATTCGGAGTCGGCATAAAACATTTAACACACACAACACAATTTGATCATAAGAAGATCGGTCAAAGTACTTTCAAAGGCTGAAATGGCCAATTTGTTGTTTTCGAACAGTTCGGATTTCTTTGAGGCAAGAGAAGACTTACGCATAAAAAAATGTCTATCTTTCTTAAACTAATATAATCTTTCCGGACAGAAAAGTGATTATAGTTATAACCTCTTAGTATGCGCCAAAGTTGATGTATTGTTTCGAGAATTATAAAATGAGAGAATTTAAGTAAAAATCTGAAAACAGTTTTGTCCAACATTTGTTCTGTTTTCAACTTGGTTCAGTGTATTTTAATGTAATGAAAAGGATATCTTCTGCTTGTCAAGAGAATTTTGATTAATTTAATTTTTAATTTTTGATTAAACCGAACAGCTTTTGAAGTGTTAAATAGTCACTACTCGCTAGCTACTTCACTGGTAATGCTTCTTTTTGGTCCATGGTAATGCATTCACGGTCCAGTACCTACATGTTATTTAAAATTCATAGTGCTTATTGTGTGTGTGTATTTGTATTTTTAAATTATACATTCTAGCTAAATAAATAGTTCAGCACTAGTGTCATATACTCCAGAATACAGGTCATTGCTTAGTTATGATAGTTATAGATAGATGTTGTAATTCTCATAAGTAATTATTACTATAACATAATTCCATAAAATGTGAGTGTGGAACGCTTGATTTTTTGAAGAATTTCATAGCATATTTTTAGGCATTTTTTGTTTTATAGTTTATTAAAACTTCAAAAACTATATTTTTTTTCATTTTGAAAGTTTCTGTTTTACAAAAAAATTTTAAACATATTTCTTCGCACCGTGTCCGTTTTTACTTTGAGGTATTTTATAAGTAGTTGGAACTAAAAATTATTATTTGAATAATTTAAAATCGAATAAATGGAAACGGACCCGTCATTTTTAACGGGAAAGAACTAGTTATCATCATAAATTGCTATTTCATTTTCCAAAGCTGTTATTACTGAATAAAAGAACTCAATTCTCAAAAGAAAACATGTCAGGCAAGGCTTCATATAATAACTGCAACCGACCGAATTGTCAGACCAAATAAAATTCAGAAGCAAAAGATAAAAAAAAAATAGACAAAAACAAACCAAAGTTCGATAGCATACAGTTGATGATAGCTTGTTATTAAAATTTGTGTTATATATTGTATTTTTAAATTAAACGGGTTTTCTTTTGTTTTTATAATAAACTATATACAATAAATAATCTTATGACTTAACAAATAAATATTTTTTTTTGATTAATTAAATTTTAATGCTATTAATATAGTACAAATATTTTTAACAATATCAATTCTTGTTCATAATTCTTGAGACATTTTGCAGTATAGAATTTGTTGTCGAATTTAGCTTTGTTGTTGTATGGTAATGCAAGGCATTTAAATGCAGCTGCATGCTTTTGGTTTTGTAACAACAACAACAATAAGTTATTTATTAAAACATATATGTATATTCAAATAGTAATTTAATAATTTTTGTTATTGCTGCTACAATTATTTATGCATTTGAAGTTTAAATAATTTTTTGTATTGTTTTTGTTGTAAATTATAAAAAGAACTCTTGATTGCTGCTTTGAACTAAAATATATTGTTTTATTTCATAATGTATTTTAATAATATATATATATATATAAACTTTCTTAATAGTTTTAAATTTTTTTATATGGAAAGACTATACAATTCAGGTATTTGGTAAGCAGTTTGAATGCATTTTTTAAACTAAAAAGATTTTTTTATTTAATTTATTTTTTAATGTATTAATTTATGTATTAATATTAAATATATAATATATATATATATATAAATATATACGTATATGTAATTGCTTATAATAGAATAGTTGTTGATAAATTATTAACACGCTTAAATGTAGTTTTTTGTTTAATGTTTAGTTAAATATCGTTTGCCTTTTATTTGCTGTTTTCAAATATGGCTATATAATAAATTTTATATAAGTATGTATGTTGTTAATTATTTATTAATTATAATGTGTTAAAGAAATGTTTTGAATTGTAAAAACATTTGAAACACACACACAACACAAGCAATTTGTAGCAGCTTGGTTGAAGCCTTGTTTTATTGGCTTTAACGACCAATTTTTTAGCCACATCATTTAAAGGTTTTTTTTTTTTTTGTTTATTTTAATTCGAAAGCAAAAAGGCAAAGTATTGAAAGACAACCAGATAGTGTTAACTTCAGTCTGGCTGAAAGTTAAATATGCTTTATATGGCAGGTATACACGACATAAGTGGAGACAGTCCCTAAGTTTTACGCTAAAATTTTATGTTAACACAGCTAAATTCATATTGATTTCTATATCATACAGCTAAGCGTTTAAAAAGTTGCTAAAATATCTTCTTTTCGATTGAAAGTAAAATTAAGTTGTCAGAATTGAACCATGATGCTTTATGATGTTTTTTCTTTTAATAATATTCGTTTTTGGCAAACAAGAGATGCGAAAAGTTTTCGGTGGTTAAAATTTAGCTGAGTGTTTTAAGCAAAATAAAATGTATATGAGACTAACTAAACATATTCTTGAATTAATATAATGAAGTATTATAAAATGACGGTTGTACCTTTTGATCTAAGAATGTTTTAAGATTTGGTGGCTAACTTTTACCAATAACAAGAATTTAAGTTTAAAAGTTTAATCAGTAACAGAATTTGCAAATCATATTGACCCTTTATCAAAGTTAACATATTTTTATTTAAAATTTTGCAATTTGTGTTGTTGGTTTATATTGGAGTAGGTTTAGGTAACACGGATTGTTTTTTACATTTAACATTAGTTGTGCAGAATAAATTCGTAATAGTTCTAAATAGATCCGTTTGTATTTGTCTAAGTCGGTTTCATTCTGGGTTGAAAAAAAATAGAAAATAAAAAAGAAATACAAAATTTCATATATTCACGATGTACAAAACTTTTCAAAACAAGAAAATATATTTTGACATTATGAAAATAAATAAAAAAAACATAAAAAACACTATTTTAATATCTACTTATCCCGATAAAAACTTTGTGTCCGTACCAAAGTGACTAGGCACAAAAGTCCCGAGTATCGGAGTCAATTCTATTATTAAATGAGACGAGTAGAAACGAAAAACTAAACGAGCGCAAACGAGCTTTTGCAAATAAGACCAGAGGACAAACTCATATATTTAACCGAAAATAGTATTATAACTGGCCTGAGTCTCAACTATATTGCACACAAAACATACCTATGTACCTTGAAAGTTACCTGAAATAGTATCGTACTTAATCTGTTTATGTTCACAAAGTTTAAAAACGAGCGACAATATTCGAACACAATAAACCAACGAGTGGCCGATTCGGTATTCGTTCGTACACTATACCTGCCCAAGGTGTTCCAGAACTAGCACTTCTCTCAGTGCAGAGGTCGCACATTCACCGATATGGGCACCGGACATATGTCGGCTACTTTATTGAAACAAAATCTGAAATAGTTTCTCGGTCTTCATAAAAAAAACTAAATTTGTAAAGTAAAACCCTTTGTTTAAAGATGTCCTAGAGGAAACTTCAGAAAAATAGCCCAAACTTTATGTTTTCCAAAACTTTTATATCTTATACCCAAAGTAAACATTTTTACTCTACTAATATCTTGAATTTTCAAAAAATTTATAGTTTTTAAGTTGCTATAAAATAAATTTTTTGTTAAGATGAAGTGATGTACCGGTTAAAACGGTCTTATCTAGTGCTACATTTTCTTCTCAGACTTTTTAGACTTCGCATGTCATATTCCTCTGGTAAACCCTATTACTTCATTAGACCTCCCACCCCTGCACTGTATTTTTTCTCATAAGACTAAGCTTCTTGAATTTGTCCACTTCTTGCCTACAAAATGCTTTATTTGACCAAAGTTATAGCATTTCCAAATAGTAGAATTTTGTTTTGTGAAATTGTATATTAAAAGTTGTTTACTTCAATTTGAAATTGCCATAACTTTTTGTTCGAAGTCCAAAGAAATTTTTGGTAAAACAGTGAACAAATTTGAACAGTGAACAAAAGTTTAATTTTGTGGAAAAAAAAAATCCAGCACAGTCGAATATTCATCGGAATTAAAAAAGCTCTGAGAGGACAATGTAGTTCTAGTTAAATCCTTTTTAAGAGTACATTATTTCCTAACATCGGATATAAACAGCGGTTTGAATATGTTATTAAACTTTCTTAGCTGTTTTATAGATTGGATCATTTAATGGAACAAAATTTCGTTTCTTAAAATCTTCCCAAAATTACGGCGAATTCATAATACTTACATTCACTTAGTTAGTGCTATAAAATGATTATATTTTTTATTTACGTTTTTGCGTTCTTTTTCCGTATAAGAAATAAAGCACAATTTTATGGGTTGATGGGTTAAAAATGGAAAAGCGAAGAAGCTCGCAGCGCAGATTTAAAACACATCCGAACCATGATAGAATAATTTTACCAGGTAGTGTTGACAAATGTTGATTCTCTCAGCTACAAGTAAACGAACCCTTGCCAAAAACAGCTGTTCGTTGTTATATTCGTTGGCCACATTCAGCTGTGTCAACTGTTGTGACAGCAACACATCGGGGAGCGCTATTATTGGTATTGAAGTTTCAGAAAAATTGTCAAGTTTATGAAATATCAAGCTTTGTATCAAATACGAATGGAAATTTTACCGACAAATTAAAAATTTTCTATTTTAAAACGCATTTTAATGCGCAACTTCATATTTATGTGCATCAAGTTTTGACTTAGCAGTTGGCAACTGTTGGGTACGCTGAATGTGACCAGTGAAAATTAATTGTATGCTATGACGGATTGTGAGCGCTCTCTTTCTTGTTATATTTTTTGACAAACGTCCGTTTCCAACAGAAACGTCAATACTACCTTGGAGTAATTATATCATGCATCCGAACGTTTTGACTCTCAAAATTGACTTTTATAAAAAAGTTTAATAAATCTTCAGCTGAGTTCACTGAAAAAAGAAATGTGACAAAAACTAATAGGCGAAATGACTGATCGATTGCAATGTGTGTTATAAAATAATTCTACACAATTGATCGAGAACTTTTTATGCCGTCTCCGAACGACCGTGTTCATGTTCTTAAGAAGCTTTACGTGGCTTTATCTACTCTCTGAGGTTTGTCATTGTCCCAAGAGGAGATGGGCGTTCAGAAAAATTAATTAGTATTGACAAAAAAAAATTCCTGCCAGATGGGAGATTTAAATGTGCCTACCGCGGTGCGTTGGCACGAATGGCCATTACATCTAAAACCACACCAACCCAAACATTTTTTAATATAGAAATGCCAGGAATATTCGAGAATTGGATTCTATGACGGCCACCACTTCAAAACAACCCCAGCCCAAATATTTTTTAATATAAAACAGATGAAACCTTAAACAGATGCGGAGAAAAGGTCTCCATGAGGCTCGATTCTATGAATAGTATGATAAGGAGTTCTCAAAAGAGTTCTTTTGGAATCTTGAAACTCAAACTGTATTTAAAATTGAGTTCCAATACGCCACCATGCTTTGCTCTGGGTTGTGCTTAAAGTGTGAAGATTTTGTAAAATGTCGTTAACGAGATATATTTTTTTTAAAATATTAAGAAAACTGAGTTCTTGAAAAACGAGATTTTGGAACGTCCAATAATAATTTAGGTTCTGCTGAACTGATCAATAACGTCGTCATAAATTTCAGTTTTTGACCATTTTTCTAAAAAGCGCATTTCTGAGAATGACCTCAACCTTAACCGTATTTAACATTTTTTACTTAATAAGAACAGAAATATACATTTAAGAGTTTCCGATCACTTATTTTTAAGAAATTTTCCAAATTGCACGAACTCGAGCTACACGAATTAAATATATTTAATTCGTGTAGTTACAAAAGTAATTGTTCACGTGTGCTCGTGTGCATGGGCTCTCGAATTCAGGTTTTATGACTTACACGTATTCAAGCATCATTGAAACTATTTTGACTCCTTTTGAATGAATAAGTGATACTTTGGCAAATATTTCGATCAACTGCAATTTGCATCATTATGACTTCTTGAGGCGACATAGGCTTCAAACGGTAGCTATAGGGACTTATGGATATAGATAACAAAAAAATCCATGAGTTATAGATACAAATATAGAATTTATCCAAGATATTATACACATTTATAGCATCAAGAAGTCCCAATGACGCAAATTGCAGCAGGTCGAACCAATTGGCTAAGAGATAATTTATTCATCCTACCGCAGACGAAATAGTTTCAACGACTCTTCAAATCTATTAACTAAGACTGTTCGAGTTCGTGTTTTCATAACCTGAGTTCGAACTTCTACAAGAATGAGCCGTAGGCCTACCTATTAATGTAATTTATTCCTAATAACGTGATTTCTTTGGCTTATGCGGTCTTCCGTCTGTAAGTCAATACTGACAAAAACGACACAAAATGTTTAAACTTTTTAGCTCAGCGAGATGAGGCGTATTTTTGACTTATAGCTCTTAGAAATGCGACTACCTAGTTTATTGAGTCTTGAACCTAACGGCCTTATAGAAATAAAAACTGTTGTCTCTTGCTGCATCCTGTTGTGTATTTTTCTAAAACACCAACGAAAGGAAAATTTTCATCTTGAATATGAACTGAATGAAAACTAAACATTATTGCAAGAATACGAATTAATTCTGTGAAGTTTTTTTTTAGTTCAGCCAGTTTAGTTTACCAATTTTATTGAATTAAATGCCAGGAAGATTTAATAATCATAAAACAGCTTTACATGAGCTTTTAATCAAATCCAGATAATACGAAGGATAAACCAATATTTCAATCTCAACACTAATGCTGTTGCAGTTAGAAATATGCTACGCAGGGCTAGCGAGGACCTATGCTTGAGTCTAAAGAAATAAAAAAAGAACGCTTAAGTCCTCATCAAAAGTGAAAAATATTCTTTGAACTAAAAACTTAAAGACTGACACGTTACGCCAAGAAGACGGTTATCTTCCAAGAAACCTTAAAACATAAAACAGTGATTTGAGAATCATACCAATTATGAAACATAACTTCTGGGTAAATTATATATTATATATATATATTATTATATATAATTTCTCCCGTCCCTCTATCTAGAATTTTTGCTTGAGTCTAAAGATAGGTTCTTTCGTCCTTTTCAACAAATATACCAAACTTAAAACTCGTCAAAGAACACTTAAGTCCTCATCAATAGTGAAAATTATTATTTGAACTAATCGGTCCAAAATTAAGAATGACACGTTACCTCAAGAAGACCGTTATACTTAAACCGTAAAAAATAAATTGAATTATTTTATAACTTTCCTTACTTTTAGGTCAAAAACAAAAAACAAATAAATGCGAAATGGACATTTTGCTGTCCTTAATTGAAGGAAAAAGAGACATTGCCTGTGGCGTTCACAAAAAAGGAACCAGCTTAATGCAGCTGGTCCGCCTTTGAAACCTTGAATATATAAATATTTCACTGTTCCTGATTGAAAGCAAGAAGGTGGAAGTGCAAGAAAGTATGTTTCATTTCCCAACACAGCGCAGACTGTCGAGACAGTGGCGAAATTTGTGCTTTAATTGTATAAAACTTTATCTATCAACCGCGGTAAATTCAAATTCCCATTCCCATATATTTACTCGTGGGAGATTCATGATGGAAGAATTTTGTTCATGGGAGAATGAACATTTTTGGAAGCTGAATCTCGAGCGAGTTTTTACAAATTTGCAATATATTTACAAAACTTAAAATTCGTCAAAGAAACTTAAAATTTATCAAAATTGAAAAATATTCTTAACACGAAGAAGATAGTTATAACACCACGAATATAGTTATACATGCAGATTGTAAAACAGTGATTTGAAAATGTATTTTTGGAGTTGATCTGATTTTGGTTAAAACATTAATAAAGTTATAAGCAAATGTCATAAAGAAAAATATCAAACCTCAAAGTAACAAAACAATTTAATTTTCTTGTTAAGAACAACATATAGAAAGATATGTTTATTTGAATATCCATTAAAAATCCCGAAAATGTTTATGAACACATGTTCAAGGAAGAAACATATTGGAAATTAAGGTTCGAAAAATACTACGAAAGAGCTGCATTTGAAAGTTTTAGTTCTATTCAATTCCTATTAACCAAAAAAAAATGTAAACCCAAAAAAATGAAAAGCTGTGCAGATTTGATTTGCCTTTATGTCATAACAGTACAGAAGTTGGGCAATAAAATAGAACGTAAGTCAAGAGCGCATGGAATACATTCCGCTAACCCTGTGTCCTTTCAGAAAACTCTGAATAAATAAAAAATCAAACCGTGCATAAAATGTTTAAACTGTCATTGAATAATATTTTTTGTAAGATTATTATTTGCCATAATCTCAACTATTGCACTATTTTAAGTTTTTTATGTTATTTTTATTGTTCCAAATTTTATTTTTTTTGCAGATTATTTGTTTCCAATCTCTTCGAATAAGCCTGACAGATAGAACTATCTTTAATATATGCTCTACGTATGTCTACGCAATTTGATACAGAGCACATAGAGTGACATTGAAAGCACTATCGTTGTTCTAGGAGTGTAATAAAAAATTCGATCAATCTGGTCTTAACGAACTGGACAATCTTTTAACTCATGATCTGAACAAAATAAAAATCACGAAAAAGTTTTTTTCAGAGTATGTGTTTGCTCTGCTCTTAACAAATAAATGAAAACGCTTTATATAAAATTTGAATAATGTCGACTTTCTTCAAACCCTTCCACTCATTCTTCGGTTGTATAATAGCTGTATTACAGTTGGAAGTAGCTTTTCTTTCTACATAATTTCTAATAAACATTTTATGACAAAAACATCTAACGACTTGCAAAAACGAACACATCGAGAGTAATCCTTTTGCAATTTTTTCAAAATTGTTCAACTAGTTACAAAAATCTACAAACAGCATCACATAGCTCAGCATTAAAAACAAACACAGAGAATTATTTAAACTTTACATAATTTAATTAATTTTAAATAAATAAATTAATGTTCAGCTTTATTATTTAGCGGCTTTTGTTTTGTATTGTTTTCATTGTACATTTATTCTTGCTGTTTTGCTAAGAAATTAAGTAGAGAAATAAACTAACTAAGATATAAAGGCTACATTTAAGAGTCTATAGCATAATTTGTAAATTTACTGTTTTGTAAATTACAAAACAAAAAAAAAAATATATTTATATATTTATATTTAAATGTATAACTTAAATGGGCTAAAAAAACTTATTGTTACATTACAGCATCGAAAAATTACTAAGCTAACTAATAAAGTATACATACTTAGGATGGGTTGGAGGGGTTAGGGGAAGAGGCATGTACTTAAAATAATATATTGCTTGCTAAATTTCGTGTGTACTATACAAATTTATAATTTATATGATATACTAATTTGATTTGTTTAATTGATTTTGAATAAATAAATAAGCATTCAACATAATAGCAAAAGGGTTATAATTCTAAAAAGACAGACATGAGCTTGTTTGGATTTTGAAAATATCAAGTGAATTTTTCGACTGAAAGTACCTTGAAGATTTTATAATCATTTCAGGCACAGTTTGAAATATTTATGAATATGCAGCACACCGTTAAACTCTCGCCTCAATTTTGTCTCAATCGATTCAATTCTGCGTGCTCACATTAAATTATGAAATCAATATTTGTTGCTGGCTTGAAAAAGCAATTTTAGCAGGATTTTTCTCAAAAAAAATGTTGTTTTGAATTTATTTTTCGATATTTATAATATCACTTACTGGCAACGATTTTTTTTGCAGCCTTATTTTTGACTCTTAAATAATGCTTATTTCTGAGGTTTTTCGCACACAAATAGTTTCTTTTTGGTCTTATTTTTTAAAGAAAATTAATGTTTATTTTTGAGTTTTATAATTTCAATCAAAAATAACCATTTTTTTGAGATATACAACCATATATTTAAGTTTAAATTCACGCTCCTAACGGTTTTTTTTTTTTTTTTAATTTCTGTTTTAATATCAGTCGGTCTTTCCTAGCCAGCTTTTGCCTGGCATATTTAAACAAATAGCAACCTTTTTTTCAAAAATTTTTGCTTAAAATAAGCATTATTTTGTCTTTAAAAATAAGACTGCTATGGACAAGATCAAAACCTATTCAAACCTCAATAAGAAAACAATTATTGCGCGAAAAAACTCAAACTTTAAAAAAAAACCGTTACTAGTGAAGGAAATAATCAATCACAATTAATGAAACAAGTATCACATTGAAACACTGAAAGTACTTCTGGAGCTTCTAAAATATTAATTTTTTTTTTTCATTAATAATCTTTCCTGTCTCTAACTAATGATTTCTGATCCTTTAAAAAACGCGAGCTAAAGGTTTTACATCAACAAAAACAGAGGCGAATTTTAGTCAAAACCGGGTATGTGTTTAGGTGGTTTAATGCAAAACAAAATGTAGCTAATGTATGCATTTGTTATATAGTAGGAGAAGAAGTATGAGTAGTTGTTGTAATAGTATTATTATTATTATTTATTTACATCAGTCGCTGACCTGCGCCGTTTCTGTTGGTTTGCGGCTGCTGCAGCTATTGCATTGATTGTACGCTGGCTTAAGTTTCCTGCTGCCGTGCGTCCAGTTATTTGTATATGTTGTTGTTGTTGTTGTTGTTGTTGTTGTTGTTGTTGTTGTTGTTGCTGCAATTGTTGACCAATTATAACTGTTTGCTGCTGCTGGTGGTTTTGTGGAGTTGTTTGGGATGCTGCCGATTGCTGTTGATGTTGCTGCTGTTGTTGTTGTTGTTGCTGCTGTTGTTGTTGTTGTTGTTGTTGCTGCTGCTGTTGTTGTGTTATTGCTGTTGACGTAACTTGATTGAGTACACGCTGTTGCTGCTGTCCTTTAATTGCTTTCAGTGTCAATTTTTGCGTTGTCATCACAATGGGCGTGGCAGTTATATTAGCTGTTGTTGTTATTGCATTTACGCTTTGCGCTACAATAAAGAAAAAATTAAAAACATAATATTTAATTTTCAATCTTTGTTTTTGAAAGTTTTATTTTGTATTCACCATTAATAGGAGTCGCCGCTATTTTTAACGTAGAGCCAGCAATACTACGCGGTGTTGTTATCAATTGTCTGCTCCCAATTTGTTTTGCGCTTACAACTTGTATATTACGCGCTCGTTGCTGCAGCGTACCGACCAGTTGCATTGTTGGATTTGTTATCGCATTACCTGTGCTTACAACACCAGCGCCACTTGCACCACCTACATTTATCGTTTGTTGCGTTATAACAGCACCACCTGCTGATGTCGTCGTTTGATTGCCAGCATTTCCAGCGCTCGTTCCTACGGTTATCACCTGTTGCTGCTTTTGATGATGTTGCTGCTGCTGCTGTTGACCAGGACCACTATTAACAACATTACCAACAACACCACCACCTGAGGTACGGATTGTTTGAGGATTTAAACTTTTTACACCGGAAGCGACAAATTGAGCTGCAAGAGGGTAATTTCGAGGGTTTTGTTTTACGGTTATGTTTTTGTTATTATGTGCTTAATGAATTTTTTTTGTTAGTTAAGAATGTTGAATTTCGTTGCAAAAATTAAGAATTCCAAATAATATCAGATGCTGACAGATGGGATGGAAGGGAGTGAAAGGAATGTGGAAAGGATTCGGAGTTATTATATGTGTGTGTTTTTCACTATTACAAAAAAGTGCATATAAAATAAGGCGGAACGATAGTGCTTTTGATGCTCTCAAGCTTAAATGGAAAACACAAAGCAAATAGGAACATAAAATTACAAATGTCGGGGGGAGAGACGGTCAGGTCGAAGTGAAAATAAAAACAAAATAAAATATAAGAAACACAGCAAAAGTTTGTGTATGGATATTTAAATTTATTTCTTTAAGGAAAGTAGGAAAATTTAAAAACAATTAAAACAGATTATTGAGAATTTAGTCCAAGTTATGTGCAATACTAGATTTCATTGGATAGAAAAATAATAATATTATTTATGACCTTTGATTGGTACACTTAATTCTTTGGTATATGGCAATTTTCTAAAAACCTTTATTTAAAATTTTAAAGTTTAAAATAATATTAAGAACTAGATTTAAACACTTATACTTTAAAAAAAGTATACATTTTTAAAATGATTTTATTGTCTTAATAAATCAAAGAAAAACAAACGACACACTATAAAATAGACATTCTACTAAACAAAAAGGGAATAAGTTTTGTGCTGATGAACAAAAATACATCAGAAGAAGTAATAATATATCTTAGAGCAAGACGGAAGTGGTTTTTAATTTTTTTCAAAGTCTGTTCGGATTTCTGAGTCGGAAAAATTGAGATACATGACGACAGGAATGAGATTCGAACATTTTTCGAAAAGATATTATGCCTGGCCGGAAGAATGCATTCCAGATGATAGGAACCTCAGTTTACTCTGCCCAATCCATAAGAAAGGCGATCTCATCAATTACGCCAACTACCGTAGTTAAATCCTTTTTAAAATCGCATACAAGGTATTGTCGACCGTATTATGTGAAAGACTGAAGCCTATTGTCAACCAACTGATTGGACCTTTTCAGTGTGACTTCAGACCTGGAAAGTCTACCATCGAGCAGATATTTACGTTACGACAAATCTTGGAGAAGACCCTAGAGAAACAAATCGACACACACCATCTTTTTGTTGTTTACAAAGCCGCATTCGACAGTCCGATAAGGAGTCACCTATATTTCACCATGTCTGAATTTGGTATTCCTGCAAAGTTAATAAGTTTATGCAGAATGACACTAAGCAACACTAGCAGCGCAGTCTTAATTGGGAAGGATCTCTGCCTTCATCTGAGCAGCTGATCTTAAGCGCAGTGGCACAATATTCTATAAGAGTGTTATGCTGCTGGTGTATGCTAATGATATTGGCATCGTTGATCATAATACGCGCAAAGTCAGAGGAGTATTCTCTAGGCTGGAAAAACAGTCGAGTCGAATGGGTCTTGCAGTGAACGCAGATAAAACGAAGTATCAAACAGTCCCAGCGTTTTGGTAACCACGTCACTGTTGACAACACCCTCTTTGAAGTTGTTAAGGACTTCGTTTATCTGGGATCCAATATAAATTCCTCAAATTATATCACTATTGAGATTAAACGAAGGATAACTCTTGCCAACAGGTGTTAATTGAGAAGCAGAGCTCCCTCTCGACGAACAAAAATGACACTCTATAAGTCAATAATCATGCCCGTGCTACTATACGCATCACAAACCTGGACATTGAGCAACACTGATTAAAGGACTTTGGGAGCGTTCGAGAGAAAAATCCTTCGTAAGATCTATGGTCGTCTAATTTGCGTCAATGGCGAGTACAGAATGGAATCACGAGCTATATGAGCTATATGCCGACATCGATATATTCAAGCGTATTAAAATTGAGCAGTTTTGCTGGCTAGGTCATGTCGAGAGAATGAACGACGATGTTCCAGCGAAAAATTTATTTGATTCGACACGCAGCGGCGGTCAACGCAGATGTGGAAAAAAAGTTTCTTGGAATATGAAAAAAAGGCATCATATTTAGAGAAAAATGGTATAGATTTAGCATGGAGCTAAATGTATCTTATGAATGCTTTACTCTATATGTGATCCTAAAATTCCCTAAAAATGATAAAAAGCTTCCATGAAAAAGAGAAATATATCGTTCTTAGAGAAGACTTTTTATTTTGAGAAAAGAAGAAATGTTTCTTCCAAAATGTGAAAATTTATTCTTATTGAAGAAAATTTTATTTGAAAAAGAGAAAATTGCTATTATTGAAAATAGAGAAATTTTTTATAGCAACAAAGTAAGTAAGTAAATGAAAACAATTTTCATAGTTTTTAATTACTTCGAACCTTGTTTTTTTAACTTAAATTTTGTTTTAGCGACAATCCCATAATTTCGTGAATTATATTTCAAATAGTACCAACAACAAATGAAAATTTATATTTTTACTAAACCTGGGTAAAATTTCCTATGAATTGCATCAATTTTCATTGATAACAAACTTGGCGGTTTGAGAATCATTCGACTTTTTGGAAGTATTCTTGAGCTTCTTCGGCTTTTAGACTAATGCTACCTTTCTTTGCAGAGCAGATCCAATCCTGTGTTTATTTACGAAGCACTTAACAACGCAATAAGTCGTACTTTTCTTGGCAAAGTCAATAATGCTCAGTAAGGTTTGCCTTTTCACAAACGTCCATTTTATGGTCGTTATAATCGACCCACCGAACAGGCTATTCAAGGTATTGTGATCAAATTTCGATCCAGTTTCACTAAATCCACCATCTCGGTTACGGAGTGTGTACAAATTAGGATATTGCTGCTGTATCGGACTGTTTTAATGAAGATCGCGATATGTCAATTCATCACAGTTCTCAAGAATTGAGAACTTGTGTTATTTGTTATAAAAAAATACAAAAGACTGCTGTTACAATAACTGAAGCCGGGTGACTGACCCCAACGTCGTTTGTTTGGTGAATATGGTCGGGTCTTAGAAAAGTTGAATGAAGATCTACTTTTTTAACGAACAATTGTCTTCAGTGACGAAGCTCTTTTTGGGCTACAATGGGTACGTCAACAAACATAATTGCCTAATTTGGTCTAAAGCAGTGATGCTACAAGAGATTTTTAAAGTGTACCTTTTTAATTAAGAAAAACGTACTTTTTTAACCAAAAACGTACCTTTTTGAAAATTAATTCTAAAAATAAAATAAAGCGCTATATCAGCTTAAAATCAGCTTTAATAATAAAATTTTTTTAATATAGTTTAACTACTTTATTGCGAAAATTTGATTTAATGAGCTTAAATTCCATAGCATACGCACATACATTTCATATGTAAGGCAAGCAATTAAGAAAATAATGGACTTATGGATATATAAAATAGAAAATTTTTCAAACCAAAAAATGCACCTTTTAAAAAAAAGGCGTACTTTCGTACTGACGGTACTGAAAGTGTACACCAAAAGGTACAATTCTACCGCTTGTAGCATCACTGGTCTGAAGAACAGCTAGAGCTGCTAATGCACTGTTTGGTGCGGTTTCATTGAACCGTTCATTGGTTTCAACCAGACGGTACCATGTGTCACACGGTACGCGATGCCATGGACCTATTGAGAGGCGAGTTTGGTTAGCAATTAATCTCACATTTTGATCATGCGATTAAATCAATTTTTTGTGGGGCTACGTGAAGTCAAGAGTACAGGGACAAGCCAGCCATAATTGCAGCACTGGAATAAAACATTACAGCTGCCATTAGTGAGATATCGGCCGAAAATATAAAAAAAAGTTGCCAAAATGGACCACCAGTTTACGGATGGGCCCACCTCAGTCGTAGCCGCGGGCAACATTAACATGAAATAATCTTTAAAACGTAAATGGCAGACATTAATGTATCGCTCCAAATAAATATATCATTCACTATTGCAAATTTTTTGTTTTTTTTTTAATTTTAAAAAACCAAGCGCTTAAAAAATCACCAATGCGGGTCGCATTCAAAATAATTAAGTAGCAGATGATATAACATTTTGAAATTCACCTCGAATATTGCAGTCGTCGTCAATCGGTACGTTCTGGAAACTTAAAGAGCGGAAAGTGATACATGCAACATGTTGACAACACGGTTATTGTTCTTCTGAACGTTTATTTTCATTTTCTGTAAAACATTTTCTAAAATTGACTTAATTGTGCGCAAAAATTCAAATATATATGAAAAATATTTGCATTATAAACTTATCACTTTCAAATATGTCAAACTTTGTGAATATGTCAAATTGAAAATTACAACATGTTAAATCAATATAGCGGAAAAATAAAGCGCTCGGAAAAACATGTTGTGAGTATTGGAAACTGATACTTGCCGTTCAAAAGACTTTAAGTCAGCAGTTGCGCAACAGTTGCGAACAATTTAGTTTCGAGAACTCATCCAACTTACCCAATGTCTTTGGTGATAAACAACAAATGTATATTGTGTGCATATTTTCAGGTTGAATTTTTTTCGCATAATAAAAGCACTGTACTGCACGAATGCTTGAATGAACTGTTTGAGCGATATTAGGTTTGGAAGCGAACGCTTGTCTTTTATGTATTAGAAAGATTAATGTTTGTTGATAGTTTTTCTTGACTTACACATGGATTTGAATTATATCTCATTGGATTAATATCAAAACTTGTTGTGATGCTTCAAGAAACCTACTACATACGTAATATAAAGTGCATTTCATAATCACAAGAAATTTTAAGTAATTAACTTTGATTATAAATTTATATCAGTTTATATATATATAACAGCTCACATCGCACCATAGAACCGTTATCTTTCTATTGTCGATTACTCTTTAGCTGCACTTTTCGTTGTTTCAATAGACCAAGTCGAAAATTAGTTTCTTTTAAGTCTAGAAGTAATTATCACATGTTTTTTTGATATTGAATTCAAATTAAAATCAATTTTTAACATAATGCCGGGGGGTATTGTATTGTCGAATGAAGACCATGGCAAAATATTGGCATACAACGAGTCTGTACTAACAATATCGGAAATTTCGAAAAAAATTAAAAGAAGTCGATGCGCCGCTCGAAATTATTTACGAAATCCAAATAATTATTATCTTTTGAAGCCAGTTGGTAGAAAACTAGTTTGCCACGGCACAAAGATGCGCGTCTTCGATTTGCAGAAGAATATGCTTACACCGATTGGGACACTCGGTCCCAATCGATTTAAACTTAAAACAACATATTTGACAATTAAGACTATTCTCTTTGAAGACAGTTGGTAGAAAACTAGAGTGCCTGACCGAGAACAGAGGTTAGTTCTCAGAAAAAGTTCCAACTAGACCAAGTCATGCGCTAAATAAGCCGCCGCCGTGCACAATAAAATATCCAAAACCACAATTTGGCAAACTTGGGACACTCGGTCCCAATCGATTTAAACTTAAAACAACATATTTGACAATTAAGACTATTCTCTCAAAATAGTACATTGTTGCCAATATTATTAGCCAAAATATTTAAAAAAATCATGTATCTTATGATTATGAAATGCACTTTACATAAAAATAGTAGGTACAATAGTAGTACAATTAAGACCGAAAGTAGGCTCTTAAAAGTAATTTTGCTGGAATATGTATATGAGGTGAGTCCGGATACATTCTCTTTGTATTTTAAATAATTAAAAGTATCAAGGAGGTTTAATTTATATATTGTGTCGCTTGCATTGTTTTCTTACTTGGACTAAATTGTTAGAATCGCTTTAATTTCATTGTTTGTTTTTTTCTTTTCAAAACTAGTTAAAGTCAAACTAATTTTACTTACCAATTGGCAAGGATAGCATTGTCGTTGTTGTCCCACTTCCACTATTTCCACCTGACGTCGAATTTCCACTAGAACCACCACTAGTGCTGCCCGTTGAGGTAGTATTTATTGTCGCTCCCGTTGCACTATTGGTCAGAACAACCGTTTGAGTGCCAGCAGTTGTTGCTGAGCCAGCGTGTAAATTTACAATGTTGGCTGTTTGTGGTACATGAGACTGTTGTTGTTGTTGTATGTGGTGATGTTGCTGCTGTACAATATGTTGGTGTTGTTGAGTTGCAGATGAAACAGGAACTGATACCAAGAGACTTCGCTGAGTTGTTTGCTGCTGACCAACATTGTTACCGCTGCCAGTACCAGCAATATTTTGTAAAACAGAAACTGTTGCTGTATTTTGCTGCTGTTGCTGTTGTTGTTGTTGTTGCTGCTGCTGCTGCACTGCAGCTTGTAGACTACTCCCTGAAAGCTGCAGTAAAATAGGCTGCGAAAAGCCAGGTCTTTGAACTTGCACATTTTGTAGGCCTGGAAAATTGGCCATGGCACCTTGCAATGTCGAAAAGTTGATGCCTTGTAGATTGAGCGTAGCAGTTGTGGTATTGTTACCACTTAGTTGTTGTTGCTGCTGATTGTGTGGCGATGGGGATGGTTGCGGGTGTGGACTAGACATTGGCGAAATTGAAGAGGTGGCGGAAGCAACTGATGCAACACCACCAGCTGGTGATTGAACGCTGTGTGGTATCTGAGCTGCTGTTATTTGCTGCACAAGTGCTTTGGTGAGAAATTGTTGTTGCTGGGACTGTGTCTGGTGGTGTGGAGACATATTTGGAATTGAGCCACTTCCACTTTGCACCGTAGCAACTCCAACAATATTCGTTGCGCCGCTGTTGAGTCTTTCGAGCAGCACCTGATTAGACTGCGAGATCGCCGAGGATTGGGAGTGTTCGGAACCCGAAGGCGATGGCGAGGCATTCGCTAGTAAGGCGTTCAAACTTGTTGGCGCATTGCTAGCTGATGTGGCTTGAGGCATGGCAAAACCACTAGCATTTGAGGCATTTGAATCACTGCTTGGCGAAGGTGCCGCGACTCCAACAACAATAGATGCGTTTCCGCCACCACTCGCGCTGACATGATTTAGTGATGAAGCTGTTGAGTCGCGGCGCAATGCATTGGCCAGCACACGTTGCTGCTGCTGCTGTTGTATGCCGCTGTTTAGTATTTTTATGCTACCTCCTCCTCCAGCTCCACCCGTACTAACTGTATATCCGAAGTTGGCAGCATTTGTCATAATTGCAGGTGGAGATGCTAATTGCGATGCTAATGCTGACATGGATACGCGCACGCTCTGTTGAGTTGATTGTTGTTGTTGCTGCTGCAGAGAATCTTGGCTCTGATTTAAATTGACAGCAATGAGATTGCCAGCGGCATTTGTGCGAAATGTAGCTGTTGTGGCACCGCCCCCAATATTAGGATTGTTACTGCTGACAATATTTATTTTTCGCAGTTGAGGATTTAGTAGATTCTGAAGAACCTCGTTTTGTTGCTTGCGTTGTTGTTGCTGCGGTGGCGGCGGTTGAGGAGGTGTTGCTTGTACGAAAGAATCGGCAGTAACAATATTTTGCTGTTGATGCTGTTGTTGTTGTTGTTGCGGTGGATGTTGTACTAGTGAAACTGTTTGCTGTTGACCAGTCGATGTTGTAAATGTTCCACTGGCAACGGGAGTGCTAGTCATGGCAGCAGGTGCACTGTTCAACAGGCTTAATATTGAAGCGTTGCTGGAATTTTTTAATTGCGTGGCAGTAGTTTGTGTGTTGTTGTTGCTGCTCAAAACATTGCTGCTCGCATTGTTTGCTATAAGAAAAGGAAGATTTAAGTGTTATATTCTATGAATTTTAAATGTGTTAAATTGTTTACCATGCTGTTGATTTTGTAGCTGCTGTTGTTGCTGATGCTGCTGTTGTTGCTGTTGCAATTGATTTGCAGTGTTCATAATGCTCGTGACAATTGCACTAATTGCTGGATTTGTATGCAAGGTTGTATTGGCAGCGTTTGACTTCTGCTGTTGTTGCAGTACGTGTTGCTGCTGTTGATGTTGATGTTGTTGGCTGGTGGGAATGGGTGCCGCTTTAAGCTGCGCTTGCTAAAATAAGAATTTTATAATTATATACTGTTTTTGATCACTAGAAGTATAGCTGCTCACCAAAATCGGCACATTGGATGTCAACTGAGAACGCAATGCAGAATTGGCAGCATTAATTTGAGTTGCTGATATCACTTGTGCTTTTTGCAGTGTCTGTTGTTGTTGCTGCTGATGCTGCTGCTGTTGTATGACATTTGTAGGTTGTATTGTTATGCTAGCATGCTGAAGATGTGGTTGTTGTTGCTGTTGTGACTGCTGCTGTTGCTGTGGCTGTTGAACTAGCACTAGAGAACCGTTGCTGAGACTGAGCTGATGCGTGGTAGTGTTGCCGCCAGCACCAACTTGGTGCAATTGTATGTGCTGTGTGGGAACAGCACTACCAGCAACATTACCAGTTGCACCACTTGATACATTCGTTGTTTGTAACTGTACTGTAGAACCATTGGCATCTATAAATTGAGTAACTTGGGCTTGCTGCTGTTGCTGTTGTTGTTGCTGTTGTTGTTGTTGCTGTTGATGTTGGCGCAACACTTGTTGCACAGCAGCAGCATTGCTGGATGTTATGCCAACAATATTAATATTTTTCGTTGTGTTATTGGCAGGTGCGATAGTTAAATGTTGCTGGTTGTTAGTTGCAGACTGCGGCTGTAAGATGTGTTGTTGCTGTCCGCTTGGCCCAACTACAACCACATGCTGTGTTATTTGTTGCTGCTGCTGTTGTGGCTGTGGCAGTTGTTGCGTCGCTGTTACATTAACAACTTGCTGCTGCTGCAGCTGTTGTTGTTGCTGTTGCTGTTGTTGTTGTTGTTGCTGCTGCTGCTGCGCAACTAAAACTGCAGCTTGTCTTTGCTGCTGCTGCTGCAGTTGTTGCTGCTGTTGTTGTTGCTGCTGTTGCAGTAAGAGTGCCTGTTGCTGCTCCGGCGTAATGCCTGTATGCGTTATCTTTGGAGCGTGACCGGGTACATAGTGGGTTATTTTAACGGCTTTGCGTCCCTCTTCGGTGAAAATCTCTGTGAACTGCTGTATATACCGATTTGCGTGAGTGCGTGTTCCAAGCGAAAATTTACAGGATTCGCCATTGCGTTCACCTTCGCGATAATCTCGATCGACATATAGCTCACCAAGGTACTCAGAATTAGAGGGACGCTGAAATATCGACAACTTAATGTGATAGATAACGCGACGCCCTTCGTTGTCTTCACGCTCTGTCTCCAAGACACGCTCCTCTATCAACTGCGGCTGACAATCAGTTGTTTCCGGTGGCTGTTTGTACGTTTTGGCATATTTCTCAACATTTGCTAGATGGTTTTCAGGCATTTTCATATTCGGCGGGTAGTCAAGCTTAGGCGATCTTATTGGGCGTATAACATCACGTGGTCTACGCGGTACTTTTGATGAGAAGGATGTCAGCATAGCTGCTACCAAGGGGTTGCTACCACTAGCGCCTGTTGAGCCGCTAGCAGCGGTTGAGCCCGATGCATAAGCTAAGCCACCAGTAGCAGTGCGCGGCCGTTGCCGTAGTCGTGTCAAATAGTCACACAACTCCAATCCGTAGTTGTGCGTAAACTGATCAATTTTCCGCTTACGATTTATAGAGATTTGGGTAAACTTCTTCATTTGGCGTCGCATTTCATGCGTGTTAAACATTTGTCGCTGGTGTTGAGCATTGATGGCAAAACGTCCTATGCTGGGATCAGGGTCTAAGCACAAAGGCTCTGCGGTTGCCAACACAATTTGACTTTCCATAGCGAGTTTATCTTCAGCAGAGCAAAACGATTGGGACGCTGAAGTTGTATGAGCGGATGTTGATGATGATGCTGTCGAGCTACCGTTTAAGTGCGCCGTCGAAGCTAGATGTTGCACATCCGTATAGAGCGTAGCATTGGTGGGCTTGAGCAGCACATGCTTGATATCACAGGTATTTGTAGAAATCGCAAACGTTTGCCGAAAATCTCGTATTTGACAAATAATGCTGCCGGCATAGAAAACATTCGGTTTGCGATACGTTTGAGCTGGTTCACTTTCATCACCAGCGGCTAACGTCAGGGAAGGTGCAGTCAACAAGTCCATTAGAAATTCAGGCACAACCTCACGATCGATACACTGTAGCAGGTTATCAAATTCGTATGGCCAACGCATTACTTCGATCAAATTGTATTCGTCTTCTACAGATACTGACGTTTTTAGTTGATGCTGTTTTATATCCGATAAACTGCTGCCACCAACGCCACCATCATTGAGTTTACTGGATTGCAGGTCTGCTGCTATTGAGACTGAATTACTTATACTATGTTGTTGCTGCGGCTGTTTATTACTGCGACTAGAAGAACTTTTATGTATAGCTGTTGAGGTGGAAGAGAAGGATGTCGATGTTGACGATGATGTTGTGGTAGCTGTTGTTGCTAAACTATTGCTATTATCTAAGATCTCGCCAGCACCAAGGCCAGTTGTTGCTGCTGTTGCTAAAGATGACGATGATGTCTGCCTATCGTCGTAGTGAAGCGCCAGCGCATATCCTTTATTTCCAGGATACAAGTTTACAACAATTGTATTCAATTTTTCGCTATGGACTAGTCGCTCGAGTATAAAGGAACGTGTACGCTGTTTAATCTGCAAACAAATTTGACATCTTTACTATATATATATATATATACATATTTTTTTAAACTTTATTTTAAGAGCGTAGACAAAGTTTATTCGTTTATAAAAACCCAAATATTTAAAAAAAAAAAATGCTTTCCACTCAGAAACTTACTATCCTAACGATAATTGAGCCCTTTATTTTGAAAGTGGCATAAGCCACTAATTACAACACAGTGCTTAATTTTCTTCCTTTTTTTTCCTAATATGAATCAGACCACTGTGAGATGAAAATTTGAGGGGAAAGAAATGTTATGCGTTTTGGGTAAGAACTCTATTTCAAAGTGAATTGGCATGCTAAGCACCAATTTAATGCATCATTTTTAATAGATTGCAAAATATGTTGTCTTCAGTTCATGAGTTCAATTCGTTAGTGAAGTTATCTTAAATCTATTTCCATTCACTGGCCAACAAATTAATAAAATGCTTAAAAGTGATGACTTCCTGACAACGCTGAATGAAAATTCCCGACAAATGTCTATTTTAAAAAAAACCTTGAGAAATCTTATTTTTTGGATGGTTTAAAAAATTAAAAAAGTAGTTCGTTTGATTTATGGCTATTCAGAAAATATTTTCAAGTGAATTCTGAAGCTCAGTGGGTAGCTCAAGCAAACTCAGTGTCTTATTTAGTGATGACGTTGTGAGTTTTTAGTATCAAAAATGCAAAAAAGAAAATTTGTCAGTTTTTTTTTATTTCAATACATTTTTGAGAATTTGGCGCTAATACTAGTAAAACCAAAATTTTAACAAGACTAGAAAGCAGAAAATATTTATATAAAACAATTTTGTAATATACAACGTTTTTAAACCGATCTAACAAGTATAAAATAATTTCTCCTAAAGTGTGGCTTTAAATTTTCCTAAAAACCTGGGCCATCACGTACAGTGTATCAAAAAAGTTTGGACAAAAGCAATGTTACTTCAAACACAAATCTAAATTTAAGCGGAAGAAGGAAAAATCCTTATCAAAAAAGTTTAGGCACACTTTGTGTGTGTTTCATATTGTTTTTTTACTTTATTTTTGAGCTTTAGTTATTTGTTAAAGGTTTTAACTAAGTGTTGATCTTGGTTTTGGTAAAGATTGAGCAAAATAAGAAGTGGAACAGAAATTACGGTTGACGTTTGTAAAATAATAATAAATGTTTACGAACTGAAAAATCCGTATCGCGAAACCGGTAAAGTAAAATAGTAAAGAGATCATATTCTAGTGAGCCTAATATCACAATTAATTATATAAATGCCGGTAAAGTAAAGAGCCGATCTGGTCGTGTCAAGACATTGCTTGCAGTTCCCCAAAACTCAAAAATTTAGCTGTTATATTGTGCCACGAAATACAGCAACGGTTTCGAAAAACTTTGATGCTCAAACGCTTCGCAATACACTTAATAAAGCTGAATATCCGGTACGAGTTTCTCGACGCAAGCTACATATTTAAACTTATAAAAAAGAAGAGGTTGGAGTTCCAAAAATTCTACGTAAATGAGCCGAATTAATTTCAGGATTGCATTATATTAAGTGATGGATCTAAATAAAATTTGTTTGCATCGTATGGCGATCAAAAAATTTAAAGAAACCCGAATAAAGAGCTGTAGGAAAATAAAATAATTAAAACAGTGAAATAGGTTGGCGGAAATCTTATGATTTAGGGATGTGTGGTGGCGTCTGGAGTCGGGAATCTCGTTTTTATTGATGAGAAAATGGATAAAAAACTTTGCTTAAATATTTTAAATAACCACTAGTAAAAACCTGTTGCCCGAATTCGAGCAATTCAATAAAAATTTAATGTTAGAAACATTATAGACGTTTAATATATGATATTCTATTCAAGAAGCTTTTTTCCTCAATAACGATATATTTAGTCACAATAATGATATAAAAGATCATTATCTGAATGCTTTGACTTAAAACGTATGATCTGACACTAAATTTTTAAATGTAACTGTCAAAATACGTAGATGGACTTATACTAATATTACTACTGAGACAAACATTATTACTATTCGAAAACATCGCAGCTTAACTTTTCAAGCTATAAAACATAACGTTATGTGTTGTTATGCTGCGCCTCAAAATTCAGTGATGTGTTTTTAGACAACTTTTCAGGACAGCAAAAAAACTGATTTATTCTCTGCGCTTCCAAATTTATTGCAATGTCATAATTTTGTATTTTTTGCTTTAAAATTCTAGAGATAAAAATTAAAAAAAAAACTTAAACTTCTTATTCCAGCACGAAGCGAGGATGCATACTTCCATTTTCAGACACATAACCGATATTTTTACGGGCATTTTGTTTTTACTATGATCGAATATTTAGAGCACATACCTGATTTTTCAAATTTGTAATTAAAAATTTTAAAAACTCTACAAGGAATTTATTGCAAAAATATTAAAAAAATGTCTCCAATGTGAGATAACGAAAAGCCGTTCAGCGCATAGTCGGACATTCAGTAGAGCTATTCAATTATGAAATAAAAAAAATCATAAAATATCACATACCTGATTTTTTAGGCGCAGCGACGACAATTAATTTTAATAAAAACGAAGTAAAAAATAGATTTAATACAAAAAAGTAAATAAAGTTTAAAGTCGGTCTAGCCCGACTATGGAACACCTTAAACCTCCCATAATATATAATTATATATTAAATTCTAAAACAAATAGACATAAATTCCTATCAAAATCCATGCATTCTATCTACCTATAGAATTAATACAGTATTAACTTATCTGGTTTATATGATAGGTGGGTGTGTTGGTGGGCAGATGACGCCCATTTTTTGCGCACACCTCAGTTTTGATATAAAATGCTCCCATACGAAGTTTCGTCTCTCTAGGTCAAATATGAACCTTTTAATAGTGTTTTTAATAATGTGGGTTGTGTTGGAGATGGGCGTGTTCATGGGCGGATGACGCCCATTTTGTGAACACATCTTATTTTTGGCACAATAATGTAACACACCAAGTTTTATCTTCGTATCTCATATATAAACTTCTATAGTTTTTGCCATAGTGGGTTGTATGGGAGGATGATAGGTGGGCGTGTTGGTGAGCAGATGGCACCCATATTTTGTACACAAGTCAGTTTTGATATGAAATGCACCCATACCAAGTTTTATCTCTCTAGGTCAAATATTAACCTTTAAATAGTGTTTTAATATTATGGGTTGTAAGGGAGGTGGGTGTGTTAATAAGCAGACCACGTCCATTTTTAGTGTACATCTGTGCTTTGATATACTGTGCTTTGTCATAAACATGTGTCAAATTTTATTTGTGTAGTTTATATACAACTCTATATACAGCGATTTTTATTTTATGATCGTATGGGAGGTGGTCGTGTTCGTGGGCTGGTGACGCCCATTTTGTGAGCACTCCTTAGTTTTGGTATAAAAAACACACATACCAAATTTGATCTTTCTATGACAAGCATAATCTTATTTATTGAGTTTTAAACTTTTTGGGTTGTATATGAGGTTGACGTGTCCGTGGTCGGATGACGTCAATTTTACAAAAACCATTTTTGTTTTGTTATAAAAAACATATGTGCCAAATTTAATCTCTGTAGTTTAAATAGAGGCTTATTTATTGTGTCTTAAATTTTTGGGTTGTATGGGTGGGCGTGTCCTTGAGTGGATGACACCTATTTTGTGTTGCAGACATCTTTGTGTTGATACAAAACACATACATACCTAATTTTATTGCTGTAGGCTAATTACGAGCTCATTTATGCAGTTTTAAATTTTTTAGTTATATGAGAGGCAGGCGTGTCCGTGGGCGGATTCCAAAAATATTCAATGGTGCAGATCCTTGGGTCTATGTGACCATGTGTATTAAGTTTCATCCAATTATCTCAACTCCTTCTTCTTATCCTGTGTTTACGGACAGCACACAGACGGACGGACGGACGGACATATGAATAGCTCGACTCACGATAAATATATATACTTTTCTATACCGGACTCGTTTCGTTCTATGGGTTACAAACGTTTGCACAAAGTTAATATACCCTGACCTTTCAGGTTTAGGGTATAAAAATAATACTAAAAGCCGCTTCAGATTATATGATAAAGCAAAAAACTTTTTGTACGCTTTTTTTGTCAGAGTTCTCAAAACATCTGACAGGTCATAGCATTTTCTTATAATTATGTTCGCACTATCAGAGACTTTCTATAAGAGAAAAATTAATTTTGGAAAATTTCATAATAGATACCAGTACTTTATTTAACTAATTTCATTGACTATTTCATGTAATTTTCCATCATTTTAAAGTGTTCGCATTAAAAAAATTAACAATTTTGGTTTGATTTCTCTGATTGAAATAGAAACAGTCCTAATGTCAAAAAAATCGTTTGCTTTGTTGTTTGAGAACTCTAACAACAGATAAAAATGTGTTCACATTATCTGAGCTTCATTGCTTGACAGATCATATGAAAAGTTGTATGATTTATCAGATAGTCTGAAGCGGCTTTAAGATATAATTAAGAAATTAATAAAAATACTTATAGAACACCTACAACATCGATTTATAACACATTTCGATGAAAATACGCCCTAAAAACCAAAAACATTTTTTTTTTTTTTGAAAACCGTTAAAAATTTGACTTGGAAATTGGAATTTTTGACTTTAGAACTGCATTTTTCGGACAATTGACATTTGGGAAATGCATAAAAGATAATTTTGGTTACAAATTTTTAGTTTTGAAAAAAAAAAAAAATCAAATTCGATAAAATAGCGGATTTTTGCACAAAAATTGTATTTCTGTTTTAAAAGGTTGGAAACCCCCTGAAGCGAAATCACAATTTTTAAATGTGGTTTACACATTTACAGCCTTAACCTGATTTAATGACATCTGAAGCGTTAAAATCGATATATTGGTCTGGGAGGAGTTGAAGTCACAAAAAAAAACCTTAGCCTATTAATTATATAGATTTGACACCCAGTGAGTGTTGGGCTAACTGGGAAGCAATCATGTTTGTTATCATTTTTTTTTTAGTTTGTTAACATTTAATAAGTGGTGACCGTGGCATGCAGGTTAAGTGTGTGCTCGGAGCCCGAGTTCGATCTCCAGTCGCGGCAAAAAGTTTTTTCAATAAAGACAATGGCAAACTTCAGAGAGTAAATAATGCCATGTAAAGCTTCGTGAGAACATGAACTTTAGCCGTTCGGAGTCGGCATAAAACATGTTGGTCCAGTTCTCGGTCAATTGAAATAAAATTGAAATAAAATTTTTGTTTGGTTTAAAATACAAAATAAAATGTTTATTTAATAAATGCTTATACTTTTCTTTTCTGCAAGTGTATTGGAAAAAGTTGTACTAAGAAATTTAAACTCATAATTGCTGTGTGCCTAAACTTTTTTGTTTCACTGTAAGTTAAGACCTAACTGTGAAATCAGCATTAACTCACTGAAATGACATGCTAACCCGAAAAACAATTTGTGTCCGTCCAAAAAGGGCGAAATAGTATCGTAGTTAGTCTGTATTATGCCATTAAAGTGTTAAAAAACGAGCGACTATATTCGGACACAATAAACCGATGAGTGCCCGTTCGTAATCTGTGCCTGCCCAAGGTGTTCCAAAACTATTACTTTTTTGGTGCAGAGGACGGATATTCACCGAGACGGGCACCGGACACTTATCACGTACTTTGTTGACACAATATATGAAATTGTTTCTCGGGTAAATTACTGATATTTTTTTTCGAAATGAAATATCAATTCATTCTATGAGTTCTCATCCTTAACTAAATAAAGTTAATTTTTTAAAGAAATAAATAGAACAATAACAAACAACAAAACAATTAATATTTCACTTGTGACAAATGTTTTTATAGATTTTTAAGGCCGTGAAATCCCAAGATATTGGTGTCCGATTGACGTCATAGCGGTCTGAGATAACGATTTCATTGTGTCTGCACCAAAGTGCTCAGGAACAAAAGTCTCGAGTATCGGACTCAATTTAATTGTTAAACGAATGCTACGACCAGTAACGAAAAACTACAAAGTTAATGAAGAAACGAATTGTCAATTTTTATTGCACGGAATGAAAACGAACATGACTACAGAAAAAATGCATATATTTAACCGAAAATAGTATCGTAACTGGCCTTAGTCTTAACTATAGTACACACAAAACAAACCCAACAAGTATCTTGAAATTCACCTGAAATAGTACCTTAGTTTGTCTGTTTTACGTCCAAAAATGTTTAAAAAACGAGCGACTATATCCAAGTGCTCGATTCGGTCTTAGTTCGTACACTGTGCCTGCCCAAGGTGTTCCAGAACTAGTTTTACTTTCGGTGCAGAGGTTGAACATTCACCCACAAAGGCATCGGACATATATCGGCTATATAATTGACACAAAATATGAAATTGTTTCTCAGCACCACTTAATTGAAACCAGAATTGTTACTTTTACATCCATGCAATGTAATTCATTCCATAAGAACTTGGTTATCGTTATTGACGGTTTTCGGTAGAATATTGCAAGATATACGGGCAAAACGTCAACCATTTTTTTTTATGAATTTTCAAAATTTATACGCGTTATGGGACACGATCAGAAATTTCCGATAATTTTGGGACACCCTGTATAAGTAATCCAAATTTCAAGGTGTCTCATGCCTTTACATATCATATGTTTTGAAATCCTACTTTTCAAATTTACTATAAAGCAAAAAAAGTAATGCTTTCTTGTATTAATTTATCGACGACTGGTCGTGATTTTACGCTTTAAATTTTTTACTTAAATTTTTTAGCATTATTCTAATCCAGCTAAATTGAAAAAGGAAAGCACCTCAACAGCGCGCTGTTAAAATTGCTATTATAAATTACAATTTAAAAATATGAATTCAGAACATAAACTAATACGAAGCATGAAATATTTTAAAAACTTAACATAACCCTAGAAAACTGACGTTAGTCGAATCAATCAACATCGTTTACATTGTGTAACATAGTTCGTTTTGTTTTATTTTTATAAATTTATTTTTTTTTTTTTTTTATATTTTAGAGTTACTTCTGCTCCACCAGCTGGAAGAATTATTTGGCCCAACGTAAGTTTACAGCGCCATCACCATAAATTTATTTTTAAAATAAAATAATAGCAAAGAGTAAAACTTTAGATTTCCTTTTGCTTAAAACATGTTAAAATAACAATACAATAAAATTTTGTTGACGTTTAATGCCTACCCAATAAACATTTATAAGAGCGCTCATATTTATGACTCTTAAAAGAGTGTATTATTATGAGGGTCAGTGGCGTAGATAGCTTTTGGTTCTGGGAAGGGTCCGGAAAAAAGTTAAATAAATATATACTTGTTAGCGTACCCATTAAGTGTACGGAACTTGCAAAAGTGACATTTTTTTACTCCCCGTGAACTTTCCTAGAGAATGGGTGTTAAAAATAAGATGTGCAAAAATAAACTTGATCTGGTGTACACAGAAAATTCAATCTCAGATAGTTTTGAATATCTACGCCATATCTATGATGAGGGTATTATATAAGCAGTTATGAGCGCTAATAATTTTGAGCCAGAAAAGACTATTATTTATGAACGTTCAATGAGCGCATATTATTATGAGTCCGAAAAGACTCTTATTTATGAACCTTTCATGAGCGCACATTATAAGACTCCAAAAAGACTCTTATTTATGAACCTTTTATGAGCGTACATAATAATGACTCAGAAAAAGCTCATATTTATGTTGGTTTTTGAAGCGCTCATAATTATCACTGACACACCATAGTTCAAAGAAACAACTTGTTCGATAAACAACTTTGTTTAATACAGAAAAGGGTCAATTATTTTTGTTTTCTTAAGAGTCACAAAAGACTCTAAAATATGACTCTTATAAGACTCTGAAAACATTCATAGTTCTGATTCTTAAAAAACACATATTTCGGACTCTTATAAGAGTCCTATTTCGAACTCAGATCTGTATGCTCTTCCAGAAATGGAAACACGCTCATATCGAAGTCTTTTTATGTCTGAATCGCAAAGACGCGTTAGGTCGGTAGCGCGTGTCAAAACGCCCGACCTGATTAAAAAATTAAATCATTTTCAGCATATCTATTCTGACAAAATAACAAATCCCATGGAAACATGTCTCTACCATAGAAACTGAACAATACCCACATATTTAGCTAACTCAATGAAAATACAACCCTGCGCAAATGTCAAACGCACGACCGAGTAGAACATTATTCAACTTTTTCGGCAGGTTGCGCTTTGATCGTACTTTACCCCTTCCTACGAAATTTGACAGTTTTAAAGATACAAAGTACGATGAAAGCTTGAGGTCGAATTATGAATTGCTTCATAACAACTCGTTGTTTCTACTTTAGCTGTCAAAGCGCGACCGACCTAACGCACCTTTGCGATTTGGGTATTATGAGCTCGTTATGAGCGCTCAGACTCATAAATATGAGTCTTAAAAGTCATAAGACTCATAATGTTTGCTGGATAAAAATCAGTGTCAAATATATGTTAGTCGATTCGATATGTTAATTAATAAGTATTTACGTAAAAAAAAAAATAACATTAGGACTCTAGGCTTATTGCCGATAGATATTTTTTTACCATTGTTATTTGCGACAGTAGTAAGACATCGCTTATGATGATAATACCATGGATGGTTTTTAAGAAAGATATATAACTAGATATAGCAAAGATAGCATAAAAAGTTGCACTGATCTGCGCCTCTCGTTTCAGATTTAATTTCATGGCCAAATCTAGTTATTTATCATTCTTGGATGGTTTACCACCTATACTTTAACCGAGATCATGTTCATGTAATGTTTGGAATTTAAAAAGGACAACAAACTAAAAACTGTCCAATCTGATGTTATTTATTTATTTATTATGAAATTTGAAATAAGGAACCTATATTTGAAATTAGAAACTAAAAACACCAACTTTTTTATGTTAACACTAAAATAATAGAATTTTCTTGTAAATAAAGTATGGTCGGATCGGGTTTAAAGCATAGCTGTTAAATAATGATTAGTAATCGTATTCATTAGTAGTTCGATTATTTTTATTAAAAATTTGAAATAATTGATTAAATACGATTCTTTTCTGTTTGGCTCAGTAATTAAGCGATTACGATTAATAATCAAATTATATTTACGATTACTTGAAATTACGCAAATAATCAAAAGTAATCCACAAAAAAAAGTTCGATTATTTTAAAAGATTGCTTTTGATTATTTTTGATAATTTTAAGAATTTTCGATTCTTAGGCTCAAATTCTGAAAATAATCAAAAAGAATCAAAAATAATCTTTAAAAATAATCTGATTATTTTTGTTGATAACTTTTGATTCTTTTTGATTATATTCGTAATATAAGGCAATCGTGATTATAATTTCATTATTTGTAATCGTAATCAATTACTAATCAAAAACTTTTACCTAAGGATCATATAATGATTATAATTCCTTTTGAAAAATAATCTAATTGATTACTAATCGTAATCGAAATTTAACAGCTATGGTTTAAAGTAAAATAATTTTTTACAAAACATTAATTTTTTAGAATAGAAAATTATAAAGTATACTTTTTAAAATTCAAATAACGTTAGCTTTTCTCCACTATATAAGTAATCACTTTTAAAGGCATTCCCTTAAATTATTTAAGCAATAAGTTAAAAATTGGTAGAACAAATATATGCATATATTAAGGGATATGTATGCAATGGAAAAAAGTAAAACTTACTCCACTTTCGCCAAATGTATTTAAATCATTAGCCAACAGCTGCAAGTAAAGCTCTTTAATTTTTTCATGTATATTAAAGAACTTCGCTGAGGATTGTGATGATGACGCTGACGAAGTTGACGCATTGGCAGGTTCACGCTTTGAAGTTGACGCATTTGAGGAGGAGGATGATCGCGTTGCAGCTGCTGATGCAGTAGAACGATGATTACCGCTACTGCTGCCACTGCTACTATTGTTATCTTTTGTTTTCTGTCTTTTACTTGGAGAGGCTATTGGCGATGATGTCGTTAATGTGGGTTGAAAGTGATGACTATTGTAATTACTGCTACCATAAGCGGAAGAAGGACGTTTGTCAGCCTTTTTTTGTTGCGTAGGGAAATGATGCTGTGATGTTGTTATCGGTGTTAAGTTCACGCCGGTTGATGGTGGTGTTGATAACAACAATTCTGGCACTACCGCCGATGGCGATGTAATCGAATTAAAATTCGATAAATTCGCGGACGTTGAACACGATGAGGGCGACGCTGTTGATGTTGATGACGAAGCGGTAGGCTTCGTTGGCGCTTTATTGAGTATGACAATGTTTTCAAGTGCAGCTGTTGTGCCTGATGATATCGTCGAACCACTTCGGTTGCCCAATATTTCATTGGGCGGCGGCATATCCGAGGGCGATTCGGGGCCATCATCAAATATACAATATGGCGGTTGACTGGGAATCTGATTGATGTTGCAGTGCAGCAAGCTTGAATCCAGCAGACTACTTTTTGGAAATGGATTTGATGTAACGGCAGCAGGTAGATGATGAGTTGAAAGTGAACTCTGCAGATGATATTGCAGTTGAGTTTGTTGTTGTTGTGGCTGTGTATACGACGTTTGTTTCTGATGTTGTTGTTGCTGCTGCTGTTGCGTTGTAAGCAATGCAGATTGTTGCTGCTGTAGCTGGTGATGTTGCTGGTACGAAACCTGTCGTAAAACACTGCTGCCCGAGCTTGCGCTGTTGCTGCTGACGCTGGAATTGGAGCCTTTAAGCTTTTTTAGCGTGTCATTAATAATGAACTGCAACAGAAATATAATAAATAGATTAGGAAAAAGGTTGAATTAAAAGTTTAACATTAAATATAAAGATTTTTTCTTTCATTTTCATACAATATAGAGTGAATGCACACAATTATTGTAAGTTGTCAACACTTACATCAGCTTCTTGACATGATGAATCCAAGCTTTGCATGGTGCCTGTGAATCCTTCCAACCTTCAAATCCAATCACCGACGACATTCAAATCAATAAGTTTTTTGTGGTATCAACTTAAATTATGGATACCTTAGACTAAAAGCCAGCTGCCAGTAGGTGCCAGCTTTAATAATTTTGCAATTTTATGATATTTTGTGAAATATTTTACTTTAGTAGAAATTTCTTTTTTTGTTTTAACACCTAATAATATTCGCACCGAGTATTGCATCCTATGCTATCGTCGTGAGTTTTGATGTTGTTGGCTTTGTCAGCTGTTGGTCGGCTGGCTATGTCAACATTTAATTTCAACAATTCAAAGTTTTATTGTTGTCTCTAAGGGAGTAGTGGGTGTTAGATTTTTTCTGTGTTTGTTTTCTGCGACGTAGTCACATCGTCCAGAATTGCAGAAATCATATAAAAATTAATATAAATGTCACAAATATTATATGAACAGTGGTGCTCTTGACAATAATGGTATTTTGACAGTTTTGCTTTTAATTAAACTTGTAGTTGTTGTTGTTGTTGCTGTTAAACGAGGTATACTGCGTTGATGTTCTGCTGTTAGTATGGAGCGCTAGCGCTCCCTGCCACTTCTTCTTTGCAATAAATAAGAAATTTCACTTTTCTTCACCACAATGTTTTTATTTATTTTGTTTTCTTGTTGTTTTCCGCTGTTTGTGTCTGCAATAAGTTAAATAAGAAAATAACATTAATTCAAGAAAGCACAATTAATAATATTCGTTACACAAAAATTAAGCATACAATAAATTTAAATTCGTTTTTTGCTGAATGTCTGCTGCTCGTGTGAAATGTTCGCATTTTTTTTTTTCTATTGAGTTCTTGGTTTTGGTTTTCCTCGATTCATCAGTTTGACGATTTTCTTTTGGTGTAAAAATTTTCTTAGACAAACTTTTGACTTAATTTTTCGCGAATTTTTCTTAAACTAAACTAATAGCAATTTGCATTTAAAAATTATGTTTGTGTTTTTTTGTCTTGTTTGAATAAAAAAAAAATGTTTTTAAAAAATTAAATTTACGAAAGAAGTTTTGCAATGTTTGCATTTGACACGATTTTCTGTGGATTGCTTTATTTTATGTTTTGCCTGCTTTTTGGTTGCTCTTTCTTCGCCCTACACACTCTTTATTTCGCCGCGTATTAAATGTGTAAATTCTTCGCCGCATTCAGTTCGTGCACGGCTTTTGTTCTCGTCTTCGTCAATTCGTCCAACAAAGTTTTTGTTGTTGTCCTTTTGTCAAGCAATTTCTTTACTTCATTTTAGACTCTTTTTAATAATTTTTTAAACATGCAGATTAATATTTTAGCACTTGTTTTTAAACTAATTTTGTAATTTTACTCGCCTTTGATGTAACTTTATTTATTTCTATGCATATTTAATTATTACAGAAAACTCATAAATAATTTAATATTGTCTCTTTGAAGTTTCTAGCTGAATAACTTTTTTTTTGTTTTCAAATGTCATATGTTGACAGCTTGTATTTTCGCCGTCCATCTGTCGCCCAGCAAAGCGGACTGTATGAAATTGGAACACAACAGGGATGCCATCACAGCGAGACAAGGTGTAACAAATTATCTCAAGATTACTAGATAGATATTTTGTTTCTCTTGAGGATTATATCATATCACGGCATAAATAACTTAATAGTGGTATTCACGATGTATGACAACTGTAGGCAGATTCCAGGATTTGCTATCGCTAAATCTCGATCGCTAAAAAATGCTTACGTCAGTTTTAGCAAATTTTAGCGACAATCCTACAGATGATATGTGAGTCAGAATCGCGATTGTCGCTAAAATTTGCTAGAACTGACGTAAGCATTTTTAAGCGATCGAGATTTAGCGATAGCAAATCCTGGAATCTACCTACTGGTCTAGCATATGAGTAACATAGCAGATTAGCTCTAAGCAACAACAAAATACATTTTATGTAAATTAGCTCTTTTGCTACACACAAACCCTTGAGTAGATTAGATTTTTCCTTATATTTTACTTTGATTTTTAATGATTATAATCAGGTGTTTTAGTAGATCTTTAGCAGAGATGCCACATTGTTGCCAAAAAGTGTGTTCACAATTTATTCTGCTAATCAACTCATCTACCGCACTAGTTGCCCTACGTGAATACCACAAATATGTCATAAATTACTTCACTTAAAGGAATTGTGCTCATACTAGCTGTTCGTAATTTGTTTTAAAAGTCCGGCACTTCGTATTGTTTGGCTCATAGTAGAACAATCAAGATAGCTGCAAAGCAATCTTCCCTCTCAGAGTTATAATTGACAAAATCAATACAAATTATTTGACACCCCATGTTGGCGCTGAATTTCGTTCGGTGCTTTTTTGACCATTCTGTTTGTTTTAATTTTGAATTTTTCCTTTTTTTTGCTTAACACTTTGAGATGTGTTTATTATTTATCGGAATAAATAGTGCGGAAACCGTTTGGATAGTTATTTATGATAAATTACTTCATTTGCACAAAATTTATGCATAAATTAAAAATGAGCCGTATATTGAGATAGTGAGAACAGGTATGTCCGAAAGATTATTGCCTGTCCCACTTTATGCAAATTTTGAATTTTATTTTGCAATGCTTTTTCGTAGCAATCTCTGTAAGTGGAAACAGGTATGACATTAGTATGCAGTGGAATTTAATTTTTATCAGAGAATGACTTTGACGTACAAAATATATGTAAAAATAATTTTTCGCAGGACATTTAAATAAATTTTTCATGAATTTTTCATCAATAATGCTTGAGATAATTTTTTTTCGAAAAGCGCTTTTTGGAGTTAATTTGGATCTATGTAGTTTTGGCGGTCAAATGATTCTTGGTCATGTCACTTTTTAAGCTCTTCTTTCGTTTAATGAGCTCTGTGAGGAAAGTATGTTATGCTAACGGTTATTTGATGCCTGAACATTAGTACATTTTTTGCTTCTTTTAGTGTTATATCCAATCCATGCGTTGGTATTCCGCAGGTTTCATTACCGTTTTCATATATTTCGTAACTAAAGTGTACTACTTTCATTCCTAAACACAAATTGTGTTTGATAAATCCAACACTCAATACTGTTTTGATCCCGTGATTTCATATTTTTATCATCTTGTGACCGTGTCGTTCTCATACTTTCAATTTACAAAACACACACAGTTTTTTCAACAGACAACGGCAAACCTCAGAGCGTACAATGTTCAAACCTAAGCCAAATATGCAAATTTTAATATCTCATTCAAAAGTGGTCACACTTATATGATCTCAATTTGTTTGACGGTTGTTTTTATTTTTGCATTTTATAGGGTATGTTCATAAAAAATTTTCGGAAAAATTTAAAAAAACGCACAGCATAAGTCACCATACGAAGATCGGTCAAGGTTACCTTCAAAGGCCAAAATAGGCTTTTCCAAAAGTGATTAAACAAACTTATTGAAAAAGGAATGTTACCTAGTCCAAAACTGATCTTAACGTATAAAATAGTTGTGTATTTATTACCAGATTTAAGATAAATACATTTATTAATTTGTCTTACTTAATTAGAATTTTGGCCAATTAAATCGTGTATATTTTTTCTACAATTTTTCATATTTCGGTTATTAAAGTTAAAAAAAGGATAAATTTTACGTTATAAAAACGTCTGGAGAATGCAATGAATTGGGAAGAAAAGAGATTGTATGAAAAGATTGCCATTATTTGTTCACGCTGGTTAAGTGTTTTGAAGAAACTAATAGTTCTTTAATGGCAATTTAAAAAAAAATTTAAAATGAATATTGTTTACAACAAGTGAAAGTATTATTTCATCTCAATAAGCTTTGAATTGAATTTGATAGCAAAGTCTAAAGTAACAAAAAAGATAAACCATTTTTGCGAGGCATTAGTTCATGAAAATAGCTTTAGTAAACTATTAAATCTCAAATGACAGTAAAACTAGTTGAAATTAATATGCCAATATAAAAAAAAAAACAAAAAAAGTTCTCCCATTTAAATCGTAATTTGGCGTATAGAAACCAGGAAATTAACAATAGATAGGAAATGCCATAATGACAGGTGGGTAAATAATAATTACTAGTAGCGCTTGTGGTCGAAATTCGACCACGTTTTTGTTTTCCTATTTATAATTATAAAAATAGTCGGTGCACTCCTTCTCCGCACTCTGATTAAATTAAAAAAATTATCGAAATCGATTGAGAAACACGGGAGAAAATGGTTCTTAACTTTTTTCCCCACGCCTATTTATATATAGATTATGTAATGATAGTCAAAAAGTGTTGATTTTATTTTTCAGAACTAAAATTGATAAAACTATAATTATATAGTTTTTTAGGACTCACGTAAGTTGTTCGATATTTTCTTTTAAATTATCTAACTAATCTAATGGAAAACAAAAAATGCTTGAATTAACCATTAGCATTTTTATTTGAGTAAGGTCTGTTTTATAATCTCGATGTGCAGGTATTATTTTGAAGTTAACATTTTTATTACAAAGTAAAGATTTTTTAAATTATACAAACAATGAAAATACTTGAAATCGAGTTTCGAGAAAACAATCTTATGTGAGTTTTGGTGAATTTCTATGAGATTTCAATTCATTATGCGAAAAATAAATGCGAAAAATGTACACACGTTTATGCAAAGTTTAAGTGATTTTTTGGCCGACATGTAGAGCAAAATAAAATATGAAAAATTAACCTCATGACTCATCACTGAAACATAAAATCGAAAACAAAAATACTAAAATCACAATACATTAAAACTATATGATATTTGTTTAATGAATGATGCAAATGATTTAATACAGAGCGCAAAGGCCAGATAAATAATTTCTTTGCGATTAAAAAATAACACAAACGGAAATGCAAATATAACTATTACAAAGCTATAGGTGAACAATAAAGTAATGTAAGGATCAACATAAAAAAATGTAATCTATTTAATAATCTAACTAAGCCTTTCTATATACTTAAAATAGTTCAGTTGTAAGGAAGAATAAATTGCATTGACCACTTTATTTATATAAAACATTTCACAACGACAGACATAGTGAAGTGTATAAAAGAGTTCACGACTTTGCTAGCAAAATCATGTTGAGTATGAAAGACAACGCTCCAGTTAGGAAAGTCAATTCAGTAAACGGCGGTGATTAGTACAGACGGACCAAATTTTGGGCGATCTAGACGCTTGGAATTTCCAACCTGCTGAGAACTAGCGCATAACAGAATCGGAATTTTTGTGGTTTTCGCCTGGAACATATTGACGACTTTACGTTTATTTTGAAAGCGACGCGAAAAGCAGCCATTCATACCATAAAAATATATCAAAATAGTAAGTGACTATATAAACTGCTTTTATAAAAGAAAATAATAAGAAACTTAGTGCAACACGTCCCACAAGCAAATAAATTTATAAGATGAACAATGCTTTCCCATTTTCTTCAAGCAATATAAGAGTTATATTTGTCGCCTGTCAAAATACAAATAATTCTACACCACAGAAAGCAACTCGAACAGCAGTGTCGTTGAGTTATATACACCAAACTCAATTCCAAAAGAAATAAATAAACATAAATTTTACGGATGGCGTAATGTCGTTGTCGTCGTCAATGCTTTCCGTTCATAAACAAAAACACTTCAAAGTTGTTTAAATAGAATTTTTAGTGAACAATTTTAATTAAAATTGTTACTTATTTCAGTTGTTCTTGTCGATTTTCTGATATTTAGAAAAAAACATGAAAAAATTACTTAAGAATACTCTTCCGGAAGCTGTCCGGAAGGAATGGAAATTATTGAATATTAAAATGACAAGTTTGCTCCACTATTTGAGGAACAACTATCTCGTATATATCAGATCTGTTCGCGTACTTTCCGAGTAAAATAATGAAAAACCCCAAATGTAATGAAATTGAGAGAGAATTAACTCCAACACTGGAAAAGTAAGCGAACGATTTTCGGCATAATTTTAATTTAGCGACCAGGCCCGAATATTTTTTTTCTTATTTTTATTAAACTTGAACGGAGATAAAATGAAATTTCCCCTCTTTAACACAATCCTCGGTTTAATATAAGCCACAATTCTCAATAAGACTTAAAAATCCACATTTAGGTTAAGAAATAATCTTTAAAAGGTTAAATTAGCTTCCACATACGTAAAAATTTGCTCTGAGTTTTCAAACTTTCGCAGTTTTTATCACTTAAACAAATCGAGACCATATACGTTTAATACAAATAAGATAACAAAATTCGGGCCTGGTCGCTTAAGTAAAATTATGCCAAATACCTTATCTACTTTTTATGCTAACATTATTCTTTTTTTATATAAAATAAAACTATTTTATATATGATAAAAAAATATGAGTTAAAACATGATATTATACAATCAAACTTACTGTCATAAAACTATTCGCAGTGTTGCATCTGAGTTTTGAAACTTTTGCTGCAGTCCGTGGTTATATCAAGTGTAAGTTAATAAAATATTAGCTTGAAGTATCCCTGGAAATATTTTGTTATTTCAATTCCATATTGTTCACTTAAGCAAAAAACAACAGCTATCTCTTTTTCTTACATGGTTAAGCACGCATCTTGATATCATCACTTAAGCTATTCCGCTCATTGTCGACAAAAATAAAACAAATAAACATATGTGCAAATTTTGTTCTTGCTCACTCACACGTTAGAGTATTTAAGCCAAGCTAACAAACTTTCGAGCAGAAACACTAGATGTTAAATTCACAGCAAACTAAATGAAAATATGTTGTGGAACAAAAGGAGGAGAAAGGGTAGAAGAAACGCCGAGTAATTTTCATTTTAACATTTGTTAATCTTTCACAAAACACACTGTTATCACTTATTTTAATTGTTTGCACTTAAGCGCAGCTTTCATTCTCTTATCGAGCACTTTGGAGACGCGTATAAATTGTGGAAAATCGCGAATTCTGTAACGCAATGCAGGAGAAAACGACGACGATGAAAAGACGACCGAATTCTATTCGAAAACTAGTCTCGTTCTTCGTTGCTCGTTTGTTTCGTTTCATCGGGCAATTGGTTGTTGAAATGCCTGCGTATGAAAGAGATATAGATGTTGTGTAAATGCATAAATTCCGCAATTTTGTTTGCTGCAATTAAACTGAAGGCATAATGCGTATGTTGAAAAGAGATCACTGGTCGTATGGTTACGATGAATTCGCCGCAGGTGGGTTTTTGCATGTGAGTTCACAATAGCTTAAGAGATTATTGTGATAATCAGTGGTACTAAAGAGCGAGCGTGTTCAAGGCTGTGTATGGTATGGAGCCCAAAAAGCTGATACGATACGTTTTAAAAAAAATTACACTTAAATTAAAACAATTTATAAACGTTTATTTCATTTTAGAAGATTATACTATTACTATTGACACATGTTAAATGAAGAAAAATACAGCTTCTAATGCACCATCCATTACATGCTTTAATAGAGGCGTGACTCTGTATGTAAGCAAATCGAGTTTTAACTTCAATAAATAGTGCAAGGACGGTTGTGGAGGTCAGGCAGTTAGCGTACTGTTGGTTCCCAGCTGTAGGTCCGAATTAACTAGAATTAAATAAGAAACAATACTTGTGTAACAATATAAAAAAAACTGTCTGTAAGTTATTTAATGAATATATTTAAAAAATTTCTTTTTATTTTCAAGGTCATCTGTTGGCTGCTGTAGGTTTTTGGAAGAAGCATAAAAAATGTACTGTGTACATGATTTTGGCTCATTGAAACGTATGATAAAAAACAAGTAATGCGTTTTTAGCGGTAATAATTTTAAAAACTAACACAGACTTACTTAACTGTTGCTTACAATCTGGTTTTGGGCTCATCTCTGAATTTACACTTGCTTTTATTTTGAGCACTCAGCGATGCCAGCAATAGTCAAAAGTTCGAATAATTGATGTCATAATTATTCAAGTTTTTGGTATTTTTGGTGATGTTAAGGTTCAGCAAACATTTTTGGATTAACTGATTATTGTTCTAGGAGGAACTTTTCACACTGGACAAAAATGGAATTGATAGTGGAAAAAGTTAAGATGGAATTCGGTACAACCAAAGACGGAAACACGAGTCGTAGATTTTCTCCAGCAGATGTTGCAATCATCACAAGTTTCAATAAGGAATTAGTTAAGAATTTGATAAGTTAAAAGCTTAGGACTTAGGTATTCTAGATTTATACCTCAGAAATATTTTATGCAGAACAGGCATATCAACAGCTCAACATGCATACTAAGAATGGAGATCTATGGAGACTGCCTTTATAAGCTTATCTCAAGAGTAGAAAGATTTATTTTCCATAAAAAAGATGATCTAGCTGCGTGCCTTAACTACCGTGGGTCTAGAGGGCTGGATTGTACTGGGTCCGCTACTCATGGGGCCCCCAAAAGTCAAAGTTTGCATCATCTGTCTCCAGGTGGAATAAGTCCTGGTTTTGAAAAAAACAGCAGCAATGAAAAACTTTTGACAATTGTACAGGATGGAAGCATAACACGAGATTTCTTTAGCGCAAATCTTTACGAAAAAAATTTACGGCAAATCTTTAGAAAGATTTAAAGGTTTATGGCAAAGACGTGCAGGTGGTAACCGAGTGTAGAGCAATTAGAACAGCAATGCAGAAAAAAGCTTATTCCTCGAATCGCAAGATGATGGCTTCGAATTCAAGTCTTCGATATTAAAGTTGAATACTGATCGGGACAACGGGACAATGTCAACGTGCTGAGTAGAAGTGGCTTAAACTAATTTAGATCAAGGTGATTGGTTGTTAGCTATGCAGATGTGTATTAAAAATGATGTATTAAAGTATTCGCGAAATTGCAGAGAAAGTTAAAGCTAGCGATCGTATTTTTAATAATGACTATAAACCTGAAAATGGACGATTGCTTCGAAAAGTAAACAGCAAGAATTTATGGTTAATTCCTAATGCTCCACGACGAAAAGTGTTAGAAAAATATCATAAAAAAGCAGGACATCTTGGCGTTGATAGAACTGCGTCGAAGGAATTTTTGATTTTCGTGGATGGGAAATCTTGTAAAATCAACACATGCATCGAATGTGCTTATAACAAACAACGTGGTGGAAAGCAGGAGGATGAATTCCATTTTGTTTAAATGAGTTCAATGCCGTTTGACACCATTCATTTGGACCTTTTCCTCGGAGCTCAATGCACACATTTTAGTACTGGTAGACGAAATCTCCCTAATTAGTGCAGTCAAGAGCAAAATCACAAAACATGTTATCGATATTTTGAATGAGGTTAGTATTTACGTTAAAGTAACAAGACGAATAGTAACAGATAGGGGAACAGCGTTTACCGCAAACGGGCATGTTAAACGAACCAATAGAACTCTGTTGTCAATGCTTTTACCAACAAATAAGGATGAAAAGCACAAAAACAGCAACTAAGTATATGCAGCATTCATGAAAAAGCATCAGGACATCGCAAGGAGCCATACAAAAGTAGACTGCGTTCAAATAGTTGCACATGAGCAAGAGATTCTAAGCAGTCATGTCCTTCTTTCTTTGGTCTTCTGTTGATTTTTTTTTGGCTTCATCAGAGATGTTCAGCTTTATCCTTTTTGAGCTTACATTAACACTTTGGACACATTGCTAGTAGCCAAAGCTAAGTTTGCATCCTTTGCCAACGATTGTGGATCCTATGCCTCTATTAAACTGATATTTTGCAATAAATCTATAAATGATTCTTAATTAAAAGAACTTTTTTTGCTATTTCCTGAATACAAATTACGCCGTATCATACATTTGCATACATTGCCTCCGCTTATTTTCTTTTTCGAAAGGTTATTTTCTATCTCTAACGAAGTTAGAGCTAATAAAATTGAATTTATTTAATACTGAAATAAAGTATTGATGCATTTTTAATTTCAGTTGATTAGAAATGAGGAAAGAATTAAAAAAAGGTAAACGCGATGGACTGAGAATCGAACCAGAAACCTCTGGGTAGGCAATCAAGCACGCTTACCACTAGACTACCGAAGTTGTCAAAATCTATGTCAAACCCTCTTGCCCTGTATGTGGTGGGAATAATCGGGCGTGGTGTACTATGAGCTAATATAACTGGGTGCAACTATCACAGGACAACTGTACATCGAATTCAATTTCTGCGGTTGAGACGAGCATTGAAGCAAAAACGGCAAGAATACGAGTAAAGGCACGATAAGGCAGTTTTGCAACATGAAGACGCTCGGCCAAATGTTGGACGATCAAAACTTACTCTGAAAAGCTGAAATGGGAAGTCCTACACAACCCACTGTATAGCCCAGACATTGCCCCTTCAGACTACTAATTGTTTACGTCGATAACACATGCCCGTAAAGATTGCCACTTTGGCTATTTTGAACAACTCCAAAATTGGATCGATTCGAGGATCGCATCAAAAGACGCATCGTGTTTTCGGGATGGTATCGGAAAATTGACAGAAAGACGGAACAAAGTAGAGGCTAGCGATGTTCGAACGGCTGGTGAACATTTAGCGAAGTCATTTGAAAATGAAAAAATTATCCGCAAGATGGGTTTGCTCACTCTCGACCATAAATGCAATCGTGTGACTGATTCAAAATCGTATTTAGCAATGTTGAACAAAGTAAATAAGGATTTTTTCCGTCGTTTAGTAGTCGTGGGCGAAACATGTATTCATCACTACACACCAAAAACAAAGGAACAGTTGATATAGTGGACTTCACCGACCAAACGTGCTCCGAAGAAGACGAAGACGGTGCTATCAGCCGGAAAAGTTATGGCAGCTGTATTTTGGGATAAACGCGGTATAATCTACAAAGATCACCTTCCGACGAAAAGAACGATCAATGGCGAATACTAGGCAGCTGAATTGGACCGTTTCAATGACGCTTTGAAAAAGACACGTCTTTATTTGGACTGGAAAAAAGTGCTCTTACATAACGACAAGGCGCGCGTTCACACATGCCCACCGCACATGGCAAAATTCCACGAATTGAAGTACGAAATGCTTTCTCATCCAGCATTCTCCAAATTTGGTCCACAGCGATTATTTTCTGTTTCCAAAGCTGAAAAAATTACTCGGTGGAAAGAAATTGACCACCGTCGAAACAGAGGGCTATTTTGAGGACCTTCCCAAAAAGTATTTTTCGGATGAGACCAACAAATTGGAAGAACTTTGGACGAAGTGTATTGAGCTAAAAGCAGACTATAGCAGACTATATCTATATAAATAAAAATCAAATGTCGTTCGTTGCATCAGTTGAGAACGGCTGGACCGATTTGGATAATTTATTCCTCTAAATATTTGTCGTAGTCTAACTAAGGTTTTTACGGAAATAAACATTGACCACGCCCACTTTTTTCGATTTATTTAAAATCGGATTTCTGCAAAGATTTGGCTAATTATTTTTTTAAATCTTCGTAGGAACCAATTTTAGTTTTTTTGGAAAGAAAAATTGACCACGCCCACTTTTACGCCCACTTTTAAGATTTATCTAAAATCGGAAAACGGCTACACCGATTTGGCTAATTTTTTTTTAAATGTTCGTAGTAATCCCATTTAAGTTTTTAGTGAAAGAAAAATTGACCACGCCCGCTTTTGCGCCCAATTTTTTGATATATATATCTAAAATTGCAGAACGCCTTGGCTGGTTAAGCTAATTTTTTTTTAAATGTTTGTAATAGTCTATACAAGTTTTTTACACAAAGAAAAATTGTCCACTTCCAAGATATTACACTTGGAATCAATCGTCAAAGAAATTTCAACAGCGAAAACAAGAAAATCCAGTTCCAGGTAATTCCAATTTATTTTCCACCGACTCATTAGGTCGCATTTACACAGTCCATCCAAGAAACGATGAGTGCTTCTATTTACGTTTGCTGTTAGTCAACGTTCATGGCCCAACATCATTCCAAGATTTGCGAACTATAAATGGTGAACTGAGTGACACATATAAAGAAGCGTGTCAACATTTGCGATTGTTAGAAAATTACACTCATTGGATATACACCCTCGGAGATGCTGGGCTTTCGTCAAATACGTACAATGTTTTCGATAATTATCTCGACATTCTTCCCATTCAAACCAAATTATTTGTGAAGCAAATACAAAGATGCCATGTGTGATGATAATTTGCATCAGATGCGTATTAGAACATCAAATCCAAATTTGCAACTGAGCGGGGAAATTTACAACGAGGCTTTGATATTAATTGAGGACATGTGCTTGATGATGTTGAACAAGGCATTATGTGACTTAGGAATGACAGCTCCCAATCGTCCGATGCACGACGCATTCAATCAAGAGTTGCGAAGCGATTCAAAATCACTGCTGAATCGACAACAAAAATATGCGTATAACACTCTTATGAAAGTTGTGAACGATGGAACTGGAGGGATTTTTTATTTTGGACGCTCCCGGTGGAACTGGAAAAACCTTTTTGCTCGCGTTGATTTTGGCAACGATACGCTCGCAGAATTATATTGCACTTGCACTTGCTTCATCAGGAATTGCAGCTACGTTGTTGGAAGGCGGTCGAAGTACTGCTCATTCAGTACTAAAGTCGCCATTGAATATGCAAATCAATTAAAATCCAACATGCAACATTTCCAAGAACAGTGCGATGGCCAAAGTTTTGCAACAAAGCAAACTGATCGTTTGGGATGAGTGTACTATGGCGCATAAAAAGTCTTTGGAAGCATTAGACAAAACGATGCAAGATTTAAGAAGCAATCAAAACCAGTTTGATGGTGCGATGATTCTGTTGGCAAGTGATTTTCGTCAAACATTGCCAGTGATTCCACGATCAACTCCAGCCGATGAACTTAATGCGTGTTTGAAGTCGTCCTTTTTGTGGAAACACAAAACATGCGTGTCGAGCTGCAGAACGATCAATCTGGAGAAGAATTTTCAAAACAATTGCTGGACATTGGCAAAGGCAAAAAACATCAATTCCCTGTCGCTTTCTTCCAGTTCACCGAATCAAAATCCGAACTCATCCGAAAGGTTTTTCCAAACATTGCACAGAATTACAAAAATCATGATTGATTGAGCGAACGTGCTATATTGGCTGCGAAAAACATTGGTGTCGACGAATTGAATCTTAAGATTCAATCTGAAATAGCTGTCGAATTGATGACGTACAAATCGGTAGATTCTGTTACTTCCCAAGACGATGTCGTCAACTATCCAACGGAGTTCTTAAACTCGAATTACCCGGATTACCACCTCACAATCTCCAACTGAAAGTCGGGTTGGAAATCATAATGTTACGAAACATAAACCAACCACATCTTTGTAATGGCACCCGACTTGCGGTAAAAAGCCTGATGAACAACGTCATCGAAGCAACAATTCTTAAAGGAAAGTATAAAGGTGAAGATGTTTTGATACCACGGATCCCAATCATTCCGACCGACCTGCCATTCGATTTTAAACGCTTGCAGTTTCCGGTAAGGCTTGTATTTGCAAAACAATTAACAAGTCTCAAGGGCAGTCATTGCGTGTTTGAGGCAATTATCTTGAAAATCCATGCTTCTCGCATGGTCAATTGCCACCATAAACACCATCAGCACTATTTGTTTTCGCTCCAGATAACAAAACAAAAAATGTCGTGTATCATAGAGCATTGAAATGAACGAAATTATGTTATCACAGCTAAGCAATCGAAAAAATATATTCTTTTTTTTTAATTGGTTACCTGACCAGAGATCTTTCAATCAAAATGTAAATAAAACACCATAAGATTCATTGTACTTATTTTCAAATCAAATGTAAATCAAGCTTACTCCAAACCTAAATGAATAAAAATTATCATTAAAAAAAACGTATTTTCCCCCTTTTAAACTATTTTTACACATTTGCAACAGCTTTTCACAAATTCACAAAAGTCTGTCGGGTCAGCTATCAAAAATAAAAAAATTACTTTATATCAGCTGCGGTTAACGGTATTTGAACAATATTTGACATGTCGGTTCAGTGCACCTACCATTCTTCTTCTAAATATCAATCCGCCACGACTTTGCAACGGAACCACACTTTCAGTGAAAATAAAAATTGAAGGCAAAACAACGTTTGCCGGGTCAGCTAGTTCAGAAATAAACATTTTTTTGCTGTTTTTTAAATTAAAAAATTCATTCATTGTTTAATTTTTCACGGAATTATCAAACGGCCTGCGTATCTGGGCTCGACTTTGGACAAACTCAGTAAATGGGTTTCCGGCCTTGGAGTAAATCTTAGCAAGATATCACTGATGCTATTCACGACGAAAACCAAGGTGCAATACTTTGTTTTACCGAAATTTAGTGACCAAACACTTTCATTGTCCAACAGTGTCTAAGTATTGTGATCGATTCAAAGCTCAATTCGAAGATCAATATTGAACATAGGGTTAAAAAGGCATGCACAATATTCCACGCTTGTAAAACCTTCGGAAAAAATGTGGTCTTAAACAAAAAATACTCATCTGACTATACAGCGCAGCATCCTAACGTAAAGGGCGATGGTTTGGGGACCAGCACTGAATAAAGCATACAACGTAAGGAAACTGCGTGTATTGATACCAATGGGGGAATTCACTCATCTCCATTGGAACATTCTTATCCCCTACTTCTTATCGGTCTACACATTAAATTCACCGCTATACACAGCAATTCACAGCTCAGTTAGTCTTACGCCGTATTCAGGGAAACTACGACTGGTTCCGCTGTTAAAATGTCAAGGTAAAAATCTTAACTTTTTTTTTCACACATGCAATAATAATAGAGTGCAGCTACTACAGCTTTTTCGCACATTCTCAGCAATAATCTATTTGAAGCCACAATCCAGATCACATTGAAATATTTCAATGTCATGAATTCCAGTGGCTCCAAAGAAATAATGTGGGAAAAATTTACCCACCACAGAATGGATTGGGCTCAGGGACAACACAGGACATAACAACTAACCATGCATACACAAACACAGATCTAATTACACAATAGCTTTTAATCTACTTTTGAGTTGAACTTTTGACAAACTAACATCAAAAATTGTTTACAGAGGCACTCATGCGGTTCAAGACGGAGCAGTAGCCATGTAATTTGTTGTCAGCTCTTTCACCTTTGCCCTAAATATTCGCCTTCCTACCCGAGTGGGGGACTTTAATTTAAATGGATGTCATAATATGTCTGCCCATATGGCTTGCTTCTATATCTGTAAGACTCAATTAACTCGTTTAAGTCATCGTCTGTACATTATTATAATATGGGTTCCTGACTTTAATTGAAAGAGCTGACAAGCCAAGGTTTGTACCTTGATCCTTAACAGCGGAATCAGTCGTAGTTCCCCTGAAAACTGTGAAGAGAAGGTCACTTTTTATGGCTAGTAGAAGCTGGTAAGACTACCAACCTGAACCACAGTCAACAAATTCTGGCCCACTTACAACCCAAGCAGAACTCGTGAGCTTCTATTGAGATTTAGGAATGACATAGCTACGACTAGTCATCAGGTGCACGCCGAAAAAAAAAGAATTGGAATTCTATTTCACGCCAACTGTCGTAGTAAACTTTTTTTCAACAAAATATTAAATTAACTATCATAGCGATTAACTATCAACCGCAGAAATAAATAATATTCTATAGTTTCTCAACCGCACTGAATGCCGCCTATGATTATAACATCAATCCTCTGATGCGTTACACTGTCAACATCTTGAAAATAGAGGTTATGGCAACAAAACGGCTCAACAGATGTAATTGCTCTAATTGCTTCTAGCAGTATCATCATCCAAACCAACCAACACATGTGCTCAATTTTATAAGATTCCTAAAAGTATGTTAACAAAATTAAATGTAGACTACGAGCTTATTTTTCAGAGGCGTGTATGATGAGACAAAAACAAGCATAATATAAGAGAAAAAAAGATAACGTGCAGCGCAGTCTTTAAACCGATACATTTGCTGTACCAAACCTAATGAAATTTCTCAAGAATTTATACATGTCTGTTTTGATAAGGTACCGCCCAGTCTTAAGATTTGCTTGGTGCCACCGACTTAAGCTTAATATGCTTTAACGGACTTAGCTCTTAAGTAATTAGAACATAAAAAGTATTTTTTTGCTTTTTAATTTATTTGTTTTTAAACTTTATGCATGGAAATCGATTTATAAATAATTTCTATCAAAATAATAGGAATTCATTGGCCATCTTAAGGTACGGAACAGAATTCCAAGCATTCATAATGTGCTTAGAGTATAACAAGATTTTAAATGTTTTATCATCATATATCATAACGTGCATTATAATAATAAATAATTGTACAAATACTTGCATATATTTAGTATTTAAAAGTAGGGAGTGAGAATTGTGCAAATTTAAAAATTTAAGTTAGTTTATAATAATAATTAACTTAAAGACGATTTATAACGATACGCAAATATATATATGTATAAAGCAAAATATATAAAAAACAAACAAAGCTAATCAAAATTAAAACAAATAATGTGGAACAATGCATACTTTAAATTGAGTGCATAAAGCATTTAATGCAGTTTTGGATAAAAATAAAGCGATTCAAATTCAGTTTAGTTTAAAAAGCATAAATTCAAGGTTATATATGCAGCTTTTTCGAAAATTTGAACTTCATAATGAAGTGTTGGAAATTTATAAAAATTTAAAATCCAATACAAAATATTTCAATTTTAAAGTATGCATTCATTGCTTATTGTTGTGTGACAAGTAAAAAATTTCAACATTATTCATACCGACAAAGAAGCAGATTTTATAATTTTGTATTCGTTGTTCTTATTATTCAAAGTTTGAATTTCAAACGCGCTTAAAATTAGGAAGCAAACACATATTAAATACAAAGTTATAAGTAAGAAATTAAAGTTAAACAAATAAGAGCCTATATTAAAAACTTATTTTGATCTTTTTGCATATTTAATAAAAAAGATTTTTTTTAATGTTTTTGTTTTGTTTTTCTTTTAAAATTTTTCATACATTTTTAAAATTTTTCACAAATGTTTTGATTGAGATCTTTAAGTTAAAAAAATACATACATAGTTTATAATGTCTACAAATAGGTAGCAACAAAGGAAAAAATGTTTTTCGATCACATACGAAGAATTATTAAGTTTAAAGCATAGTTAACAGTTGCGATCAATAAATAATTTCAACATTTTACTTAAACACAAGACGTTCTGTGTTATTATATCAAGAAATTGATTTGAGTCATAAATAAATTCAAAAAGTTCAAAAGAGATAAAAAATTCTTTTCGAAGAGAGCGAATAACGAACAAAAACTTTAATCTTTGAAAATAAACACATCAAAATTAAGAACAAAACAAAAAAATCCTTTTAAAACCATACATCTTTTTTATAAGTATGTATTGATTTCTTTTAAAGTTTTTACTTTCTTAATTCTTTTCCTGCTGCCTGCAGCTGCTTCCAGGTATCACCCAAAGCCTTAGCAAAGTGATCATCAACCGACGGTGTCTCCGAAGTAGTAGAATACGAGGGCGAAGATGCTGGTGAGGCGACAATTGTGGTGGTGGTGGTGGTGGTGGCGGCGGTTGTGGTGCTGTGGTTGTTGGAGGCAACTGCATTGAGACCAGGCTCAGTTTTGATGCGTACAACAGCTGGCGGCAAAGCAGCGGCTGAAGGTGCGCTTGTGGCTGCTAAGCCTGCAGCCACAGGTGCTGGTGGTGGTGGTGGTGGTGTATGTGCTGCAGCGCCTGCATTAGGTGAAGCACGACTTGTTGAACCAGGACTATGCGCAGCATGCTGCTGCACAACTATGTAGTTTGCAGCTAATGTTGGTGGTGGAGGCGGTGGTTGTTGGTGTAGCGGTGACGTCGGTGGTGCTGTGTGACGTTGCAAGGATAGTGGTTGTTGTTGTGGAGGCGGTAGTGTCAATGCTGGTGATTGCTTTTGTTGTTGCAGTTGATGTTGTGTTACTGGAGAAACTGCGCGTCCTTGCGATGCCATTATTGTTGGCGACAGCAGCAACGCGGTAGGTTTTGGTGAAATCAAAGCCTGTGGATGTGGGGGTAGATGCTGCAAATGATGTTGCTGCTGATGTGCTGCTGTTGGAAAGGTTACTGCTGCTGCCGGCGGCACATATGTGGGTGCAGGCGATGATGGCTGCGGTGACGGTGTTGTTGGTGCTGATGGTGATTTTTTGCCAAACAGCGCCACATAATCTGGACCCAAGGAGCGACGAAAATGCTCATCAATAACGGTCTCGCACATTGAAATGGATTCTAATGAACATACAAAAATACTGACGTTAGGTTAAGATACAATTAAACTTGAATCTGACAAAATTACCAGTGCAGCGGTCATCATTTTCGCGATTCGAAATCAGCAGGTTGTCACGTGGATCACCGCTAATGCCACGCTTGGGTGGCGCCTGAGTGATGACGCTGGGTCGCGCCAAAGTTGTGGCAAAAGTAGTGCCCGGCAAAGGTTCTCGATATGGTGGCGGCGGTGAGGAACGCTGTTTTAATGTGGATGAGCTGACTGACATGTCAATGGGACTCTCATGGTTCATGTTGTGCGTAATGTTGCTGTGATGACCGAGTGGCGAATGATGCGATGACGGTGGCGTTGGACGATTTGTCGACTCACAAAGAGGGCGCATGGCGGCAGCTGCAGCTGCAGCGGCCATCATCATGGTCATGGGTGGAGGAGCATGTTGACCTGCGTGTGGTGGTGGTGGAGTACTTGGTGGCGATGCTGCAGCTGCAACAACGATGTTAGAGCCCGGTTGCTGTTGTTGGTATTCGGAAGCGCGCATACGACGATCTCGACGCCATTTAGCGGTTGGCAGTTCTTTGGTCGTCAAGCGTGATTCTGAAAGAATTGAAAAAAAAAGAAATTATTAGTTAAAAGTTATGACAATATTTGTTGGGTACAACACGACAGTGCAACAAAAAACGAAAAAAAGTTGGAAAAATTTTAACAGAAACTGAAAAATTTCAACAGTTGGTTAAATGGTTAAATCAACCCCAAATTTAGTAGTTAATTTGAATTAAGATAGTGTTATTAATTTGAATACCAATTTTAACGCCCAAAAAATACAGTAAATAAATTCAGAAATAAGCACACGATTAATTATTTAAGCGATAAGAACAAAAAATTCAAAAGAAAACACAAGCTATTCATCCAGTGTCGAAAATTTGTTTTTCCAACTAAAGAAAAGATCAAGCGGACTTCCGTTTTTTAAAGATATGACTAGATAATAGTTTTCCCAAAACTAACTCTTGGCACGTGCTATAGAACAATGAGCATGAGAATTTTCAGCAATTAACTCTGAGGGTTTCCATTAAATTCAGATTTTTATGTCTATGAAAAATATGGAAGAACCACGTAAAAACAAATCAGCTAAATTAGTTGCTAGCTAGTTACTTAAAAACAAAAATTCGGCAGAATATCATAAATCACTGAAATAAATGAAGTGTCAGTTCGTCGTCATTCTTCACAGCTATTGTGGAAAAGTTATTTTCAGTGCATGACTGACGTCTGTGAAGTTACAACTCATAACATAATTTTATTGTTCTCTGAAATCGCTTTAGTGATTTAAATTTTAAATTATAAACAAACAAGCATACATAAAAACAGCTGCCATCTACGTCAGCATGTTTTTTCCAAACTTTAAGCTGTTATACATAGATATGTTGGGCAGAGCTTTAGAGAAACGTGTTGGCGTTGGGGCATCAATTTATCAGTTTAAGGCGAGTTCAGAGCAGCATTAAAGCCACAAAATAAATAAACAGGAATTAACAATAAAACACTCAGCATTACAAAAGAAATATAATAAAAAAGATGCTAGAAAGAAATAAAATATAAAATGCTATACATATTGAAAGTTTTCATGGCAGAAAACCATTTTTTGAGTTTTTGATGACTTTTTGAAGATAAGAAAATAACTAAAAACTATATATTAGGCTGGGTGGAAAAAGAAAGTGTTTGATAAACTCGATCTACTCCTAATACTCTTAAACTCATTGTAGGCACCCTTCACGAAACACTTTCAGTATGTCTTAACCTTTAGGCATCCTGGAAGTATTTGTAAATTTATTGAGACATGATAAATAATTTTTTTTTAGATTTCATTATAAGTCCAAGTGGATTTGGATTGATTGTAAGCCTGTTAAAAGGGACTGTAGGTATTCGAAGATACTATCAATTGTTGTTGAATTTTCAATAGAAGCCGAAAGTCAGAGGTGTTCAATAAAAAATCGAACGAAATAGAGCGTAAGACCCTGCATATACCGGCCTCACTTTGACGGCTATAGAAAAGATGAGGACGTGGGATGGTGAAATAGGATAGGCGGAGTAAATAGGCAGAGTTTAAAAAATTTCGCGTCTTACTTCTACTTTCTTTTGAGCGACATTTGTCATTTTTTTTTTGAGCTTTTTGTTGAGTTGCACTATTTTAGCGGAGAGGATTTTTCATGCAATAAAAATAGAGTTCAGCTATTACAGCTTTTTCGCAAATTCTCAGCCTTAATTCATTTGAAGTCACAATCCAGATCTCATTGAAATATTTCAATGTTATGAATTCCAGTGGCTCCAAACAAATTAATGTTGGAAAAATTTACCCACCACAGAATGGATTGGGCTCAGGGACAACACAGGACATAACAACTAACCATGCATACACAAACACACCGTGGTCGTGTGTGCTAAGTGTGTGGCGTGCGAACCAACGGATACTGAGTTCAAACCTCACTTTGGGCAAAAGTTTTTTTCAATAGAAATACATTTTTCTGTTCGGCCGTTACCTCTCTACAGACCAAGGCAAACCTCAGTGAGTAAATAATGCCATGTAAAGCTTCTTGAGAACATGAACTTTAGATGTTCATGATGTTGTTTAGATGTTAACCGATTTTTTTTTCGACCTGAACTTGAAGATATGAATCTGTACGAAATGTGGTTTCAACCGCAAGCCACACAACAGCAGCAAAAAGGGTTTTGTTGCAACAAAAATTTCTAGAACGACTTAATTTGAGATTTGGCAATGTAATAAGCCTCAGAGATCTTGCGATTTGACGCCTATGCTGTGGAGTAGCTAAGGTTGGTGGCACCCAGGGTGGAAACTAAATTGAGCACTCCTTTAGAAGATTTTTTTCTTATAAAATAAGTCGATGAATCTTACTACATATTTTCGAATCAGCCTCTACAAAAATTACATATTTTAGAAGAGATTAAAAAAAAATAAACGAAACTATGCTATCTATCAATATTTTATACAAGGAGTAAGAATCTAAAATTTTCAGAAACTTAAAGAATTTTCTCTGAATCGTTCCAAAATTTTTGTCTACCGGGCTTATAAGTTGTGAGAGAAAAATTTACTATCAGTAAACCACACAATATCAGTTTTAAGCAATTGAAGAATTGACATTATGAAGTTATAAAAACTTAAGTTAGTTTAATTCTGGTCCCATTGTGAACCTCTTCTCTTTTTGATTTTTATAAATGATGTACCACAATTCATAAAAAACTCAGAATGTCTTATGTTTGCAGACGATGTTAAGATATTTCGTCAAATATTTTATATAGCTGACTGCTTAAAACTTCAAAATGACACTAATAATCTGTCAGTAGATAACTACTGTTTAAATCGTAAAGATGAAATAAAAGATTTAGGAGTTATATTTGATGTTAAACTTAAATTTAACGCTCATATATTTCATTACTTCAAAAGCTTATTCAATGTTAGGTTTTATAAAAAGAAATACAACTGATTTTAGTAATCATTTGTCTATTAAAGCTTTGTGTGTTTCACTTGTGCGAAGTGGATTGGATTATTGTGCAATTGTATGGAATTCATATTATAATGTTTCATCAAAACGCATTGAGTGAATTCAAAAAATTTTTACAAAATATACCTTTTCAAAAATGCAATGGTCAGATACTGTGCCTTCTTACGTAGTCAGGCGCAAGCTTTTAAGTTTACAATCATTAGAGGATAGAAGATAATTTTTCTCCATAATGTTTGTTTATAAACTATTAAGTGGTTAAATGGTTTGTTCTGAACTTTCTGACCTCTTCAAACTTTGTGTTGCTCCTAGGGATTTGAGAGTAAACCGTCTGTATTCTGAGTCAACCCACGCGACAAATTGTGCATATAATGATCCAGATGCAAGATACTTACGGTTATGCAATATATATCGTATACGATCTCTCCAATTCTTAATTTTAATGTGGATGAAAACCGTTTTGGATTAAATTTATTTATACTCTTTAATTAATTGTATAATATATGAAGTAATTTTGTAATAAATAGTCTGCAAGATATAATCAGTGGACTGAAATAAAAAAATAAATAAAAATAAATAAATAGAAAATTTTGAAAAATTGAAGAAAAAATAGGATCGGGAAGCAAAACGTTGAAAAATGTTCCCTGGTGACCCCAAATAACTATTTTTATTAATATAAATATTTTTTTGAAATCAACCCCCATTTTCTACATAAAATTTAAATGAAAAGTTAATATAAAATATTAATACCACCATAATAGCTTTATAAATACCACCATAAATATCTCAGTATCACAATATTACAGTGATACCAAATTGATATCAGAAATTTGTTTCATTCTCATTATCTAAATAATTCCCAAAGCAAATTTGCCCAGGTTGGACAAAATCAAGAGTCATGAATGGCTCAAAAAGAGCTGACAATTCCAAGAAATCTGTTGATTCTTCAAATTTGGTGATTGAGAACAAAATTTAATTTCAATAATTATAATAATTTTTAAGGAACTGTGCATCTTATGTTCTCTTAAAAACAGTATTTGTGATAGTTTTTGTTGGTTGATTTGAACAGAAAGCATAAACAAAGAAAGAACCAATTATTTTACAATTATTTTTAATTTTTACAATTTATTTTTACAATTATTTTACAATTACAATTATTTTAGTTAAAGAAAGGAGTCAGAAATCATCTAAGAGTTTTTAATTGACATCTACAAAATAAAATAAATAAAAAAAAAACGTCAGAAAGCCATCAAATGTTCATAAAACGCAATTTATTTAATTTAAACAAAAATGTACCCAACAAGAAGACTATCGGTTATTTAACTAAAAAAAAAAAAACGGTTTCTATAAACTGAAATTCCGGTTACCTCTTCATTCAAAGTTTCGGTTATGCTAGGAAGAGCCTTGGGAAGAAATTACCCGAAACTCGTGTATACGTGTGAACTGGTGTCCCTTTCTCACAGGTTGTTTTTTAAATCGATTTCCACTACCATCGAAATGTAGCCTTCTCGCTCTCTCTGAATGGGGAAAATATAAATACAGGTTATAGGTAACCAAATCTCATCAGATAGATCTAACCGAAAACTAAGTTATAGTTAACCGTTAGATAAAACGAAAATATCAGTTTTATTTTACGTTATTATTTAAAAAAAAAAATAAAAAAAATTAAAATATTAAAGACCATTTGACTGTGAAAATTTGTCATTTGTTTAAATAAAAATACCTTCTCTTATTTTCGTATGCATTTTGTTATCTTCTATTTTCTTCTTCTAATCTAATATATAAAATCAAATGTTTGTCTGTCTGTTCCGTATAGGCTCGCGCACCGTTTATCCGATTAAGCTAAAATTTGGACACCGAGTACCTTTCATAGTGAGAAAGAACATAGGGGTGTAAAAAAGTGGGCGGAAGTATGTGGGCGTGGCAATCTATAATAACTTCTAAACGCCTGGACCGATTTCAATGAAATTTGGTATAAAGGTTCAACTACTCCCAAAATAAAACAGGGCGCTGTAAGTAGTGCATTTTTAAGACTCAATAACTCCTAAACGCCTGGACCTATTTCAATAAAATTTGGTATGAAGGTTCAACTGCAACCAATATAAAGCATAGGTAAAAAATTGGGAGGAAATATGTGGGCGTGGCACTCTATAATAACTCCTAAGCACCTGGACAGATTTCAATTAAATTTGGAATGAAAGTTCGACTGCGCACAAGATAACATAGGCTATAAAAATTCCAAAATCTTCCGTAAAGGGACGCTTTAAGTAGTGCGTTTTAAAGACTCGATAACTCTTAAACGCCTTAACCGATTTCTATGTAATTTTGTATGAACGTTCAACTGCACCCAAGATAAAACATAATATATAAAAAATTCCAAAGACTTCCGAAAGAGGGCGCTTTAAGTAATACGTTGTTAAGATTCAATAACTCCTAAATGACTTGATCAATTTTAATAAAATTTGGTACGTGAAATAACACTGACTCTGCAACAGAACAGTGTGCATGTTATCTTCTCTTAAAAACTGTATTTTTGATAGCTTTTGTTGGTTGATTTGAATATAATAGTAATTATTTTAGAAAAATAAAGGAGTCAGAAGACCATCTTAGAGTTTTTAATAGACATCTTCAAAATAAAATAAAAAAAAGTCAGAACTCCATAAATAAAATAAAAAATGCAATGAATTTGAAATCAATTTAATTTTCTAGAAATTTTTTAAGCAAGTAAAAAGTTTATTAATGTTTTTTAAACTAGTAGTTTTATGTAACAGAATACCCAAAACATATTACTATTCAAATTATGTTCTAGCAAGTTAAAAGCTGTAAATGAGGTTTGTTTCATGATATATAGTCTCAGAACTTAGTAATCACAAAATCATAAAGTATATTTTTATTTTTGACATTTATGACATGAACATGTTTTTTTCGAAACTTAATAATTTAAGAAATGTCTACTATGCGGGTAACAATTTTTCAGTCATCCAATATATGACGAATAATTATGAATTTTTACAAGATCTACATAAATAGCATTAATGAATTTTTGTTCAGTAACCAAGAGTCACATCAACTATAAATGATATCATGTACAAAATATACAAAAAAAAAAAAATACAAGTGAACTTAATATTTCAGAAGCCAAGTGTACAAGATAAATGAATTAAGAACAAATTTCGGTTATTTTTCGTTAATTTTGATGAATAAAATTCATGTACATATACAAGAAAAATGCATGAATTTCATGAACATATGCAAGGGAAACGTGAACTACTTTATGCTCTTGGTGGTCGAAATACAGTGGTGGCAAAAATAATAGAAACAGTTGGCATTGTAGTGCTTAATGTCGAAATACATTAAGAAATATAAATATTAGTACGAGTATTAATAGAAAAACAAACTTTAGAAGAACTACGAGTATCACTTCTGTACGCGGTGGCTAACTAACGGAACGTTATATTTAATATCTCATTTGCATAATTTTAAATATCATTAATATATTAATTGTACACTAAAAAAACAAAAAAAAGTAAAATCCACATTTTAAAAATATTCATTTTAAAAACATTCTACGCCATGCAAAAATGAAAATGCTTCCTTTAAAATACAAAAATAAAATGAAACGTTTAAAAACAAAAACGAACGTTTTATTATGATATAGTAAGCTATAATGAATATTTTCAAAAACTTTCTTCGCCATACATAAATGAGAACGCATATTTTATCATACAACACAAAAACGAAACATTTTAGAAACAACAACGAACGTTTAATGATGATTAAGAAGGCTTAAATTCATATTTTTAAAAACATTTTACGCCATACAAAAATAAAAACGCACATTTTAAAATACAAAAGTAAAACGAAACGTTTTAAAAACAGCAATGAACGTTTTAACAAGAATTTTATAAAATGTGCATGTTTTTGTCCAGATTTTCTGTCACTATATAAGATGAGATGGTGACCGTGGCATGCAGGTTAAGCGTGTGGCCTAGCATGCTCGGAGCCCGGGTTCAATCCCCAGCCGTGGCGAAAAGTTTTTTTTCAATAAAAAATTTTTCTGATCGGTCACCACCTCTCTGCAGACAATGGCAAACCTCAGAGAGTAAATAATGCCATGTAAAGTTTCTTGAGAACATGAGCCGTTCGGAGTCGGCATAAAACATGTAGGTCCAGTTCTCGGTCAATTGTGTGCAAACATTTAATAACACACACAACACAATTGATCATAAGAAGCTCGGTCAAAGTCCTTTCAAGGGCTGAAATGGCCAATTTGTTTTTTTTTTTTTTTTATATAAGATGAGTAGTTTTAAATATGTTTTGCTACAGTTAACTTATCGTTGATAATAGCTCAGTGGAAGTGTGCTAGACTGGCATGCAGAGGACGTCGGTTCGCATCCTGACTGTGTATGTATCAAAAGTATTGATTTAAATTCAAATTCTAATTGTTTCATTAACTCATAAGTCAGAAAAAATTCTTGACATAAGTTCGCACTTATAATCTTAAAAACAATCTATCAAAATATATAAAAAATAAATGTATTTTAAATAAAAACAAATTCTTGCATGCTTCGTCAGGGATTGAACCCTGGACGATTGAGTATTAAACTCGACCGCTAGCAAGCTCGGCTACACTTGAACTTTATAAAAGGTGATTAAGTTTCATTTAGAACGTGTAATCGAGGCTCTTTTAAAAATGTTCATTTTTAAATATCAAACGAACGTTTTAAAAGCTCATTTTAAAATGCTTATTTTAGAAAATCAAACGTACATTTTAGTAGCTCATTTTAAAATGTTGATTGGAGCATAAATTCAAACGAACGTTTTAGAAGCTCTCTTTAAAATGTGCGTTTTTAAAATAAAAATAAAAATAAACGTTGGAGGAACAAAATCTGGTTCAAACGTTTCCAAAAGTAGCACGTTTCTGCTAGTTTTGAAAATGTAGTTTTCTCAGTGTAGAAGTTTAGACTTTTCGAGTGATATTTTTGCTTCATTTAATCATTTAAAAGATTATACGAAGGTTTGTATTTTTATTTTAGTTTGAAATACTAGATATACAACATTATACACTTGTTTTTCTTAATTTCACTTTCTCTCCTACTTATATATCACTCCATTTCCGAACCAAGGCAGACTTGACTGAATAGGTTTGACACCTGAATCCTTGGTACTGGCCTATCGAGAAAAGGTGGAGTTTTAATTGCAATTCAAAATTCTCTTTTGAGTTGTCAGAAAATTCGAATACTGTGAAAAGTCACAGTGTTGAGCAAATGATTGTAAAAGTTCATTTTAAAATTAATTTTAAACTTTTTATAGTCGCAAGTTATATTCCTTTTGCTAGTTTAATACATCTTTAGCTGGATTCAATTCATCAGCCTGTACTCAATTAATGTCGCTAATTTCCAAATTTGTATGAGAAAAAAAACAACAAAGTCACCAGCTAGTTGAGGATAGAGAAAATCAACTACCGATTGAGTTGAGTAAAGTTACGTTGCCAAGTTCTTATTTTTTAGTTGGTTTGTGTACGAGATAAGGTAAAATGTCATTTTTTCTGCCAAAATATGGCATGATTTATTGGCAGGTAAAAAAATTTTAATTTATTTATTGATGTGGTCTGCCATATCAAAAGTGTTGCCAACTATGGAACAAATAAAAGCAAAATTACTTTTTTTCCAGAAGCGAGTTGTCGAGTTTGTCGCACCAAAACAGAAAACTTAATCATTACTGAAGATTTTAACTTAAGAACAATCGTCTGAAAACTTGTTCGTTTATTTGATTTTTTTCTTAGTGTAATTTGGTTAAAAAAAATAATATTCTTATCGATCTCAGTCGTATTTTAGATCTAATTTTTGTGGACAAAACATTTATATTTTACCTTGATTCTCTCACTTCTTAAGGTACTATTACAATGTGAAGCTATTAAAAACAGCACCTTTTTTATTAATTTTTTTTGCAAAGTATTATAAAATTATTTAAATCAAATTTATTTACATTATGTACAGTTAGAATTGAAGATATAAAAAAAATTTTTTTTTTGGTATTGTTTTTGTTGTTTATTTTCTAGAGGTCGTTGAAGTTGGCGTGTTTTAAAAAAGGTTGTGAGTTGGTTTCTCGTCTTCAGCATTTCCAAGGCGTCGGAAAGTAAAAAATCAAAGTGCATTCTTCAGTAAAGGGTTGTCGTTGAGCACTCTATCTACGCAAATAAAAAAAAAGCAAAAAATGGCATTCGTTGAAAAATAAATTTACAAAAAACCCCTCTTTTTGGGAGAAATTCTTAGCCGTAAAAAACAAAATATAATAGTTTCTCGGCTTTTAATAGGTAGAGTTACAGAGTCTATGAAGATCACAGAGTCTATGAAGATCACAATGAATCAAGATTCATCGAAATCAATCAAGCAGAACTCGAGATATCTTAGAAACTAATTCGAAAAAACTTGTTTCGAGAAAAATGCGATTAAATTTTCTTCTATGAACGATAATATATAAATAAATATAACGACATACGAATATAATGTAAGTTATATCTTTTTTTTTATTTGATATTTTTTTCTAAAATTTCATATACGCATTCTTAAGACCTTAAGGAAACAGATTCTAAAAAAAAAAACAAAAAATTATTTTTCATTTTTTACACACTGTAATGGTACCTTAAATTAAAAATAGTTCTCAGCATTACGTACCGTCAAGTATTAAATTCTCAATTTACAAGTATTAAGTTCTGGTGTTCTTTTTTCAACGGTTTTAATATATCGATTTCGGCGAATTAAATGTAGTTTTGAATTCAGTCTTCTGATCCAACGATTATTAAGGAAATAGTTTTGATGAAATATACGCTTTTATACAATATGAAAGGCATCGATTTTGAAAACTTGAATAGATAGTAACGAAAATTATTTTGTGTTTTTATATCTTCAATTAAAAATTAAAAATTGAAAGACAAGGTAATGCCTGCATTTAGAACTACTATTTTTGAAAGGCTAATAAAGGATAATTAAGGAAAAATACCAGTAAGGATTTTTTATGAATTCAGTATGTAAAATGGCTAGGCATCTTAAAACCAAATAAACAGACAACAAGTAGTTACATTTTCACTGAAAAACACGATATTGTAACTCCTCTTCACAAGGGTTTGTTTGACTAATTTTGAATGGACGGTATTACTATGAGCCTATAATGTAAGGTAGGAGCGGAAAAACTATCAGCGCTTTTCTGAAAGAAATGTACAGTTTAAAAAAAAATTCGAGTCTCCATACAACTACAAGTCATGCGCAAGTTGTAGTTTATTGAAAGCTTAAAAAATTATAAACGAAGTAATTTTTTTCTCTCATTTATCTCTCTTGAGATGTATGCCCGCCTTTTATCTGCTTTAAGGGAGGAACAATATGTTTTTCGGTTTAATGTTGTTGTTGTTATTGATATTGCTTTTCATGCTGCTGCTGCTGCTGAGGCAAAAGTAATTTTCGTAAAGCGCGTAAACTGGTAGCAAAACGAGTTTTATTCCTATTTTTTGTAGCAGTTAAGTTTTTGTGTGTGTGTTTTTTTAGTGTTTTTATTGTTGGTTGTATGGCTTTTGGTGGTAGTGCTGCTGTGGATGATGATAATGATGATGATGTGGTTGTTGCTTGTTTTGTGATTTTCAGCTTGTGCCCCAGACACTCCAAACTCCGAGACAAGCGCATTTTATTATTAAATTTTGTTTTTGTTGCTCTTGTGTTAAGCATTATTTTTTGTAGACTTTTCATTTTAATGTGGTTGCTTTTGTTGCGGTCTTAAACTTATCAGCACAATCACATTCGAGCAACTACAACAATTCATTCAAAACGACGAATGCTGCAGCAACGCGTCGCCGAATATGAACGTCGCTGCGCAGGTTTGTTTCTTAAGTCTTTCGTTTCGTTTCATACGTTTCTTTGATTTTAATTTATTTTTCGATTTTTTGTTGCTGTTTTTGTGGCTTGAGTTTTTAATTTCAATGTTGCGATTTTTTTTTATTTATTTTATTTGATTTTGTTGCTGTTGTTGTGCAGCTTTTATACAATGTTTGACGTTGACTTTGCTTGAATAAAACGGTGTAGAGTGTAGAAAGAAAAAAGTTTTTGAGAAAAAAAAAAATAAAAAAGTAAATTAAATTATGAATCATGACACCCACTTGCTGAGTTTGAAGCAGCTTTTAATTTATATTATGTATGCACAGCAGCAGGCGACACACGCCAGACATGTGACGAATGTTCATTTGTATTAAATTTCTTGACGCTTGTATTTTAGGGTACCTTCTAGCTGGGATTATTTTTTTAAGTGGCTGTTAATTGTATTGAAATTATGCGCTTGGTTGCGTTACTAGTTCTGAGAATAACAAAACACTAATAAAGGGTGCTTTTGGTGAAGGGCAAATTTTGAGGTTGACATTAAAGGTCTTAAATGTATAAATGTTAGAATGGCGGTACTGTAAAAGGTGTCGAATAGATTGACCTTTTAACTTAGGTTGGCCTTTGAAGACAGTTGAGTATAACTAAGCAGCACATGGTTGTTACATTTAAAGAACAAGGGTGTTAAAAAGGTTAACAGATGATGCGTAGATGACGATATAAATACATACAAATGTGTAAGCATTGTTACCAAAAGCATTTAAAGAAGGCTGCTGGATATGAAAAAATTCACATTTCTGTGTATATTTAACTAAAAAATTAAACATTTACACTCCTGTGATGTATTACCAAATCTTATATTTTAACGTTTTATTCATTTTGTATTCGATTTATCACTTTGAATTGCCACTGTTTGAAGTCTCTACCTAGATTTTGTCAATTAATGACTCGAAAATTTATGCACAAAAATATTTAAGAGGAATTCAAACGAAATGTTGCCAAATAAAAAAAATCTGCTAAAAAATATTCGCACGCATATTTTTGCCATAAACAACAAGCAGGAACAGATGTGCAGCAACAGCTTTCAAATCATGAACGAAACCTTAAAAGTAAAAAAAAAAGATAAACAAAACAAAAAAGGCTTGACTGCTCCATGCTTCACGTGAACGTTTATACGTTATGTCAGACAGATATCTTGTGTAGCTGCAGCCTGTTTGCTGTTACTTGCCGGCATCCGCTGCAGCAGCAGCAGCATCATTTGGCCAAGATCACGCACATTTAATCGAAGCCAACAAAATCAGCTAAAGATAAAAAAAAAACAAAATAAATACGATCCTGTATTGCGTTTAACAGGAACAACAAAATTGCGCGCGCACATTTTTGCAGACATTCAATTGATAGCATGTGTGTGTGTTTGAAAACGGAAATTCTTATATATCTGCTGCTATGACTTTTTCTTGTTCTTATTCTGTTTTTTTCTTCTCCCCAATTTAGGTGCAACAGGAAGATGAGGCGTTCGCGTAGAACCGGCTTTTTTAAAGACACGCAGGGCTGCGTTGTGCATAAATAATTGCATATCGTGGCGATTTTTGTAGTTATTTTTTTTTGTTTTTGATATAAAATTTTTAAAAATCCATGTCTTTCAAGAGGCAGGAAGTTGAGGGGTGTGAGTTGGACAGACTACGACGAGGATGACAGCAAAAGTTAAGTTATTTTAAGCTGTACTCAGCTTTGCCGAGGTGGAGCCTCGTCTGGCATTACCGCCTTCTGAAAAATACATGGACGCTGACGACGGACAGCATCAATTTGAGTGGTCGGAATGTGTGCGATTTAAGGAAAGCATTTTTGCGTATAAGAATTTTTCATGTGGTTCCACATAAATTGCTGCACAGTGGGACAAATATTGGGTGAACTGTTTTGTCAATTGATGTAAATGTTCTAATATAACAAATGAACAAAAAAAAAAGCAAACTGGCCATTTCAGCACTTGAACGGACTCTAATCGAGCTTATTGTGATCGATTGTGTTGTGTGTGTGTGTATTAAATGTTTGTATACAATTGACCAAGAACTGTTCCTACATGTTTAATGACTACTTCGAATGGCTAATTTTTATGTTCTGAAGAAGTTCCACAAGGCACTTAAAAATCGCGCGATTTTTTATAAAAATTTTTCAGTTTTCCTATTAAGGAATAACTTGCTATATATTAATACACTCAAAACGTCAAAAAATACCAGTAAAAATAAAAAAAGACGAACGAATAGTTGTGTTTGAGCAAAAAGCGCCGCAGGGAAAATTTGTTATAAAAAATCGCGCGATTTTAAAATGATCGCGCGAAAATTAAAAAGGGGCGTGGGCCCCAAACTAGAATTATGCCAAATTAACATTAATTTTAATTGTTAATTAATATTAAAATTAAAATGAAAATTAAACTTAAAATTAAAATTAAAATTAAAATTAAAATTAAAATTAAAATTAAAATTAAAATTAAAATTAAAATTAAAATTAAAATTAAAATTAAAATTAAAATTAAAATTAAAATTAAAATTAAAATTAAAATTAAAATTAAAATTAAAATTAAAATTAAAATTAAAATTAAAATTAAAATTAAAATTAAAATTAAAATTAAAATTAAAATTAAAATTAAAATTAAAATTAAAATTAAAATTAAAATTAAAATTAAAATTAATATTAAAACTAAAACCAAAATTAAAATTAAAATTAAAATTAAAATTAAAATTAAAATTAAAATTAAAATTAAAATTAAAATTAAAATTAAAATTAAAATTAAAATTAAAATTAAAATTAAAATTAAAATTAAAATTAAAATTAATATTAAAATTAAAACCAAAATTAAAATTAATCAACCTCTGTTGAAAATTAATCAATCAAAAAATCGCGCGATTTTAAAATTATCGCGCGAAAATTAAAAAGGGGCGTGGGCCCCAAACTAGAATTATGCCAAATTAACATTAATTTTAATTGTTAATTAATATTAAAATGAAAATGAAAATGAAAATTAAACTTAAACTTAAACTTAAAATTAAAATTAAAATTAAAATTAAAATTAAAATTAAACTTAAACTTAAAATTAAAATGAAAATGAAAATGAAAATGAAAATTAAAATTAAAATTAAAATTAAAATTAAAATTAAAATTAAAATTAAAATTAAAATTAAAATTAAAATTAAAATTAAAATTAAAATTAAAATTAAAATTAAAATTAAAATTAAAATTAAAATTAAAATTAAAATTAAAATTAAAATTAAAATTAAAATTAAAATTAAAATTAAAATTAAAATTAAAATTAAAATTAAAATTAAAATTAAAATTAAAATTAAAATTAAAATTAAAATTAAAATTAAAATTAAAATTAAAATTAAAATTAAAATTAAAATTAAAATTAAAATTAAAATTAAAATTAAAATTAAAATTAAAATTAAAATTAAAATTAAAATTAAAATTAAGATTAAGATTAAGATTAATATTAAAATGAATATTAAAATTAATATTCATATAATATTTATATAAAAATAAAGATTAAATTATAATTAAAAATAATATTAAATTAATATTAACATTCAAATTATAATTACAATTAATATATATATTAAAACTAAAATAAAAATAAATGTTAAAATTAAAATTGAATTTAAATAAATTTAAAATTTAAATTTAAATATTTAAATTTAAATACACTTTTAAATTTAAAATTGAAATTAAGATAAAAATTAAATTAACAAATAATAATTTTAAATTTAATATTACTTTTTAAACTAATTTTAAAATTAATATTAAAATTAATATTCAAATTAATATTAAAATTAATTTTAAAATTAATATTAAAATTAACATTAAAATTAATAATAAAACTTAATTTGAAATTAAAATTAAATTTAGCATTTAAAACAAAACGTGATATTTAAATTAAACTTAATGTTCAAATATATATTAAGACTAAAATGAATATCAGAATTAAAATGAAAATTTAAGATTAAAATTAATATTAAAACTAATATTAAAATAAATATTAATATTCATTTAAAAACTGACATTAAATTTAAAAATAAAATTAAACTTATACTTAAGTTAATAAAATTAAAATTTATATTAAAATTAATATTTATATCAAAATTAATATTGAATTTAAAATGAAAATTAATATAAAAATTTAGATAGTTATTAAAAATAATAATAAAATCAATATTAATATTAAATTTAGTATTTATATTTAAATTAATATTAGAAATAATATTAAAATTAATTTTAAAATTAATATTAAAATTAATATTAAAATTTATATTAAAATTAATATTAAAAAATAATATTTTAATTAAATTAAAATTAATGAAATTAAAATTAATAATAAAATTTAAATTAACTTTAAAATGAAACTTAATATTACAATTAATAATAAGATAAAAAATTAATATTAAAATTAAAATAAATATTATGATTAAAATTTAAATTAAGAATGAGATTTATATTAAAATTAAAATTAATGTTTAAATAAAAATGAAAATTGAGATTAAAATAAATATTAAAATTAATATTTATATTAAATTTAATAAATAAATTTTAATGAAAATAAATAATAAAATTAATATTAAAATTTAATTAAGATTAAAATTAATATTAAAATATTGAAATTAATATTAATATTAATATTATATTTATTAATTTGAATGTTAATATAAAAATGCAAATGTACATTAACACACTTATAAGAAATTTGAAATCATTCTATAGTATAAGTTCTTTTCCTTGAAATCTGGAATTCCTGTTTGGGCGGTAAGTTCGGTACCCTTTGTACCATTCGCAAACTGCGTATGTCAACTTTTGGGTACTTTTAAATTCGAACCTATAAACATGATCGAGACAGGTACTGGCTATAGGAATTTTAGAGGTACATGGAGAGAATTGAGCTCAATTGCTGTATAATTGAGAAAATACAGCTTTTTGCACACAATTCATGCAAATATTAGCCATGATTCTATATTTTAAAAAACAATTCATGATGTATGAATTATTATTACATGATTCGTGGTAACATGCTTTAAAATATAAAATAATATATTTTTGCGACGAACGTACACCTTTTGATTGAAATTGAATCATCATTTCTGAAGTTCGAGATTAGCCGAGTCTTTCTTGTTTGGATAAGAGACTCAACTGCCAAGGTTCAATACCCGACGAGAGCTGCAAACAATTTTGTTTTATTTGAAATAATTATGTTTTTTTAAATAGAAATAAAATTTTATATATTTTTTGAGATTGAAATGAATTGGAATTCCATTAATTAAATTAAAATCCTGATAATAACAGAATCAGGATACGAACCCACGTCTTCCGAATATCAGTCTAGCACACTTCCACTGAAATGTTGTTAATGATATTTTATTTAAATTAAGTTATTTATTTATGTTAATTTAATTGTAGAAAAACATATTTAAGAACTGCTCATTTCAAAAAGTGCCAGATAAACTGGGCAAAACATACATTTTTTTTCTATTTTTTATTTAAAGCAAAAATTCAGCAAGAGTTATTAAATTTATTTATTAAATTTCCGTTGACATTTAAAAAAAAAGAATACAGAAAATAAAATGTTTTATCAGGCGTGAATTTTTATAAAAACTTAAGATTCAGCAAGCTCAGCCAACAAGGCAGCAATGCATTTCTATGCTTCTATTTCAAAATAGAATTATAAAATAAAAATTAAAATATTTTTAACAGTTTAAAACATGAGTCATGCAATAGTTGCTTAGAAAATGTAACACAATTTTTCACAAAAAATATGGCTAATGAAATATTTCTCAAAATTCATGAGCATATGCCTTAACATATGAATTGTTGAATGTGGTGTATGCGTACAGTGACATGTGTCATGCATAAATTTATGTGCCAGGTTTTTCAAGTATGATGCATAAGAATGCCATCACACGTGAGCTTAAGCAACAATTAAAGTATTAAGTCGTATGAATTAAAAAAAACAGGAGTGGGGTCATCTAGAGTTATGAGTCGACTAAGCATGAATCACACGGAAGTAATTTTCTCCGTGTACGTATAGCAAAGCGAATGAATTTCCGTTGTAAGCCCTTATCAGGAATATCGTCTCACGTAAGTGAATAAGTGGGTGTGCGTTGACTGTCGTCTCACCTAGAAAATTAACATCTAATAGGTTTGACGATTTTCCAAACTTACGAATTCACAGTGCTTTGCGTTGCCAATCCGCATTTTAATAAAAAATTATATACTTTTCAATACAAAGTTGTACGTAAGCTGGACAAAATACCGGACTAGATGCATTTGTAAAGTACAGATTGAAGAACTTTCTGAGTGCAGATTAGAATGAAATTTTGAAGTTATGAAAGCTGGAACAAAGATTTTGAGTTGGTACCAAAATAGTTGGCGAATCAAATTCTGTTAAAAATCATTTTAAAATAGCGGACATTTTGTTTTTTTTGTATATTTGATATAATGAAATGTCGAATAGTCTAAGCGACCTTTTACAATATTTTCGATTCTAATCTTCACTTTACTTAATGAAACTTCAAAATAAAAAGACAAATTTCTTAAATTTTAAATGAAACAATTTAACCGGATAACATTTGTGATAATGATACAAGCTATGTTGCATATTTCCTTCTTGAATACAACATCTTAATCTCGTATAGAAATAGCAAACGGCATAGGTTTAATGTAACCTTTTCGGAAATTTTGAGGTCGATTTGGAAAATATGCAATAGTTAAACATTTGAAGATGTTAAGTGAATTAACTTTGAGGAAGACTCATGCTTTGAAATGATTGTAGCAACCTGATTTGACCTGAAAGACCAGGAAGGAAACTTTGAGTAGTTTCCTATAAACTTAAAATATTTGTAAACGGAAGCTTGAGAAGTTGCAACTTCAAAAAAGCTTCGTTTAAAAGAACAAACGAAAGTACAGCGGCAGATTAAGTCTGCAAAAGATGTCTGTAAAAGATTTCTAGAAGCTTTAACTTCAAACTATGTTCGTGATAGAAGCTTTAAATTTCAACCGAAGCTCCACCGAATATTGAGGCTTTGCGTAATCACTGAAAAAAGCTGTTGCCTCGCATTATGCATGTAATAATAACTTAAGTTGTAGTCTTCCATTCAAGCTTCAGCTGCAGCATCTCGCATGTACTGAATAGAAGCTTTAATTTCACGCTATGTGCTTTAATTTTGAACACATAGTGTACGACATGCAACGAGCATCTTGTCTCCACTCTGTTGTTGTAGAGAAATTTTAAGCGACTCAAATTTAATAAGCACGACAGCAACAAACCTCAGCAGCAAGTGTTTTTGCAGTTTAATAATTATTATTTGATAAAATAGATTTATTGAAGTTGTAAACATGTTTGAAATAAGCAAAGAAACAAAAAAACAAAGACAAATGAAAACAAAGGAAGAAATTTCCTTTTGTCGCATGTCAAATTAGAATTACATTGAAGCTGACGACAACGACATTCGATGCCGCGCAACAATGTCATCGCAAAGTCTCCCAAGATTTCGACTTATAAGAAATACAAATAAATTTTAAGTGACATTTGGCGCTCGTCGCTTGTTGTGCGCAATGTGTTCAAGCTATTAATCTTCTATTCAAGCTCTAACTAAAGTAAAAGCCTCTTGTGAGTACCGAATAGAAGGTAGTTTCACACAGTATGTTTAAAATGAAAGTTGCTACCTTCAAAGCGTATTATCCGACAGATGTTATAGAAACCATAGTTTTCATAAGAATTAAATCATTCAGTTTCAACGTTTAGGGGTTCGAATCAGCTGAATGTACAATTGTGAATTGTAAAAATATTATGAACATATGAGAGTAGTCGATATGAACGGTAGAAGTGAAACTTTAATTAAAAAAGATAGAGATTTTTAAAGCGTTAATTGAATTACTCTTTTTTAATATAGTCTTACTAAAAATATACAATAGTCTAATCTGAGTCAAACCTCCTATAAATTATCTTAATTTCGAAAAGGTTAAAGGTATTTTAAAATCCACTTATCATACTATATCCATTATAACATACCATTAACTTTTATTTCTTGTGAGAACCTTTAGTCAGAAATTTTAAATAGAAAAATGGCAATTTGCGGCGAATTGGTGCTGCCAATAGGGAAAGCAAATGAAAAAATAGGCCAACGAAATGACAGTTTGCTGTTTAAGACGTGTGCGGAAGGTTTAGCTTCATTGTTATGAAAAGATGTAAAAATGAAAGCAATGCAACCACCATTATAAAGTGCAATAGAAACAAAAAAAAGTTAAACTTTCCGAGATTTTAAAACTTTTAGTTCGGTTTTACTACCCGTTTCAGTTCGCCATATTGCTCTAAACGCAGCTATAGCAGGTTTACTTTCAAAAATAACGGTTTCAAACCATTAAGGATTGGTTCGTTATGTCTTTTACTTCGATAGGTCTGTAAGTTTTGACTCAAACCATTGTGTGATACGTTTTTTTCCACTTTCATTTTGATCTGACTCTCCTTTTTCAATTAAATTAAAAGAACGAAAATCAACGAACAAATCGTTCAATTGAACTAGTTCGTTTGTAAACTACCCAAATCTACTGCTAAGTTCTGCGAATTTTTTCTTTTCATTAGGATATCCCAGCAAAAAAAAGTGCTTCCAAAAGAAGGTAAAGTGGAACGGAAAATCGCGAGTTCAATCCCTTCTACTTTCATACCCAGAAGGCATTCTTTTAACATATGCATGTCATTGGGAGGAATACTTTCCTTAGTCTACTTTAGAAGAGCTTCTAGATTTGTTCAATGAAAGATTTCTTTGAGGCCTTCAAAGAAATTATTCTAGTAGGTATTTTCCAGAAAAAAAGAAGGCATTCAGGCAATATTCAGAAGACATAAGACAAAATGCTTTTAAGAAAATATTTAACCATTGCCCTGCACAAGTCAAGAAATGGACGTATTGTTGAAAGCTATTCAAATAGACTTTTTAGAAGTTTATGATAATGCCTCCTGAGCGCACTTTTCGATAAGGCTGAGGAGAAGTACAATTGAATTTCTAGAATCTCTTCAGTGTTTCTAAGAATGCATGTCAAGGTTGTATTAAAAATTTTTCTGGAGATTGCGTTATATCGATTTTACGTTAAGAGGCTAAAAAAATTTTACCTCAAAAAATTACGTACTCAAACCATAGTGGATTAGTTCGTTAGGTCAGTTAGTTCGGACTCGAAATATAGTTGGATATGTTTTTTCTGTCGTTCATATTGATCTGTCCCTGCTTTTGCAATTTATCTTAAAGAACGCAAATCAACGAACGAATCGTTCAATTGTACTAGTTCGGTCGTGAACTACTTAAATCTACTGCTGAGTTCGAAAAGTTTTTTTTGTTTCATTAGGATTGCGATGAATCGGTTTTGCGGTATGCGGCTAAAAAAGTTTAACTTAAAAAATTAGGGACTCAAATCATTGTGGATTAGTTCGATAGGTCTTTTTATTCGTTAGGTCTGTAAGTTCGGACTCCAACCATTATTGGATTAGTTTTTTTCGTTCATTTAGATCTGACACGGTTTTTACAATTGATGTTAAAAAATTAAAATCAACGACGAGCTGTTCAATTGAACTAGTTCGTTCCTAAACTAACCTTATCTTCTGCAGGGTTCCGAGAATTCTTTTCGTTTCATTAGGATTGCTTTACATCGGTTTTGTTCCCCGTTTAATTCGCCTCATTGCTGTATACGCGAATAAAGAAGTTTCACTACACGGTTAAAAATATTGGAATAATTTTTAAACCAATCGTAGGACTAATGCATTTTTAAATAATTTCCTTATTAGAATTGATACTTTTCAAAATACTAGAAATTTTTTTAGTCAAAGTTTAGTTAAATTTAATAAATTAGGAATAAAATTTGATTCTTAGTACCTAAAGTTTAAAATTTAATACACAATTACTAAACGGTAAACAAATCTTGGAGTAGTTTTTAAACCAACCATTGGAACAATGCATTTTTTAATCCTTTTGTTATTAGAATTGATACTTTTCAAAATACTAGAAATCTTTTTTGTCAAGGCTGTACTTAAATTTAATAAATTGGGAATAAAATTTGATTTTTAGTACCTAAGGTTAAAAATTAAATACAAAATTACTAAACGGTAAACAAATCTTGGAGTAATTTTTCAACCAATTAAAGAAAATTAATATTTCATGTTTTTCCTTTATTAAAACCGGGCCCGTCATTTTTAACGGGAAAGAACTAGTTATAAATTATAAAAACATAAGAATAACAAAAAATAAAAAAATTATTATATAAAAATAACAAAAAAAAAAAAAAACAAAAGGTCAGGCTGAGGATCGAACCAGGGTCACTTGATTCGTTAAATCAAATCAAAAACCGCTTAAACAACTGAACCACGGAATAAAATTTTTCGCTAGTGCTAATGGTGTACACCAATGTTTACGAAATTAAAAACTAAACTGATAGCAGTTTAAAGTTTAAATTTTAAGCCCATGTTGAACTTAAACTTAGTTTAGTATTTGGAGTAGTTTCAATTTTAAACCCAAGCTGGACATAAACTTAGTTTTAGTATTTGACGTGATTTAAATTTTCAACCCATGCGAGACTTAAACTTCGTTTTAGTATTTGGCGTGATTTCAACTTTAGTAAAATTTCGGTGTCGTCATATATACAGTACAAGATTGACTTAAATTAAGTCCAAGATTTTTGACCGTGTACTTATAGAAGTAACATAGTTTTCATAACCGAATAAATAAAAATCTCGTGTCACGGTGTTAGTGTTTGAACTCCTTCGAAAAGGCTGGACTGATTTTAATGACGTTATTTTTGTATTGTAAAAATTTTCAGTTTTACATTCGTCTATAAATTGCTCATCAATAAAACTCGGTACGAACTTACTATTAAGACGTGCCCTTCGACTGTCAAATGTGAGCGATCTTCGGAAAGGGGGACATGGCAACGTCCATATAATTAAAATTTTTAATATCGAATAGATTTGGAACTAAATGTCATCTTACAATGAAGCTCAGTATTGAATAACTGATTGGTCAAATTTTCGATACTATGGATGTAAAAGTCAGAGAACATTTTAACTCAGAATGAAGTAACTATTTGATGGTGTGTTGCTACTGGAAAACTAGAACGGGCATTATACATGGGGATCGCTTTGGAAATAAAAGACACAGAATCAAACAAACTCAGTTTGGTGTAACTATTTCTTAATTAATTACTGACTACTCGAAAATACTCGCAAACTGAAATAGGTATTGGACAAGGGGTGTGGCTCCGCCCATAAAAGACAATTTTTTATATTTAATAGCTTTGGAAATAATGGCCAAAGAAAGAACATGAAAACTCAGCAACTATTTATTGATGGCCTTCTATTGAAAAACTGCAACAGGCATTGAACAAGGACGGCAGCAACGCGCCGGATACCAGCTAGTATGTTTTTATAAAGTATCTTGCAGTCTTTATATAAGTTTGTGTGCTACTTGGGGGCTTATTTCGTGTTCAAGTTGAAGAGGTAAGAGAATCAATTGAGAACTTACTAACAATATATTTGATCCTTATTCATGTGATAGAGCAGTCGATTGAGTACTTTTTTAAACTTATAGCAGCTTAAAGCCCAACAAGTTTTAAAAGTTTAGAGTAACTTCGGGTAATGTGATAAAGGTATTTATAAATTTATAATTTCTAGTAACTTTTATAACTTAGTTTATAATGTTTATAAACTAATTATAAACTTTACACAGGATGTTTTTTGATGCATTTTGCAGTGTTTTATAACTTTGGTGCTCTATAGCGTAACCCAATTTGGAGCTTTTTCAATACAATGAAAAAATGTCATGTAACTCCTTCCCCTAATGAAATTGGCGGGTAAAGTGATATACCACGTTCGGATAATGTGATATACTGTATTTACCAATATCACATTACCCGAATAGTGTTCAACATCCGTATATATTGTTTTTTAACCAAAATAAAAAAAAACATGTTATTGAAAATAAAAAATGTTGTTTCAGTGTCATTAATGTTGTTGATACAATTTTATAATTTTAGTGGAATTTACATAAAAGAAAACAATAACACAAACAAAATTAACTAAATACAAATAAACAGGCAAAAACTTCACAAAAAAAAAATTACACGAATTATAAAATTAATGGAATGAACAGATATGGTATGAATATATGGCATATCACATTACCCAACTTTGAGTATATCACAATAGCCGAATTAGTTTTTCAAAATAATAAGGTTATGTTTGTAAAAATACACTTAAGAAAACAAAAATCTCCACTTATTTGTGCAAACAACAACAAATTTATCTATATCAGCTTACAATTCTGCTTTAGTTACTGTAATTCACTCGCAAAGCGCACGTAACAAAAAATATCGACTACACCGATAAAACAAGAAATGAGAGCAAAAACAGCGAATGAGAGCGCGCATTAAACTGCAGCACGCCTCTTTTTCTGTTGCCGTAATGTTCACATGTTTATTCTTGTCAAAAATTGTGTATTTAACAAAAGATGCAGGTATATCACATTACCCGACCATATCACAATACCCGAAGTTACTCTATATATGTACATATATATCCAAATACTACTTCGTATATACTTAAAATATCAACAATACTTAAAAAATTTTTGAACGATATCCTTTTTTCCTTCAAAAAGAAAATGTTCTTATTCTTGAAACACCTCTCCAATTAATTTTTTTGACAGTTTTAAGAAGCTACAAAAATTTTATTTCATTGAAAACGCATGTCCAACCCATATTTTTATATCTTTTTTTTACCGCAATATTCACTATAGCAATAATAATTTCTCTCTGCATTACCATTTTTTAAGAATAGTTTTTTTTTTAATTTATATCAAATCTTGAACTTGTTAAACATAGAAAAGGGGGTGCCCCAAGTCTAGCTTTTAACTGTTTTTGCAGCCAAACCCATCAACAACCGGCTACACTAATGCGTTTATAATGAGCATCACTTATAGCTGCTGACAGACAGAAAAGTCGACAGACAGCAGCCAGAGCTCATTCAAATTTATAATAATTTATAATTTTTTGTGGAGTAGATTTTTTCATGTCATATTTCTAGGCAATATTAGGTAATACAAGCAAATGGATGGGCAGGCAATGGGCAAGCAGTATACGTTTGATATACCTTTCGTATGACTTTCTTCATTTGGTCTGTTAAAGCAGCATGAAAGCCAAAAGTGGGCTGGCACGAAATAATAAAACATCATGAATTACAGCCAGACGAATTTAATACAATGACAGCAAGCTTAAAAAACCTTTGTCCAAAAACAAAGTTCAACCAAACAAAAAAACAAATATTCATTTTTCAAATAAGCTTTCAATGGTTAAAAAATTTTGCGTAGGTTGCACTGAAAATTAATTATATCACTTTTTTTGTTGTTAGTTTTTAGGTGCTAGCTATATATAATAATTTTTTTTTTATTATTATTTGTTTTCTAGCTTTTAAAGGTTTGTTTGTTTTATTGTTATTGTTGTACAATTTTATTTTTATTGCCATGTCGAAACTTTTGAAGCTTCTCCATTTTTGGCTGCAACCAGAAGAAAATTTATATCTTTTGAAGCATTAAATGTTGGAATAATATTTTATTGTTGTAGCACACTTCATAAGCTTTATGAGGGGTAATTAAAAAAAAATGTCTTCTTTAGCAGCAAACAATTTGGTAATGTTTTTAGCTGTAAATTTTTCTGTGTCGATGTAATAGGTTTTTGAGCTTTATTATTATGGCGCGTGCTTTTTCTCCCATACCCTGCCTGCAAGACAACAATTAATTATTTCACCAAATATAGTGTGACAGATAGTTATATAAGATACATGCATACATATAATAATAAGTTGTTTGAAGTATTTTAACATTACTTCCAAAACTTTAGTAGAAGTACAATTATGGACATAGATGGGTAGGAAGTTTTGGATATTCTTTAAATGTCTTCATTAGCCAGCCAACACACGCTTGAGACTGAAAAGTATTAACGATAATGGGAAAATTGGACTTTGACGAATGAGGTTTTGAAGAAAAAAAATTTTGTTGCTTAAGTTGGGCAGATGAGAATTTTGTGCAGTTATGATTTTACTTATAAGGATCTAAGACAAAAATGGAAATTATTGGATTAACATTGTCATCCAATGTCTAAATGTAATTAGAATGAAATAAGTGTAATATTTGTAAAAAGAAGTCATGTATTTAAAAAAGTGTACAAAAAAATATTAATTAACAAACGCCCTTAAAGCTTTTAATTGGCTAAAATATAGCTGAAGTATTACAGTGCAACAACATTAAATATCAGTTGCAATTTTGAAAAATAATTAGGTACTAGAAAACGTTCATTAAATATAACAAATTTATTGAAACGAATAAAAATAAATACGTTGATATCCATAAGATATCAAAACGAATGAGTGAGTGAGCGCATGAACGGAAGTCATTGGCAACATTTAATAAAGTACACTAACAAAGCTAAACAAAAACATACTCCGTCAGACCCGACCGACCTGCATGTCACCAATCAATGCTGTTTTATGTGAGGAGCAGCAGCTAAAAGAGCAACAATATCAGCAGCAGCAGCTGTTGCTGTTGCTGCCGATTTATGTTACATCCATAATTTAAAGTTTAAGTGTTGCCCACACAATTCAAAACAAAATACAGCGGCCTGGTTATGCGAGAAGAGCTTCGAACAGAGAACGGCTTAATGGGATGAATGTTGATATAAAATGTATGCATTGTTGATAGCATGACTACGATGAGTGCTGCCAGCGAGATGTTTGCCGTAGCTACTGCTACTCAAGTTGTCGATGATGAAGAAACTTTGTTTGCTGCTGCTGTATACCATAAATATTTATCATAAACGGAAATGATATAAAACTCATAGAATTGTACGAGTGTGACAAACGGAGATTGCTGCGAAAGGAAGCTTAGTTTGATTTAGCGGAGCACAAACTTGTTCCAACTATTCATTTTAGACAAAATAAAAAATAGGCATAAGCAAAAAGATAGAAAAAAAATTTGTTATAAGCCGAGTTAAGACAAAAAAAAATTTTTAATGGAATAGAATTGAATATGTACACAGAGCAGAAAACTGAAATAGGAAAATAAAATACGTTCGTAATGATTTGACGGTGACCAGAATTCCAGGAACAAAATACAGTGTTTTCTTTTTGCCACAAATAGAAAAAATCCAAAAAATTTCCAAAAAAAGGCCAAAGAACTTTATTTTTCAGATAGAACACACTTCAACTAAGAAAAATGCCAAAGGGTATTTAAAATTTGTATTTCGCTTGGTTACACGGAGCTCTGAAAGTCAAGCGTTAGAAAAATTGATACTTTTGAAAAAAAAAACAACATAAATTTTTCATTAATTTTTCATTTGAGGTCTCGGTAGTCGAGTGGTTAGCGTGCTTCACTGCCAACCCAGAGGTTCCGGGTTCGAATTCCGGTCTAGCCATGGTCCTACGCTTTTACCTTTCTTTAATTCTTTCCTCATTTCTAATCAACTGAAATTCAAAATTCATCAATAAATACGACCTTGGAAGTTGTAGTTGGTGGTAGAGATGTTTGTGGAATTAGATTGCTTGATAACTCGAATTGACTGAGGTAAAGGCATAACAGTTGCCTCAGATTCAAATTCGCATGTTGATATAGCGCTCCACCACACATACAACATTCTACACTTGTTTCTCTTGATTTCACTTTCTCTCCTACTTATCTATCTCACCATTTCCGAACCAAGGCAGACTTGACTGAATAGGTTTGACACCTGAAATTCTTGGTTCAAAGCAAAAACAAAAAAAAAATTATTGTTCAAACAAAAAACAGTGATTTTTTTAAAGTTTAACAGAGAATTAAAAAAAAGTATGAAATGAATGAAATGAATGAAATGAATGAAATGAATGAAATGAATGAAATGAATGAAATGAATGAAATGAATGAAATGAATGAAATGAATGAAATGAATGAAATGAATGAAATGAATGAAATGAATGAAATGAATGAAATGAATGAAATGAATGAAATGAATGAAATGAATGAAATGAATGAAATTAATGAAATTAATGAAATGAATGAAATGAATGAAATGAATGAAATGAATGAAATGAATGAAATGAATGAAATGAATGAAATGAATGAAATGAATGAAATGAATGAAATGAATGAAATGAATGAAATGAATGAAATGAATGAAATGAATGAAATGAATGAAATGAATGAAATGAATGAAATGAATGAAATGAATGAAATGAATGAAATGAATGAAATGAATGAAATGAATGAAATGAATGAAATGAATGAAATGAATGAAATGAATGAAATGAATGAAATGAATGAAATGAATGAAATGAATGAAATGAATGAAATGAATGAAATGAATGAAATGAATGAAATGAATGAAATGAATGAAATGAATGAAATGAATGAAATGAATGAAATGAATGAAATGAATGAAATGAATGAAATGAATGAAATGAATGAAATGAATGAAATGAATGAAATGAATGAAATGAATGAAATTAATTGAATGAAATGACTGAAATGAATTAAATATGGTTACAAACACTTTTTAATTTCAATTAAGTAAAAGAGGTAGGTTTTCGCAAAGTGAATACATTTATTTTCATATGTAGACCTTTCTAACTTTTCCCATAGAATTAGTTGAAATCTGTGGGAACTTTCTTTTTTTTCAGTTTTGTATTGTTTAAGTGAGAATGGGGTGGGGGTGGAAGAGGTGGTTAGTGGGTGGGTGGGGATGTGTTTGTTAGAGTCTCAATGTTTATCATAGTCAAAAATAGTTTAATAATCCCAAAATACAACAGTGTTCCAAATTTCATAGAATTATTTTGATTTTTTAATTTTTTACGTAAGGACCTCGGTACAGCCATACAAAATACAGTATGGTGCAAGAAGTATTGTGCAAAATGGTGCAAGAACTGAAGCCGGGTGACTTACCACAGGGTCGTTTGCTTGGTGAATGGACCTAGAAAAGTTGGATGAAGATCCACCCACGTTTTTATCAAACAATTGTCTTTAGTAACGAAGCTCATTTTTGGCTCTATAGGTACACTCAAAAAAAAGTTCAACTTTAAAATCAAAGAACACAAGCTTTTTTTTTTAAAAATTTGAAATTTTCTTTAGTAGAAAGGAAAATTTATTTTGAAACAAAAGTATTTACATTTGTTTGAAGAAATGAAGAATTTCAATTTAAAAGTAAAAGTTTTCTTTGTTTTAAAATTTCTAATATTTGTTTTATTAAAAATGTATATAATTTTATCAATTCTTTTTATAAAACGCTATCAAATACTTATAATTTTAAAAATTGATTTACATAAAAACAATAATGCAAATGCTGCAGTGAAATAGCAAGTGTTGCCATCAATAACGAATTAAAAGGCACCAAATCACAAAAAATGCATTATATTGAAAACAATGCGTACACACTTATTAGTTTTGAATCAAAAGATTCAAACTTGATTATGTGATATATTACGTGATTATGTGCGAACTGCAACCTAAAAGGGTTTTATTATTAAATATTTTTTACTTTCGAACTCGATTAACAAAATGAATTCCATACTAATGGCAAGCATATTAAAAACTTATGACATTTTCTCGGCAAAAGACCTCATCTCAAACTTCATATCCTGTAAAAATGTTGACCTGAACGCCAAAAAGTCTACTCTACAAGTCACGACTTGTTTATGAAAAACGAATCAAAATTGCGCGTTTCCACAGTCAATTGTTTTGACGTTTGCATGCAATTTTGGGCGTGTAAACCTTGTATTGCTCGCAATATATAAAATTGCATGCAATTTGCAAAAAAAGTTGAAAGGCTTCCAACTTTTCTTGTGCAAGAATATTGACTGTGGAAATTGGGCTTAAGTGTGATTTGATTCTATTTCATTTCTACCCTACATGAGTTGGCTTGAAATGAAATTAAAAACGTATTAAATACTTAAGAAACTAAAGAAAATATTTTAAAGAATGGAATTGGAATTTTTTTGATATATTCGTAATATGAATATATGTTTATGATCAAAAAATTAACAAAAATTTCTTACAACAAATTCTTAAATAACAAAACTATATACCTTCATTCGAGTTAAATGCCTTTTATTCTTATGATGTCTTCCTTTTTGGTGTAAAAGTGTTGAATTCTGTTACCAATTTTTTTTTTCTAATTAGAATTATTTTGTTTTTTAATCTTAATATATTCCTTTTTTTCAACAATAATTATATTTCGATTTGAAAGAAAAATTTCTCGGTTGAATGCTAGACCTTTTTGTTTTTAAAATGTATTCTTTTTTGATTTGATAAATTTTAAGTTTTGTTGCAAAAATAATTTTTTTTAATTAAATTTAATTTCTTTTTTTTTCGAAAATGCTCCTTTTTGTTTCAAAAATAATTTAATTATTTCTTTCAAAGAAAAATTTCCATTTGAAATGAAAACAAATTCCTTGGCGCTTAACCAAGTAAAATTTTCTTAAAAATTAAGTTAATTTTCTTTGAATTTAGTATGCTTTTTTTCAGTGTACGTCAACAAATACAATTGTCGATTTTGGTCTTAAGACTAGCAAGAAGTAGTTCAAGAGCTGCCAATGCACCTTGAAAAATGCACTCTTTGGTGGAATTTGTGAACCGGCGGCATCATTGGACCGTTCTTTTTCAAAAATAATGAAAATCGTAATGCTAGTCAGTGGAGCAAGGTACCGAAAGGCAATTTCCAAAAAAAAAAGTTTAAATTGTTCGAGGTGTCATAACCCTATTCTTTATAAAAAACTAATATTTTTGGACATAAACTATTTTATTATTTTGGTACAGTAATATACTATTTAAAAAAATTGTTTAAAGGTAAACATTTTCATATAATGAAATTTTGTTGGCAAATCTAAATGTGACTAAAGTTTGTACAAGACTTAAATTTTTTATATGAATATGGTTATTATGACTTTTTGATTATAAAAATAGGCTTTCTGCATTGACATCGTGCGGGACCAAATGGTCAGTTGCATGGAAGCTGAATATTAAAATTTTTCTTCCAATAAGGCACACACACCTAAGGGCGAACGAGCAAATAGCGTGTGAGGACGAACCTTCTACATGGCATTCTAACTCGTTCAAGAGCAAGGTTGTGGTTGTTGATGACGCCTTCAGAACCGGAAGCTTACCGCGTTTGCTCCGGCACTGCAATTCTGACGTGGCTATGAAAGGCTGGCCGATAGCCAAGATGAAGGGGCCTTGTAGGGCCGTTGGAGGAGAAGGAAGAAGTTATTTGGTGTGCTTTCTCCCAGGTGCTAAAGGTGTACAACAAGGACAAGCGGTCAATGGACTCATCAGAGGTCTATGGACTGCTCAGTCTAGCCAGGCTTAAGTGGAGGTTGTTGACGTTAAGAGCTGTGCAACCCAGATAGGCAGACCATGTTACAGAACTCGGTTGACATCAGCGGGGTCGGGTCTCTTGTATGAGTGTGTTCTTTTTTCAAACGAGCTATCCTAGGAGGTGGAGACCAACGTAATGGTCGTGGAGAGCCACAAATCTGGATGGGATGAAGGTACTCTTGATCTCCACCAGCCAAAGCTCGCCTAGGCGAAACTCTTAGTTCACCTCAAAAAAGATGGACTTGACGTAGTCCTCATGCAGGAACCTTGGGTATATGGTGAGACGAACGAAAGGGATGAGCTTATTTTTGATTATATAGTTAGCACACATCTGTACCCACATTTATTACTAAGAATAGTAGAGAAGTTATGTACATAACGCTACACGGAGAGAAATTTGAGCTGAAAACAATGCCAAAGCAATTAATTTTGCGAGTAATTCTGAGCTAAGCCATAATATTCTTGATATCAAGCCCTAATGTGATTGTTTATCAAAATATTAACACAATCATTCGTGCATAATGTTTGTGATTTTTGGATCATTAATTATAAAATTAATATGCCCACATGCATCCAATAAAAGAAATTTTAGGATTGTTTATCGAAAAAATTAATATGCTCACTTGTGCCCAATATATGTCATTTTGGTGTTGTTTGAAAAAAAACATGCTTATTTGTGTCCAATGCATGCCGTTTATGGATTATTAGTTAAGAACAATGGATCTTAGATTATTAGTTAAAACCAATCTAGGAAATTTTGGAATTGTTTATCAAAATATGTAAAAAAATCAGATGACAAGAAGAATATTTTCATTGTTCAAATACGATATATTTGATCCAATTTGGACAGAAAAATATAATTTTTTAATATATTTTCTGCACTTTTATCAGTAACAGGAACTAAAACCAATGCAGAATTACGTCGTTCGGTTGCTCATTATTTTGATATGCAAAATGCATTTTTCAACAAACAAGTCCAATATTACACTTATTTAGCATAAATTGTCGTGCTTATCAAAAAATTTTCAAGCTCCATATCTGTCATAAACTGCGAACGTGAGTAGCATGTTTTGAGCTCTATTGAGCCGATTTAAGCTTCCCTCCGTGTAGTCTCAGATTTCATTTTCGATAAAAAAAGGCGAGTGGAAGGTGTCAGAAGAACACTCTTACTCTGACCACCGCTATATTGAGTATATCCAATATAATCCTTCTCCTAAAACAATCTCTTCATTAATTTTTACTTATCAGGAAAACAAACTAGGGAGCTTACAATAGGGCTTTGTCAAGGAATTTGCCGAAGGGTCCGTTAGAAAAACCAAAATCGGCAACTGATCTCGCCGAAATACCTACCAAAGCAATGAATTGCTAGCTCGTGTCTAAAGAGGACACCGAAAGGGAAAATCAAATCTAAAAAGTGGTCTTCTGAGCTGAATGGCTTAAGAACTTAACGCAGAAGGCTCTTCAACAAAGCAACAAGCTCGAGAGAAGAGCATGACTGCACTGCATACAAGGTAGCTTTAAAACTATTTAAGACAGAAACAAGGAAAGCTAAGCTATCTTCATGGAAGCAATTCTGTGAAGGAATTGAATAAAACCTAAGACCAAAAATTCTTTAATTCAATTCACCTTAAAATTAGCGAATAGCCTAACCTGGTTTCTACTTCAGAAGCTGAATTTTGTCGTAAAATGAAAATTCAGTTGGATTAGATGTTAACAAAATAATGAATTTTGTAGATAAACTACTTAACAATAAAGTTGTTTTATCAGCCCAATCATGAAACATTTTCTCCCGGGAGTTGTAGATGGGAGTTTCTGGTTTTAAAATAGCAGATAAAGATATCTCATGTTTTTATTTTACACTCATGAATATTGGCGGTTGAGAAACCAAATTGCAATTAAAATTTCCAAAAAGTATTTTAACTTTATCTTAAAATCGGAAACTCCCATTTACAACTCCCGGCAGAAATGTTTCATGTTTGGGCTGATTATGTTATTCACGAATAACGGTTTAAATTGTTATAGTTAGACTGAAAAAAAAAACATATATAAAACTGCAACATAACAAACATATTGGTTTACAAGTTTATTAATTAATTTTAAAACATTATTTAAAATAAGGAGTTTTTGATGTTTTAATCAATTTGAAAAAGTTTCATTTAGTTTAAAAAAAGTTTAATTTATTTTGAAAATTGTTTCATTGAATTGGAAAAATGTTTCGTTTAATTTGAAAATAGTTTCATTTAATATGAAAATAGTTTCGTTTGATTCGAAAAAGGTTTCAATTCATTAGAAAAAAGTATCGCTTCATTTGAATACAGTTTCATTTAATTAGAAAAAGGTTTAATTTTATCGGAAAATGCTATATATGCCTCAGTTCTCCAACTATATAGGATTAAGCATGAACAAAATCGTATGGAACACTATTCGCTTTCATCCTTCCCTTGAAAAAATAGACTAAAGTTTTTTTTTTTTATTTTTTTTTTCTGTACAAAAAGATTTCAAAGATTAACTTTTTTTTCACTGGGTTAATTTCTTTCCACCCGCTGTCTTATTTCCTCACGTTCTTGCACATAAATTCTTTCAAAGTTAATTTGATTGATTGTGATCGACGGTGGCGGCAACGACGGCAACCGTAGAATTTTTATTCACAATTTCTGAATAGAAATTTTTATTTGATTGCGATTTGCAAAGTCGTGCGAGAATTTTAATGCTAAGCTGGAATTGATTTGATCGATGATAGATCGATGGTATAGCAAGAAAACGTTCGCATAGTAAGTTCGCATGAAATTTTCATAAATTAGAGTTTGCTATTGATTATTGATTTTAATATTTAATTCAAAATTGCAAGATCTATACCATTTCCTGTTTTTAATGTTTCGAACAATTAATGAATATAGGTTAAAGATTAGAAAAACGACATTAGCATAAATTTATGAAAGTGCCAACTACTTATTTAAAATAGGCATAAATAATATGAAACGTTATAAGCCGGGTGCAGCTAATTGGTAGCCAGTTTGTGCCATTGAAATAAAGTTACTTGTTGTCGAAGAGCTAAAAAAAAGGGTTAAGATAAGTGTTTCTTTTCTTAGTTTTTGTTTGCGTTTTTTGACTAAAAGATGTTCAAATTAAAAAATCGCATTAGCATTTCGAATAATACTAAAACAACAACAACAACAGCGTGGAGTAGCCGCCAAGTCAAAAAAGACAAGACGACCGGAAATGTGTAATAAAATTTAAATGTTTTTTCATTGTTTCTTCTTGTTTTATCTTAGTCTGTTTTTTTTTGTTTTTGCTTTTCGCTTTTTTTGTCTTTGTGATTCTGTCGAATTTAATTTCGTTGTTGTTATTGTTGTTGTTGTTGTACGCCTTCATTCATATGAGCAGTCAACCGTCCAACATCAGCCAACCATCGATCCCCAACATTTAAACCACTTCGAGGACTTGGATTTAGTTAAAGCTCAAGTTGTGCATTTATTTTTGTACTTTTTGAATTTCGAGCAATGGGGTTGCCATTGCTATGTTTTTGCAGTATGTCCCAACTACATTTAAGAGCGTTTTGGAGATAATAATGCGTTAACGAGGGTCAACAAGATGTGCTTTTGTAGAATTCTCCTTCAAATTCAAACTTTAGCACTTTAAATGTAACTTTTTAACATATGTTTGGATAAGATTATAACCATTTTTAATGCCCTTTACACAACGTCTACAGTCAGATAAACAGTACTGTTAAGACAGTAAAAAATATATATTAGTTTTAAAAATTATTTGACAATGCTGTGCGTGACGCGTAGGCGTCCAAACAGTTGGCAAGACAGTAGCCGAAACACTCGAAGTAAACAGCACGCCATCTACTGTCCCGTCTTTCTTGTCTTCAAAGAAGTTCAAACAGCTGAATAGACAGTTATAGATGTAAGTTTGTATGGGTGAAATATTGTGAATGCATTTCAACTGTCTCATCAGTACTGTCTAGTGTAAACGCCTGGATGCATAACCTTTAAATTTGCCCAAAAAGTAGTTTTTCGGTAAAATTTGCATACAATGATCAAATTTCTGATGTGATTTTGAGAAAATAGCTTTTTATTCAAAAATTGCTGCTCTAGGGTAAGAACAATGTATGGCGGGTTTAATAGGGAACCCAAGCAAAATTTAGAATTTTTCACTCAGGCCTTACAACTTAGCATGCGTGGTCGTGTTTGCTAAGCATTTGGTGTGCGGGCAAAAGATATTTTTTTTAATACACTTAGAAAGCAGTTTTCGGAATATAATAAAAAAGGCATAAAAAATGGTATAGACTTTGCTCCAGAGAATGCTTTTCTCTTAATGTGGTTAAAAGCTTTCATGAAAAAGAGAAATATTTTCTTACCAATAAATTTACAATTGCTTCAACAGAAAAATATTTCTTTATAACGGGTTCTTCTCTGTATTGTGTTTATTTTTCCCGAAAAAAGAGAAATGTTTATTTAATGTTAATAAATCTTCTTTTTAAATTGACCCCTTATAAATATTCTAAAAATTTTTCCTAAAAAACGATTAAATAAATTAACCAGTAGAACTATTTAGAACCAATTGCAATAAACAATGTTGCTTTGTGTGATATTGTTATATAAAAAAATTTCTTTGAAATCGTCATAATATGCAGAATATGCAACGCTTGCTTTTCACAACATTATTCATTCGCTCTCAAACTTTTATTTTCGTATCTAATTCAATATTAGAAAAATATACAGTGGGCATTCACACTGACTTGGGTAAATGGGTATGGGTAGATTGAGTACATTGGACAACTGCGAGCACCCTTAATTGTAATTGAGTACGTTGTAGAACTTTTTTCTCTTACTTTTTATTTTATTTTAATTTACTTTGTTTTAATTTTTTGTCAATTCAATTAATGCCTACTTTTGGAGAAGGTGGCAGGGGGGCCAGCTAGGGAATTTGCCAATCAACACTTGGGTAGTGTGAATACCCTTATAGTTTTTTGAGAAAAATACACTTTTATTTTTTAGAAAGGATTTGTTTTTACTGAAGACAATATTTTGCATAGTGAATTGTGTATTTAAAATAGAGAACATTTTTCATTTTCTAGAAATTTTTCTCTTTATCAGAATTCAATGGAACGGACGCGACAAAAAATATAAGTTTTTTTAAGCTCATATGGAAATATGAAAAATTTAGCTAATTTTGAGAACTTTTTTTATATATAATATACACGTTAATGGAGGTCAAAAGATAACTATTCTTCGTAGACTTATGAAATATTAGAATTATCTCTTACCATTTTTTAAATAGATATAGCACTAATACGGACGCGACATCATGGACGCGACAAATTTTTCCACAGTAGTAAAATACAGTAAAGATGTTCATTATAAATTTTAATAAAAATACATCATAATAAGTTAAATTCAAGTAACCTATCAGTAATACTAATAATAAAAAAAAAAAACAGTTGAAAGCTGTTAGAGTGCTTTATATTAATGTTTTTCTTTACTTTTGGTGGACCTTTTTTGGGAGATGCCCATATCTCTCATTTGGTACAGTTCGCGGACAATTGTGTCCAAACATTTAAAGACACACGCAACACAGTTGATCATAAGAAGCTTGGTCAAAGTCCTTTCAAGGGCTGAAATGGTAAATTTTTTTCTACAACGTTCTGTTCAATAATCAATAATTCAGTTAAGAGAGTTATTAATTTTGAAGTTACAAAGGCTTAACCATTCAAGACCTCTTCAGATTTCAACTGGTTTCTTAAGCCTTGGGCTTTATATTTTGCTTACAATTGCTTTTAAGCACTTTGCTAAGGTTTTTTTTGAAGCTAACGCTTGGCTGAAATTATTAATCTGCCATCACCGTGATTTGAACCGTGAACCAACGCAACCCTCGTGAAAGAGTCGAACGTTTTAGCTTTATGCCATTAGTCTTATGGTGTGGAAGCGAACTGCAAACAAAAGAAACCGTAAGATATATCAATGGAAAGAAAGAAGAACTCAATACTTTTCCAATAAGCTTAAATGCATGTGAATACTCTCTGAAAAATACATATTGTACATGTAATACATATAAATGTAATTTAATTTAAAAATAGTTTTGGAAAGTTTAGCGAGGCAAGGGGTCCCAACCCTTAAGGTAAGGTAATTGATTTCGAATAAGGGTTTGGACAGACACCCTCTTAAAATCTAAAATTATTTTATTGAAAAAGTTTTAAAGAGCCACTCTAACTTTTACGGCTTACTATGCATGAATCATAGTATGTATTCAATTAAAATGTAAATCTATTCAATTTCCAACTCATGGATTTTTGACTGCACAAATACTAGTCAGGTTGTTCTGTTGGTTAGTCTTGTACTACAGGGAAGAAATAAGAAAATATTGGTTCTACTTATTACACATTGTCATCAGCATCGTCTAGCAGATGTTTTTTACAATTTACGCCTTTAGGTTAAATTTGTATGGAAATTATGTGAGGAATGAAATTAAGTGATGACTTTTCGATCGTAACGCGGTTGAATTTTTTTTGCAAAAAAAATTGTTTTTTTTTTTTTAAATTCAAATCATTTTCTACACTATAATATGATTTTAATATATCATAACTGTCTCCAAATGTCTTTCCGGGTTTAAAAACAAAAAATCCTAATTACTGTTAAAACTTTTTTGCACATCAAATTTTTTAACCAAACACGTGTATTTCTCTTAAAATTCAACTCCTTTCACAGTTCAAAACTTTTTGTAATACTGTTAAAAAATTTCAATCTACTGCTCTTTTTAATAGGTACTAAATTGCAACTGAGCCCTTTTGTGAACTCTGCAAATTTGCAGTATTTTTCACTCTCTGTTGTTGTCGTTGCTGTTGTTGTTGTTGTTGTTGTAAAACGTTTTATTCTTGTTTGCCCATAGCTGCTGTATGTTTGTCCCTTTAACCCTTTGTATGCCAAGCACTGTACATATAGCGAATGTAGAATGCTAATGCATGGTTGTTGTTTTTTGTTTTTGTTTATTTTTTATGCCTTTTAAGAAAGTAACATTTGTGTCTTTTTTTTTTTTTTTGTTTTCGTTAACGTTTTTTTTACTTTTTAACAAATTGATTGTTGTTGTAGCTTGCTGTGTGCCATCATCTTCTGCGCATGCGCAGCCTGTATAAATTATTTTTATGTTTTTGTTGCCAGATTTCTTGAAAACTTATTCCCTCCATAACGAATGTTGTTGATGATGATGATTATGATGATGATGTTGTTGTTTTTGTTGTTATTGTTGTTGCTTTTTTGGATTAACTGCCAGTCCAATTTTATTGCTCAATGGTTTTCAAACTGTTGCAAGCTGCATTCAGTTGCGCTGCGCTGCTCAAAAAATTCAGTAGCTGTTCCGTTTGCTTTGTTGGTTATGTTGGTGTTGGTGGGGCAAGTACGTTGCGTTTCCCCCTGAACCCAACTTTACTACATCTATGCCTGCTGCTCCTTAATATCTTTCTTTATCTTCCTTTCATGGGTTTTTCTGGAACGGATCCACGCTAGCTGCTGCATGGAAATCGCGCAACTCTTTGTTGGGTTTAAAAAAAAATTAACGACGTTGTTGCTTTGCTGCGTTGTTGTTTTAATTTATTTTTTTTTTTTAATTTGTATGTGTTGCTACAGCATCCGTTCACTGGCGAGCGAGCGGCTTCTTTAGCCACATGAATTCTGAATTCTGCGCGCTTCCTGCTTTGTAGCTTGTTCCTTGCCGATATTTTGTTTGTGCGCTTGAAGCGTTGGCGGCTAAAATTTAATTTCATTCTGATTTTAGCGTTCTTTGATCTGTTTTGTGCTTTCCGTTTTCCGTTTCTTTAAGATTACCCGCATCTTCTACTACAAATAATTTTTTCTTTTTATTTTTCAAGACTTTTTCAAGTGCTTCGTTTTTGTATTCTGGTTTCTAAGAATCTTCTTATACGAGTTTTGGTCTGCTTCTTCTTCTTGTTCTTGTTCTTCTACTGAAGCACACAATTTAAGTTGGGCTTTTGTAGCGGGTTCCTTTTAGGTTTCATGCGTTTCATGCTGCGTACGTGTTTGAAATTTTTACGTGCAAGTATTTGATTCAGCAAAATCGGCTACAGTTTTTGTGTTTTTTTTTTATTGTTGTAATATTTTTGGGTTGACTTGATTTAATGTATTCTACTGGTTTTGTTTGCCCAGCGTTGATTTATTTTTTGTTCAGTTTTTTTTTTTTTTGTTAATAATGACAACATTGAGGTCAGCTACAAGGACGTTGTTCTTCTCAGAATTTTGATTTTTTTTATCAGTTCGATTTAAATTTTTTTTTTTCGTAAATTAACGTGCCTGGCAAGTTAGCAAAGGGGAAAGAATGAGAATTAGCAACAGGCAGGTGAAGCACTTGAAAAGGCGTTTTCTTGCAGTTTTGTGAAACATTTTTGGGAAAAATAATTTATTCTAACTGACAGACTTGAAATTATTTTTTCTATATCAATCTAGATAACTTACACATATATAGATAACTTTTATCAAAACAGACAATCCAAAACTTCTATAAGTGGAGTCGTGAAATTTTTCAATTTTTAAGAAGTTATTTCTGCTAGTTGACTAATTGAAATAGCCATGAAATAACTTAAAAACAGTTTCAGAACAAAACAAAGGACTAGGATTTGGGGGTTGGGTTCGATTTTGTTTCGTATTTTTCAAAAATAATTTATTTTTAAAGATCAAATTATAGCTTGACACCAATTTTTCCCAAGTTATCACATCGACCCAGAAATTAATCGGAAAAGTCATGTAAAATAATTTTTTACTTTGTAATGATTTTGAAGACGGTTGTTTTTTTGTTAAAAACTTCTTCCTTTATAGAGAATTTGATAAATATTTTTAAGCATTACCATGATTTCACGCAAAAGAAAATTTTTTTAAAACTAAGGCCGATAATTTCGAAATATTTTTTATGTGGATTATCATGTTTTTACAATAAGCACTTAATTTCTTAAACTTTTTTTTTAATTGTGAAAGTTTGATTTTGTAAAATTTTTATTTCTTCACAATTTTTATAAAATTGTCTTTTTTTTAATCCCACGACTTTTTTTGTCGTGTTTTGCAATGATATTTCCTATTCCTGTACCAACTTTAAGTACCCTAGTATCTATATAATTAATAGGCTAAGGTTTTTTTTGTGACTTCAACTCCTCCCAGACCAATGGACCGATTCTATCGATTTAGATGTCATTAAATCAGGTTTAGGCTGTATATGTGCAAACCACTTTTAAAAATTGTGATTTCACTTCAGGGGGTTCCCAACCTTTTAAAACAGAAATAAAATTTTTGTACAAAAATCCGTTATTTTATCGATTTGAAATTTAGTTTGAGAAGAGCTTATCAATTGATCGAATTTTAATTTTTTTCAAAACTAAAAATTTTTAACCAAAATTATCTTTTATGCATTCCTCAAATGTCAATTGTCCGAAAAATGCAGTTCCAAAATAAAAAATTCCACTTTCCGAGCAAACAACTCAGTCAAATTTCAACGGTTTTCAAAATTTTTTTGTTTTTCTAAATTTTTGTTCAATTTTCTTTGAAATGTGTTGATATTTACAGTAATTATCTTACCAAATGTATTTTTAATGAATTTTCTTAATATTTTCTTTAGTTGTTTAACGTGTATTTTTATCAAACGCCAAGACGGAGAAAAAAACTCTCTGAAATTTAAAGTTCTCTATTTGGAAGCGAATATCTCTGCCACTTTTTAAAAAATTTAATTTAATTCTTTTTTGTATTTAATTGCAATTAATTGACTTTAAAATAATAACAAAGTTTTTACCGTTACTTTATTATTTATATTTTAATCATTGCCTTTAAAAAGAGTCCAATAAAATGAATGTTTCCTCAAAAAATGTATTAAAAATTGTTTTTGTTGTAAAAATAAAAAAATTTAAAATTTGCATTTTGGATTTTCTTTCATTGTATACAGTTTATTTAAGACTAATTTGTTTTTGTTTGACAGAAAAATTAATAAATACTATGTGTCATCGAAAAAACAAGGCTACCCCCTATGGTTTTTTGCTCGAATTTTTTTTTTTTTAAAATGTTGTTCTTATAATTTTTAAATCTTCAACAAGCTTCAAAAACAATATATTTGAAAAAAATTTCATTATAGCTACAACCAATTAAAAGTTATAGCCACGAATTTGTTTTAATCATCCTGCTTATCTATATAATTAATAGGCTAAGGTTTTTTTTGTGACTTCAACTCCTCCCAGACCAATGGACCGATTTTATCGATTTAGATGTCATTAAATCAGGTTTAGGCTGTATATGTGCAAACCACTTTTAAAAATTGTGATTTCACTTCAGGGGGTTCCCAACCTTTTAAAACAGAAATAAAATTTTTGTACAAAAATCCGTTATTTTATCGATTTGAAATTTAGTTTGAGAAGAGCTTATGAATTGATCGAATTTGAATTTTTTTCAAAACTAAAAATTTTTAACCAAAATTATCTTTTATGCATTCCTCAAATGTCAATTGTCCGAAAAATGCAGTTCCAAAATAAAAAATTCCACTTTCCGAGCAAACAACTCAGTCAAATTTCAACGGTTTTCAAAATTTTTTTGTTTTTCTAAATTTTTGTTCAATTTTCTTTGAAATGTGTTGATATTTACAGTTATTATCTTACCAAATGTATTTTTAATGAATTTTCTTAATATTTTCTTTAGTTGTTTAACGTGTATTTTTATCAAACGCCAAGACGGAGAAAAAAACTCTCTGAAATTTAAAGTTCTCTATTTGGAAGCGAATATCTCTGCCACTTTTTAAAAAATTTAATTTAATTCTTTTTTGTATTTAATTGCAATTAATTGACTTTAAAATAATAACAAAGTTTTTACCGTTACTTTATTATTTATATTTTAATCATTGCCTTTAAAAAGAGTCCAATAAAATGAATGTTTCCTCAAAAAATGTATTAAAAATTGTTTTTGTTGTAAAAATAAAAAAATTTAAAATTTGCATTTTGGATTTTCTTTCATTGTATACAGTTTATTTAAGACTAATTTGTTTTTGTTTGACAGAAAAATTAATAAATACTATGTGTCATCGAAAAAACAAGGCTACCCCCTATGGTTTTTTGCTCGAATTTTTTTTTTTTTAAAATGTTGTTCTTATAATTTTTAAATCTTCAACAAGCTTCAAAAACAATATATTTGAATTCCTCAAATGTCAATTGTCCGAAAAATGCAGTTCCAAAATAAAAAATTCCACTTTCCGAGCAAACAACTCAGTCAAATTTCAACGGTTTTCAAAAAAAAAATTTTTTTTTGGGTTTTTTGGCTTTTTTTCATCTAAAGGTGTTATAAATCGATGTTGTAAGTGTTCTGTAAGTACTTTTTATTAATTTCTGAAATATCTCTTAGTATTTTGTCTTAAATTTATTTTACACTGCGTTTTATTTTTTTAAATTAGTGAGTTTTATAGCTGGAAGAGTTAAGCTGCGATGTTTTCGAATAATTATAATGTTTTTCTCAGTAGTAATATAAGTGTAAGTCCATTTTCGTATTTTGAATGTTACATTAAAAAATTTAGTGTCAGATCATACGTTTCAAGTCAAACCATTCAGATAATGATCTTTTATATCATTATTGAGACTGAATATGTCGTTATTGAGTATAATAACTTCTTGAATAGAATATCATATATTAAACGTATATAATGTTTCTAACAGTTAATTTTTATTGAATTGCTCGAATTCGGGCAACAGGTTTACTAGTATATATTAACTGATATACAATGTTTTTCTAAAGTGACACGCCCTATGTAAAGTCTCGCCCACATTTTACGTATAACTTCGTCATGATTCTACCTTCTTATGCACCAAAGTGTTATCCCAGGTTCAATATTAACCGTCATATAGTGTTTTCTAATAGTAACACGCCTATAACTATAAGAAAACTCGTTATGATGACATCTTCCTCAGTGAAGATCAGCACTCATTTCAACAAAATCGAAAAATGGGTCTCTGAGATATTCACATAGTCTTCTACATTTAAAATTCTATAGATATTTTTTCAATGGTCCAACATGCCACCACATGAAGCAACCCTAGAACATGATGTTATCTCCCCATTGCTGACAAAAAATGTTTAAGTACGGCTTGAGTTTTCCAAGCGACATAAAAATGGACTACATACAACTGAAAACGAGTAACTCTTTTCAAGGCCTTCGTTGAGAAGGCCTCTATCGAAAACAAAAGTTTATGAGTGGTACAAAATGTTCAAAGAGGGTCAAGAAAGATTTGAAGACGAGGCACGGCCAGGACGGTCATCAACTGACGAGCTACACGTCAAGAAAATCAAAGAATTGGTGCTCCAAAATCCACGCTTGACTTACTGACCTTGTTGGAATATCAAAAGGATCACTGAAACAAATCTTGAGTGACTATTTGCGACTCAGAAAACTGTAGTCTTGATTGGAGCTAAAAACACTAAATTTTCAAGTTCGTAATTCGTGATCATGTCGCCAAACACTCGACCCATATCGATCAGCAACCACCTATTCGCCTGACTTAGTACCATGTGATTTCTGGCTATTCCATAGAATCAAGAGACCGCTCCGTAGACACTGTTTTGAATCGATAGAAAATAAAGAAACCGAAACGAAGAAGGAATTGAAGGGTATACCGGAAGAGGACTTTTGCAGTATTTTTTTTTTTAAATTGGAAAAAACGTTTAGCACAAGTTTATTGCATCGGGAGGGACTACTTTAAGGCGGATGAAATTAATTTAGAGAAATTAATAAAGATTCCGGTTCCGTGGATGCTGTGGGCAATCTGCGGGTGCTGAACTACAAGCTGCCGGAGGGGTTACAGTTTGCAAATGGTGGCCGGCCTCTAGACATAGAGGTAAGCCGCTTTTTACGGTCCCGGAGAAGAAGCGGGTAACCAGCTAGGGTGTGGCACGGCGTAGTCTTGGACAGGCACTGCATCTTGACCCAAAAAACATCATAGTCCGCAACTGGCACTGTAAAGGCTAGTCACCATTCTTTAGACTATAAACTTCAGGGATCTCTACAAGATCTTTAAAATGGAATGTATGTAGGGTTTGGATTCCCACCACATCATTACTACCCAATGAAAACCAAACCATCCTCGAATATGAACCCCCACTACGTAAACGACCACCGCAAATGAAAAACGGACAACGATTTATGGATATGCACCTGGAAAGTCTGGACCCTTTAAAGGGAAGTTGCCTCTGTCCGATTGGCGGAAGCACTGACTTGCGTAGAAGCTCGAATTTCGATGCGGATCCGTCGTAAGCTGGAAACTACGCCATCTTTTTTCCCAATTTATACCCGTGAACGAAAGACTGGCGACAATCCGCAACAAGGCGAAGTTCTTCAATATTAGACTTATTTGCGCTAATGGCCGAATGGAGGAAAAGGATGATGCTGTCTAGGACGCTTACTAAGTGTATGATCAATACCCGGTTCATGACATAAAAATAGTCTCCGACGATTTCAACGCAAAGGTCGGTGAAGAAGGAAGCATCTTTGGCTCTAACTAATGTCGCTCAGTTCAGGCGCGAAACATGGTAGTTAGTAGCACCAGATTCCACAAGGTAACCTAGCTGTCCCCGGATCAAAAAACGCGGAACCAAATTGATCATGTTGTGATCGACGGAAGGCACGCTTCAAGTGCACTGAATGTGTGCACCTTTTGGGGGATCAATATTGACTTCGACCATTGTCTTGTTGCAGCCAAGATCCGCATGCGATTGTACAATGTGAAGAACACAAAGCATAGGTATACAACGAAAGCTAGATCTAGGTAAGCTGCTATCACAACGGACCGCCAACCCGATTCGGGATTACCTATACGGAACAATGTCTGAGTTCGGTATACCTGCAAAATTTATAAGACACTGCAGCATGTCTATGAGCAATACATGCAGCTCCGTCAAGGTAGAAAATTACCTCTCCGAAACCTTTAATACCGAACGATGTTTCAGACAAGCCGACCCGCTGATAATGCTGTCTCTTCAATTTGCTCTCATGTTACAGCAGGCAAATATAACTTTGAAGTTGTCATACCTTGGCACCGCCGTTATCAGCATTAACACTGCCAGCCTGGAGATTAAGCGAAGAATTACAATTGCTAATAGGTGCTACTACGGGCTAAGTAAGCAATTAGGATCCAGAGCCTTCTCTCGATCGACAAAACTGACACTCTACAAGACGCTCATCATACCTGTGCTGTGGGCCGCAGCGATTAAGTTAAAGTCCTACCGCCGAGGAGTGCAGTCGGTGTATAGACTAGGCGCTCTGAAAGTGTGCTGCGCTTTCAGAACAGTGTCGGAGGATGCAGCTGTGGTGTTCGCAAACTCGATCTCCATCCTCTGGTAAAAAACTGGCTCGAGAGAGATGTATAACACAGTGGCAGGCTTGTTGGGATAGATCGAGTAAGGGGCGCTAGACCCATCACCTCATCTCTAACCTGTCCGTTTGATGTGGTAGAAGACACGGTTCAGAGAACCTCACCCAAATTCTGAGCGAGAACGGTTGCTTAAGAGCATACCTGCATAAATTCAAGCATGGAAGTAATACACTGCACACGTTTTCTTCGAGTGCCCTAGGTTCAACGAAGCGAGAACTGATGCTTCGGTCCGCTTCGGCAAAGTGGTGACACCCCAAAACTTGGTGAAACTCATGTTGAGAAGCGAAACCAACTGGTCAGTGGTAAGCTCTTTGTCCAAACGCATAATCGACGAACTCCGAAGAGTCGAGCGTTTGCAAAATAGGTCAGCGTGAGATAGGCAACTATATACGAAGTTTAGGGTTCTCCCCAACCTAGAGTCGACATCAAGTTGAGGAGATAATTTAGGCTCTTAACTTGACAGTCCCCAGACAGAAAAAATTAGTCCTTCAGATTTCAGCTTATTGCTGTTCCCTCATCCCGCCAAGTTATGCCTTACGACGGTTCCACGGGATTCATACTGGGTCGAAGATTCAATGCGGAGGTTAGGTTTAGTGCGTAGGAATCGCACACTCCCACCTGCACTGATGGCGCCTTTTGAAGGTTCCTCTTCGCGAATAAAATAAAAAAACCCTGTGTTTATCTATGGCGCTGAGGCATGGGTGGTATCGCAAACAGACGCAGCCGCTCTTGGGGTGTTCGAGAGGAAAGTTCTCTCGAACAAATACAACGTCGTGAGATAATTTCAGAAGATTTTTAGCTAAGTTTCAGAGAAATAAAGCGAGAGAAATAAAGAAACATGGGTTCAACACCTGAGACGAACTCATAAAAAAATATAACTCTACAAGTAAATTTGATGCAGATATTTCTTAATTTTTTCATTAAAAAAGGACTTTTTCTTAAGGTATCGAAATTTGAATATATGCAGGGCTATCACAACATACTGGCAAATATCACCTATAATTCATTACATCCTTGGTACTGTACAACCATACAAACAATATTTCTTTTACACAGCCACGTGTTGATCGCGTGCTCGCTTCGCTGCTATTGCAATCAAAAACTTAAAGCTGTTTAAATCAAAAACTAACACGATTGTTATGACAAATAGTTAGTTGAGTGAATAAGAGAAAAAGAAGCAAATTAAAAAAAAAACATGAAATGTTGTTAAAATAATACATGTTTGTATAAAACAATAATATCGTAATTAACTTGCATGCGCTACAGAAATTATCAAAAACCAAGACGTCGCCGTCAGCAGCTGCCAATTAGAAGAACACGTTTGTAGCAATAAAAAAAAAAACATAAAACAATCAGCAATTGCTCACTTGGTGAGTATTTAGAAAAAATTAAAAACAGCACGTAGTTAGTTGTTGGTGTTGTTGTTTTCTGTTCTTCTTTTGCATATGATTTTGCAGGAAGAACTGTTTTTGATTTAATGTTGCTGTTCTCTTTCTTGAGAAATAAAACGAAACCTTTGCTCTTGCATGCCATTAACAAGTGAACTTGAGTCTTGACAAAAAGTGTCAATCATACTTTTACACTGAATGTCTTGAAATTTTTTTGTTAATATATAAAAAAAAATTATTAATCATAATATTTAATATGATACACACTGTCAAGGTTTTGAAGTTATATCTAGTGTTTATTCAAGTTCACTTCATATACATTTTCAAAAATATTATGAAAAATGATATTAAGAAATATTGACATACAGTGAATCAAAAAAGTTTAGGCACAAGCAATGTTTCTGAAACAAAATGTTGCTTAAGTATCTAATAATAACGAATTTGACCAAAGTTTTAATGAAGTAAGTACCATTAGAAATAGTTCTTTCTTAATATCCAAAAAATGTCCCGTTACTTCAAACTACTAATCATTAAATTTTGATTTAATGGCGGAAGAAGGAAAATACTTATCAAAAAAGTTTAGGCACATTTTGTGTATGTCTAATATTGTTTTTAATTTAATAATATCTCTTGGTTTTTTGTCTTTAGTTGTGCGCTTAAGTTATTTGTTAAAAGTTTTTACTGAGTGTTGATGTTGGTTTTGGTAAAGATTGAGCGAAATAAGCAATGCAACAGAAATTTCGGTTGACGTTCGTAAAATAATAATAAATGTTTATGTACAGAAAAAACCGTATCGCGAAACCGGTAAATTAGTAAAGAGATCATACTCAAGTGTCAGTAACATCATAAATCATTATAAAAATACCGGTAAAGTTAAGCGTAAGAGCCGATCTGGTCGTGTCAAAACATTAACGCTACACCAGGAGTAGATTGTAGTGCCTGCAGTTACTCAAAACCCTAAAATTTAGCTGTTAAATTGTGCCACGAAATACAGCAACGGTTTGAAAAAACTTTGATGCGCGACCACTTCGCGATACACTTAATGAAGCTGGATATTAGGTACGAGTTTCTCGGAGCAAGCTACAAACTTATGCTTCAAATAAAAAAAAGAGGTTAGAGTTCCCAAAACCGGCTACGTAAATGCGCCGGATTCATTTAAGGATTGTATTATATTTAGTGATGGATCTTAATACAATTTGTTTGCATCATATGGCGCTCAAAACCGTTTAAGAAAACTGAAAAAAGAACTGTAGGAAAATAGCATAAAAAAACAGTGAAATACAGTGGCGGAAATCGAATGATTAAGGGCTATGTGGCGGTGTCTGGAGTTAGGAATCTCATTTTTATTGATGAGAAAATGGATAAACACAATTGCTTAAATATTTTAAATGAGTATTTGACACCCAGTGTTGAAAAATTGGGGTTAACTGGTATACAATATAAATTTCAACAAGATAACGACCCAAAAAATTGGTCTTATCTTTTGCTGGAATGGCTTATCTAGCTCTGAAATCACCTAAAAACACCTTTGCAAGTACCCGATATGAACCCCATTCAGTATATTTGGTACTTACTAGAAAAAAATACGAAATCTCAAATAACATACTTCTAAAATGCCCTCAAGGAAGCCATACGCACCGAATGGTCAATAATATCACCAGACAAGACATCAAAATCTGTAAGAATGCGAAGACGTTAAGAGGCGATAATTTAGGCCAAAGGAGGTCTAGCCAAATATTCAAGGACTTGAAATTTACTCACTCTGATCAAAACATAATCACTTGTGCCTAAACTTTTTTGAGGTCAAAATCATGTTTGTTTTAGTATTGTAACATTTAATATGAATTAAAATTGAAATTAAATTTTTATTTTGGTGTCAATACAAAATAAAATGTTTATTTTTTAAATGCTTATACTTTTCTCTTCTGCAAGTGTACTGGAAAAAGTTGTACTTACAAATTTAAATTCATAACTGCTTTGTGCCTAAACTTTTTTGATTCACTGTATATTGGAAGAAATATTGAAATAATGTAAGCAATTGTAATACATAAAAACGCTGTCCAAAGTTTGACCAAAGGCAATTATTTAAATTGATTTGAGATTTATAAACATATCGTATGTCTGTTCAAGTTTGAATGAGTTTATTTCAGTGATTTTAAATATGAATCGGAGTATAATACAGTTAAACTAAATATTAAGTTAAAAAAAAAAAAGAATTAAATACAACTTATTTTATAAAAGTTCCTCGTAAACTTTTAGAACACAGTATTTGATTGAACATTTGGTAATTTAGCGAGTGTTTAGGGAGTGGTGAAAAATGCTTCGTTATTTAGTACGAAACGAGTATGTAACGAAGCATGTTTCATCTCTCGCACTCGTATATTTTTCTTTAATAGTAGTTCGTCTTTTATTCAAAACTATGTTTGTTTCAATAGCACGTTTTGGAAATGAGATTCTCAATTGAGCTTCTCAACTGACGCTTCTCATATTTCAGCGCAAGTCAGCACCAGCTTCAGCGCGCGCTATGAGCCCGGCTTTAAGCCAATAAAGATTATTCAGTAAAAACTGCAGTAAGGGACTTAAACAAGTACGAGAAATATAACACTCTGGACACAAGGCACATTTAAATTTTTTTTTGTTTTCTTTAGAAAGTTTTATCAGTCATACAAGTCTGTCAAAATTGTCATACAAAGCAAGGCATCTCAGTTAAATCAGCTAACTATAGTAAATAAGAAATAAAAATATACCTCATCTTTTTATGTACGAAATTTTTCTGTAAAAAATTTTAAAAAAGTAGAAGAAGCTACAAACTATAATCAAGTTTTTTTTAAGTTAGTGCAAGTCTTGCCAGATTTTTTTTTGCATCAAAGCATATATCAGGCCATGCTGCTGAAAAATGACTCACACTCTCGAGTCGTAAAAGTGCAGCAAGTAAAGACATAAAAAATACACAACAACAAAAACAACAATAACGTAACTAACTGGTGACCATGGCAGACATGTTGGCGTTTGTTAATTGAGAACACGTTATTTACTATTTTTATGTTGTTGTTGTTGTTGTTGTTGTTGTTGCATGTTTGCCGTTTTTTACTTTTTACGATTTCATTTAGAATTTACACAAAAAGGTGTAAAAAACCGTAACAATGTAATTTATTTACATTGCATACTTTTTACATTTTTTTTTTGTTTTTTTTTTTTTTCGTTTTTATGATTGTTGCATATTTTGTTTTTGTTGCGGCTGATGTACTCGTACTTAATGTGTTGGTTGTTGTTGCTGCGCATACGTACAACAAGTGTGAGCAACAAGTGTGAGTCATTGGTAAGCAACGCAGTCCAGATATGGACTCGCTTAATTGGTTTTTATTTATGTACTTATGTGCCTACATTAAGTTTTTTTGCATTATATTTTAAGCTATTTATTTTTTTAGTTATTTACTTGTTTGCTTGTTAAATAAGCAATTAGTTGAGCATGCCTGCATTAACCCATTTACACCTGAATGATCAAAAATCATTGATTACTTTCAGCACTACCACCTCTTACTTTAGATGAAAATGTAACAGACAATTTTTTAACCATGAGTTCTACGTTGTTTATAAACTTCGTTATCAGTTGCTAGAGTCAACATTTATCTGTAATGTTATCCTTAAGAAATATGAACAAGGTATTGAAAAAAAAAATTGCTACAATTTTAGCGTTGTTTTTTAAGAATACACATTTCTGGTACGAAAAAGTGTCAGAGGATCACTGTATTAATCAGGGATTTGTTCATCGATAACTGCCATTTAAACTTTTGACAAGTTTACATTTTGCTTAAGATAAAAAAAAAACAAACTGGCCATTACAGCTCTGAAGGAACTTTAGAACTTTTACTGAGCTTTTTATGATCAATTGTGGTGTGTGTTATTAAATGATTGTACCAGCAATTGTTCCAGAACTGAACTTACGTGTTTTATGTGGACTCCGGGTGAATTAAGTTCATGTTCTTGAGAAGTTTTAGATGGCATTGTTTACTCCATCAGGTTTGTCATTGTCAGCAGAGCATTCACGGCCAATCAGAAAAATTTATTTCAATTGAACATTTTTTTTGTGTCAGATAAAGATTCGAACTCGGGATACTAAGCATGCACGGTCATGGTCGCCTCTGAGATATGGACAAAATTCAAAATGACATGGCCTTTCGAAAATGGACAAACGAATCGATTCATTTTATGGCCTGTTAGCTAAATAAGAAAAATGATCCCCATCTAATGACGACTACCGCCAACAAAAACCTGGCAATGATTTACGGATATTCACCTGGATGGCCCAACCCTAAATTGGGATGGTGCCTCTATCTACCCGATCGATATCTTAGAAAGATATAAAATTGATAATGCTGCAATCCAAAAAATGTGATAGAAGGGACAGGGTTTTGCGGAGAAGCACGAGTTTGGATGCGGATTTGTAGTTGGCAAAAGAATATGGAATCATGTCCTGCGATGCACTCCTGAGAACTTTTTCAACATAATTTTTCAACATCAGCCTAATATGTGCGCACGCTCTGACAGAAGAAAATATGACGAGATCAAAGAAAGTTTTTATGAGCTTCTTGAAGATGTGAGATGAGATATGAGGGATGCCCTCGTCATGACATAAAAATCGACTTTGGTGGCTTCAACTCTAGCCTCCAGCCTCCAGCCTTCTTCAAGTTCAGCCTCCACGACAACACATCCGATAACGGAATGAGATTGATTGACTTCTCCGCAGCACGAAACATGGTCGTTAGTAAAAGGTGGTTAAATTTTAAGGGCTATTTTATGTGAACTACAACTTATTCTCAATTTTAGACTAACTCAATTCGAATTCAAGCGTCGTCAGTGGTCAGAATGGTGGCAAGAAATGGCAACAGTGGATGATCAATTTTCGAAGAAACTCATCTTCAGTGATGAGGCACATTTTCACCTCAGTGAATTCGTCAATAAGCAGAATCGCACATTTGGGCGAATGATAATCCAAGAGTGATTGTCGAATAACCAATGCACCCACAAATAGTGACTGTTTGGTGCGGTTTATGGGCCGGCGGCATCATCGGGCCGTATTTTTTTCCAAAATGAGGCCGGTCAGGCAGTTACTGTGAATGGTGTTCGCTATCGTGAGACGATAACGAATTTTTTATGGCCCGAATTGGTAGATATGGATGTGGACAATATGTGGTTTCAGCAAGACGGTGCCACTTGCCACATAGCTAACGAAACAATGGCTCTTCTGCGAGACAAATTCTTCTTCCGTTGAACTTCTTTCTTTGGTGTTATTTGAAAGAAAAGGTGTCGATAAGCCAGCAGCAATTCAAGAGGATGAGATAGTTCGGCACACTAATGGCATATAACCTCAATTATTTCTCAGCGTCATTGAAAATTTGGACCATCGGATAAAGCGCCGAGGTCGCGGCGGCCATTTGGCCTATCCTATATTTTGTTCCATACATAATTGAACCATACCAATATTAGCATAATGGGGCGTCCATAAATTACGTGAGATGTTTAAGGGGGGAGGGGGTCGAGTCAAATCTCATCTAATCTTACGTTAGAGAGAGGGGGGGTCTCGGCAAATATCACGCAATTTTTTTTCTGGTTGAAACAAAAAGAAATTATACTACATATTTTGGTCTTGATCTATTTTGATCTTTATTGCCCAAGTGTACGTGATGATTTAGAGAAAAGATGCTGCAGTACATGCGGTATTTACTTTGCATCTATCACAAGAGCTGCAGAGCACAGGCGAGCAGCCCACATTGCACCAGCTAAGCAAGCGCGAATGTTCTGCAAAGTGAGACCCTCACGGATTGTCACAAGACGAGCTAATGAGTTACTGTGCGCAAGCGCCAACGGCTTAGAGTGGCTAGATCAGCACGAAGTTGAAGGAGCAGATGATTTTACTGAAAATCATATGGACATGTTGGTCCCAATAGTCTCTCTTGAGACCGCGCATGATTCTCCATGGACTGAATTGGAGTAGATATTTTTTTTTTAATCACAGTAGTTACGAGTGGTGATCGTGGCATGCAGGTTAAGTGTGTGGCTTAGCATGCTTGGAGCCCGGGTTCGATCCCCAGCCGCGGCGAAAAGTTTTTTCAATAAAAAGTTTTTCTGATCGGTCACCACCTCTCTGCAGACAATGGCAAACCTCAGAGAGTAAATAACGCCATGCAAAGCTTCTTGAGAACATGAACTTTAGCCGTTCGGAGTCGGCATAAAACATGTAGGTCCAGTTCTCGGTCAATTGTGTGCAAACATTTAATAACACACACAACACCATTCATCATAAGAAGCTCGGTCAAAGTCCTTGCAAGGGCTGAAATGGCCAATTTGTTTTTTTTTTGTTTTTTTTACGATTTAAGTATTCTATTGTTAAATTTTTTTATTACACTTATAACTCTCAGCAATATCGATTACTAGTCTTAACTAGTCGTAAATAAAAGTACGAAGCAAATTTTTTAAAAAACACCTCACGTAATTTATGGACGCCCCCTAATAAAAAGAAATGACAATAATTTCCTAAATAATTTGTGTTTTATTCAAAATCAACATTGGCCCTTAAAATTTAACCACCCTTTAGTACTAGATTAGTACTAAATTAGTACTGATGTGCTTAGTACTAGTACAAGCATCTCAGGATTCAGAAGGCCACCTGGCTGTCACCTGATTATAAAACGCGCAACCAAATAGATAACGTTTTGATTGACGGAATGTACTCTTCCAGACTACCAGACGTATGCACGATATATGCGCTCAGTGGACGCACATATCTCACTATTTGCGTACAGCTGCTGAAGAGCTGATAGGCTACAACAGCCCGTGCCGAAGGCAGTTGAATGTCCAGGAGAGTCGCGACGCTTCTACATAGAATCCACCCATCTTGATTTTCGCGGTAGTTTTCATACGAATGCTTCTTAAATAATAGTTTTTAAGAAGCAATACTCGCCATATGGCACCCTCGAACATTTGACAGTACACTGATAATAAACGACGATGGTGTATCGTATTTTGGATTTCTTCATCATTAAGTAAGTTTTTCAGAACATTTTATTTGTTTTGTGACGTCTTCACCTTTAAAACTAACAGTAATATTATTATACTATAATTTTATGGATATATTAGGCCTACCAATAACATATTTATTTTGCCGGAAAAATCTTGATTTCATACTAATTTTTGAGGTTATGTTTCTTTGGACAATATGTTTTGAAAGAGCTGGGTTACGGTGGTATGAAGAAGCGTAAAGGAAGTTTAAATTATTTTTGTCAAAAATGTTTTTAAGTGTTTTAAACCTCTTATTTTGGAATAGGTCTTATTATTATAGATTTTCTTCAAAGCGATTTAATTTTTTTGCTTAAAATATTTTTAAGTTTCTTAACTATTTTTTGTTTTTAGTTTTAAATTTTTTTATTTATTTAATTTGTTTTTGTAAAAACAATACTTTTTATAATAACAATTAATATTTTTAATAAAATATTCGTTATTTTCCGTGTTAAGTCTTGTAATAAGAATATGGCTCTTTCAAAACTTTGGTTGGCTCTTTCAATGCCCATGTGTTATGAAAGAGCCGAATTTCATGTTTTTTATAAATGGCTACAGGTCCAAGAATATTGTTGATTTTGGAAAATATTTCATGGTATTACGTTCATAAATGAATGAGAAAATACTTTTGATACAAGAATTATAATTTTATTAATTGTTTTTATATATGTATTTTCTAACTTTTTTAAAACTGCCTCTTTCATGCCACTCTTCCCCTACTGTTAAGGAACGATACCGAGAGAACGGGAGTAAAGAGTTTTCAGGTGAAAAAAACGAGAGGCTGAAAAGTTGCAGAAAGAAAAAATTGAGATGCATGGCGACAGCAATAAGAATCGTAATTTTTTCGAAAAGACAAGTCGCTTGGCCGATGGTTTTAAGACCAGGAGCCTCTTCCTGCAAGGATGAAAATGGGAATCTTTTGAATGACGACTGACAGCAATTCCGACAAAAGCGATGATATCAGAAGTATACATTCAAAACTATTGGAACCTCAGTGTGATCTGCCTAATCCACAAGAAAAGTGAACCATTTGACATATACCGTGGTAAAATATAATAATACGTAATATTACGTAAAAGATCCTGTCCAGCGTATTATGTGAAATACTGAAGCCCATCGTCAACCAACTGATTGAACCTTATCAGTGTGGCTTCAGACCTGCAAAATCTATCATTGTCCAGATACTTCCGCTACAACAAATTTTGGAAATGTTTTGTTGTAAATCTGTACTTGGAATGATAGTTCGTTTCCTACCGAAGTTGCCCACGACTAGCTCTTAAATGGTCCATTCTATGGGTTGAATTTGGCCAAATGCCCAAAGTCTGAGTATGGCGATCGAACCGACTGTTCACGGTTTTCTCGAACACTCTCTGCTACTGCAGCAATATTCTCAAAACTGGTTCGTAATTTGGTGATGGCATTGCGAATAGTGCGCTCAGTTGGACAACGACCAAATTATGTTGAAGAACTCTATAACATTCTCTCATTGATGACTGATTTCGATAGTAAGTTTCCACAATAAATAAAGGTTTTCCAGGAGTAAGTCTTTTCATGATCGAGTCGTATTGAATACTAAACACAAACGTCATATGCACAAGTCATTTGTCACATAACAGTTGTCAAAACAAACCAGTAGAAAAAGGGACCTCATATTTGAGCATGCTTTATAACTGTATTAAACAAAAAACTTAAGAATTGGTAAAGGTACAAAAGCAAAGGTCGTTTTTGTTGGTAGCCACACCAAATTTCTTAAGAACTGTCACTGAAATTCAACTGTAGGGGAAAGTGGAATGAGCTACATGAAATTAAGAAAAAAATAAAATTTTAATTTCCCAAGAAATGCAATGTTAACAGAATAAAATTCAAAGAATTGTGGTTAGGGAGAAAAAAAAATATTTGGAGCAAGCACAGATGGAGGTTGTTAACATGGCTAGAGAAGTGAGCCAGTTAAATAAAAAAGAAATAATACAAAATAATAGAAAAACAAACCAACCTTTTTGTAATTGTTGCTGATGTTGTTGTTGTTGTTGTTGCTGATAGAAATGCTGATGCATGGCAGCGGCTTGTTGAAAATCACGCCAAGGTTGCCACAACAAGCTGTTGGCAACATTGGAATTATGCTGTTGCTGGTAATGTTGTTGCTGTTGCTGGTCGCGTTGTTGTTGTTGATGCAGCTGCTGACGTTGTTGCAACTGCAAATGTTGCTGTTGGCTTAAATGACGGAGTTGCTTTTGTTGCTGATGTTGTTGCAAGAGTTGGTGTTGCTGTTGCTGCTGCTGTTGAAGCTGTTGTAAATGTTGCTGCGCATGTTGGTGAGCATTATAATGCGGCGGTGATGGCTGCAGAGTGCTGTTGTTGCTGGAAGAAGATACTGCTGTAGAGGCTGTTGGTGGCGAAGCTGATGCTGATGTTGGGGTGGACGATGCAGATGAGGCTGTTGATGATGATGCAGATGATGAGGCGATGCTGCTGCTGGCATTAGCGCCACGCATATTGCCATGAGCAACAGCAGCAGCAGCAGCAACACGTTCGATTTCCTTGATGCGATTGTAGTAGGTCTGCTCGAAGGCGTTGAGTATGCAAAGGTAATCCATGATAATTTTTTTGAGAGGATGACAACTGTTTTTAACAATTTTATTAAACGTGGAGTTGTTATGAAGTAGTTTTTAAACAATTTTAGATTTAAGTATTTTTATTATTAAAATCACACACAATCACTTATTAGTTTAACAATTTATGTGGTCAAAATGACAATGAAAATTGTTAAGAATAACAAATCCAGTTGTTGTCAGCAACAAGAAAGTTTGTAGAAAGCTCTATACAACAACACACACAAAATTATGTTGAAAAGATTTTTCTCTTTCAATTTTTTTTTTTTTTTTGTTTCTTTTGTAAAATCTACACGTTCACCTCGCAACACTTAGTATTCAGAACAGTTTCATTGCTGCTCTGCTGACAGCCACCAAGAAGAACAAGTTGACGATGATGAAGAAACTGAGGTGGAGACAGAGCAGGCAATTGGATGACAAAATGGGAGAACGATAAAAATCAGCAACAACAGCATGTAAAAAAAAATCACACACTCGAGCAAAAAACAAAAAAAAAACCACAAAAAAAAAAAATCGCCAACAAGTTATAAAAATAAACTTGATTTGAATAATAAAAGTAAACGACGGCAACGACAACGACGACGGCGTCGTTGCTGGTGACTGTGACGATGACGTTGGCGACGATGGTGGCGGCGTTGTTAAGAGCCACAGCAACAAAATGCAAAGTCGTTAGCGCTGGCCAGGCAACAAGTAGTTGTTTGTTTGCTTTTAATAAAAACTTCAACTTATTTTATATTATATCGAATTATTTTGTCGTTAATGAACAATTTTGTGCACATTGAAAAATACAAAAAAACAATTTTTTTTTTTAAAACTGGAACAGTTTTTAATTTATGCAGTTTTCATGTAAGGAGCGCGTAGATACTTTTTTGCGAGATATTTTGTGGCAAAACTGTCAAAAACTGTTATCTAAGCAGTTATACAGACAAATTTACGTCTTCTTTTTGATTACTTTTGTTTATTATATTTCTTTTTATTTTTTACAATTTATTTGTTTTTATTAAAAATGTGCTTTAACTGCAGATTTCTATCTGCACGTTTTAAATAAATTATTTCACTTTTAAAATTAACCACTGCTTATGTGTTTTTTTTTATAAATTGTAATGCTTTGCTTGATTATTTAACTTTATATTTCGGCAGCATTTATTTGTAGTTGTATTTTTTTTTATTTAATTTTTTTTTGTTTAAGGTTTTGTTAACCAAACTTAATCGCGTATCCGTCCGTAGCTTAAAGCGACGTATCCGTTCGAACCGTGCTCAATCAAGCAGCTATAAACATAAACTGAGCTACGCTGAGACGAACCGATCCTCAAGTTTCATTAACGTCGTTTTCATTACATTTTCTTCTTCTTATTTTCTTTGCTGTTTCATTGTGTGCCGTAATTTTATGTAGCACTTCTTTGAGCTCCACTTCATATTGTTTTTTTTTTCTTTTGTTAACGTTGGGGAGCGAGCTGAGCTCAGCTCTCGCTCCAATCTTTCTCTGCGTTAAGCCACTCAATTTGTGTAGAGTTTGTAGAGCGAGCTTAAAACGCGTTGTTGTGAGTTTTTGTTTTGAGTCTTGTGCTCCAAGTTTTCTTATTCTCCAAAGCTGAGTTTTTCTTTTTTTATATTTTTTGCATTTTAGTTTTGTTTGTCTTGATTTTTTACGTTTATTTTTTTTTTGTAGACTTTTACTATTTGGCTTGTTGTTGCTTTTCATGTTGATCGTAGAGCCCATGTTCTTCGGTGTGTGAGTGTGTCCAAACATTGGCCTATCCATTTCCGTTGATGTTTATTTATTTGTTTTTTTTTTTTTTTTTGTTTTTGTGTCTTGCACTTTTGTATATTGTTTGCTTTTAAAAAGTCGAGCTTCGCCTTTAAAACTAAAGCTGTAACTTAACTGGCATAAATCTACATCGGGCTGAGAAGAGAAGCTCTGCCTTCCTACTCCCCACATCAAAAAATTGATAGAATTATGTGTAAAATTTCGTTTCTAGTTAAGAAATTATATTTTTCTTATAAAAAAATTATAAAACTTTATTTAAAACCCATATGTAGTTCTAATAATTAGACGTTAGTTATTTCTAACTAACACACAAACTGTTATAAGGCCTAAAATTTTACAGATTCGTTAGTCAAAACTTCGCTTGGACTTCTATAAAGCTTGCGACAGGAAGCTAACGCTCTATCAAAGTTCTAGTAATTTATATATAAACTGCTGTAATAACATTTCAAAATTGAATTCAGTAGCTTTACAGAAGTCTCCAATAAGCTTCCCAATACTCGTCTTCGAAAGTAATGGGAAGCTATAACTTGCATAAAGCTTGGCAAGAAATTTATGAGAGGCGCAATTTCATAGCCGTTGGCGGCTTTTTAGGTTGCTAGGCCCTACCCATCTCAATTACCTAACCTGCATAGCAGAAAACCGTTATTTTTAGGTATATCGTCTCTCATGAGAAAAAGTCGTATCAGATATCTGAGAGCTAACTTTTAAGAGTCATTCTACGAGAACAACGCATTCAAAATTGAAATAAATACAAGAATTAAAATCGTATAGACTTCATACGGTAAGTTGAGGGGCACTTAAAGTGCAGATCAATTGCCCAAAGCTGAGTTTCGGGACAAAACTGATGCCGCAATAGTTTTTTTGGTCGCTTATCACGAATCTAAAGTGAAAAAGATCGCCCTTACAGTACTTACTTCTATTAATTAAAGGTTTACGCACAATTGATTGCGGACCTACATATTTTATGCCGACTCCGTACGGCTAAAGTTCATGTTCTCAAGAAGCCTTACATGGCATTATATTCCATCTGAGGTTTGCCATTGTCTGCAGAGAGGTGACGGCCGAACAGAAAAATTTATTTCTATTGACAGAACTTTTGTCCGAGACGAGGTTTGAACTCGGGATTCTTTGGATCGCACGCACGACTACGGTCGCTACATTACTTCTTTTACTACTTTTTTTTTACTGCAGTGAAAAATTTAAAATTGAAAATGGTGAATCCATTAATATTTTTTTAAAATCTTGGGTTTCTTTGGAATCCATATTGTGGATCTGGAGTCAAACATTTTAAATTCAAATACCGAATTCAATATAACTATTATGGAAGAACGTATTAGTTTTTTTAATACCAGTTCTAATTTACTTAAATTTTGTATCCAAAGAATCTTTAACAATTTGTTGAATCTTATATGATTGTCATAAAAGAACCTTCTTAAATAAATTAAATTTGTTAAATTTGTTTCTTTATGTCGTAATTAGGATCCTGATCTTGAAAGCTGATATTAAATTAAGTATTATATTTTTATAAAAAAAAATCTTAAAGTGCTTCATACAAAATTTAACTGAACTGAATTTAAATTTTAAGAAGAGTCAACTCATCCCCATTCTACTGTCTCCTTTGGTTACTCCTTTTTTTCTGTTCTTTTCTTTTAAGGTTTTTTTTAATGATATGATAATGATAGGTTTTTAAGAACCAATACAAAATGACTTCGTTTTTTTTTTATCTCGAGTGCACTTTCAGGCTCTCTATATTTTTTTAATCTTTATTTTTAAGTATTGAGCTTCCTCCGTTAATTGGCCGAATAGTGAGAAATCTTTGAGTCATAAAATCATTAAAACGTTTCAATCACTCGTGATTAAAGGATTAAGTGGATTCCAAAATCGATATTTATTTGGTTTTATAATAAATGAAATAGTGCAATATATTAGCATTATTATTATAGAAGATTCTTTCCAAATTTTAAATATATTGGAGAAAAATTATAAGAGATAAATCCTTTGGAAGTTGCGCTCATCAGGCCATATCAACCCGTATTTAAAACTTCAATCGCGTTTTTTTCGAAACTTATGTTTTGAGGCCTGATTCTCTGAAAGTTATGAACCGATCTTGTAAAAATTTGGTGCATTTCTTTAAGATAATATTATCTAGTGCTTGAACGAAGGATTTTTAATTCATTACAACTTGTTTTACAAGGAAATATACGTGGGGTAAATTTTACCAAAAATTTTAAAATGATTTTTTACTTCTTCCTATACAATTTATACAATTTATTTTACAAGGCAATACGTGAGGCGAGTTTTACCAAAAATAACACTTAAAATATTTAAATGATTTTTTTCTTCGTCCAAGCACGAGCTATAACATATACTAACAGAAAATATTTCAGATTCGTTTTTAATTTCAGATGACGGGTCAAGAGAAATGAGGTCTCAATGGTTGTATTTTCAAAATTTTTTAATGAAAATTTTGAATGAAATTGTTTCTTTTACAAAACAACGTTGATTTGTTATGAAAAATTCTGAGAAACTTGCGCTCAATGTGGAATTGTAGTAGTTTAACCGAATGATTTAATCTTCTCAAGAGCACAGTTTGGAAAATTATAGGTAATGTGGTTTTGTGGATACACAGTTAGAAAGGCTATTTAATTGTCTTCCAAATGAGTTTTTCAAAAAAGATTTCCGTTAGTTTCTATTTCTGCTAGAAAGAATTGTATGAATGATAGTCATAAAATACACTTAACCCTGTAACTCTGTAGGGAGCAAAAATATACCCCACCCTCCCGTTTGCTATTTTGCTCGACTCAACCTCCATTTTCATATCCGTAAATATTCGCACTACCACAACGAACACCCTGTATATAAATTTCCGCAAATCTTTAAATTTGCTTTGGAGTGCCTTTTTCGTACGCTTTACTAAAGATAGGTATCAGAATTTATTCCGCAACTTGCTGCGTACCTAAGACCTAATATATACAATGATTTATCGGTATCCAACAGTAATTATGACAATTGATAAATAATTATGAAGAAATAAGCCCTCTACATAACGTTTTATTGAACTTTGACCCAATTGTACAATACAATATCTAAAATAGAAAGAAAAACTTTTCAAAAAGGCGTAAATCCCATAAAAAAATATATAAATTCCATAAAAAATACATTTTTTATAGAGATTTAAAAAAAAAAATGTTTGTAAAAATTACCAATTTTGAGTTTTGGGATTAAAAAAAAAACAGTTAAAAATAGAGAAAAATTTAAAAATTTTTTTAACCAAAGCTTTTGAGAACTTCAGTGTTTATTTCTTTGCTAAAAAAAAATTATGCAGAAATAGTTTTTAAGAGTCGCTCTAAATCTTGAGTCGGAGATGGGAGGTATCGAAATTTTGATAAATTCAAGTAAGTATGATCCAAACGTGCAAAGCATGAAACAAAACTTTTGCAAAATTAGTCTTAAATATTTATATTTTCAAAATGTAGTCAGCCAACTTTATTTTTTCCTTAAACCCATACAATGTAGAAGCATGGGCTGAAAAGTTACTGGATTTTTAATGATAATAAGCAATCTTTGGGCAAAGTTATATTTAATTTTCAACAACCGTTAAGGACAATCCACTTGGTGTAACAATTTTCCAACATTTCGATGCCCTTCCTGTAGTACGAAACGTCCAAGGCTTTGAAATACGATTCAGTTTACTCGATTCTGAATCCTTTTTCCTGGAGTCATCGCTTGAGGTTTGAGAATGTAATAGTCGCAGGGGCCAAGAATACAAACTGAAAAAAAATTTGCATTATAATTGGTCCAATTTTACCATCATTTTCAAGGACTTGTGTGAGGTTGCGTTATCGTGAAGGTACAGAACTTTTCGCCATATGGGGCCGCTTTTTCTATTATTATTATTATTATTCTATTATTATTATTCGCGTTAAATTGTCTGATAACGCTGCATAATATTATTCTGTAACTGTAATTTTTTTGTGCAGGCATTCAATGAAGATTATGTCATGCTCTTTCCAAAAAACGGAGTCACTAACCTTAACGCATAGCGTTGGTCTTTGGCCGACTTTCCAGCCACCCTGCAAACTAAATGCCTATTGACCTCAGGCGTCTGATAATGGACCTTTGCTACATACATCTTCACAAGATATAGAAATAAGTCAGCTCGATTACGCTGCAACAACGACAAAACGGTTTTTGGTCAACGGTCAGGAAATATAGCTACCATCGCGCCTATAGCTTTTTCATCTATAGATCGACAAAATGTATCCCGCCCGTTCTTTTCAGATGCTCTTTACCTCAGCTAACTCGCGCAACTTCACTTCTCTTTCATTCAAAACGATTCCATGAACTTGCTTTACGATTTCCGGGTTCGTAGCCTCTTTTGTCCTACGAGAGCGAGGTGCAGCTTCGGTGCTTGAACGACCAATTTTAAATTCACTAAACCACCAAGTAACTGTTGTTGTCGTGCGAGCAAATATGGGATAAAATTTTTGTAACCATTACAATAATTATTTGAAAGTTTTTCCCCAACAAAAAACAAGGGTTGATCAGAATTTGATATTCCTGTTTTTCCATTTTTTTAACGAAGGCGAAGGTAGTGTCACTCAAATGACTGTAGCTTTTAACTGAATAAACGAAATAACATGAAACCATGAAACTTCATATATATGTAATCTAGTGTAGGATGAGCCTTTCGTTATGAGTCATATGCATTTTGTAGAGGTTTCATGTATTGAAAAACCCCTAGATTTTTCAGGTCATGCATTATATGTATAACTAAGAAGTAAAAAACTACTCATATTTTGAACATTTCTTACAAATAATTTAGTTTTAAAATTTTTTTTTTGTTTCTGGAAATATATTTTTGGAAAAAACAAAAGTATTTTCTTACAAAATTTAAGGAGCTTTAAAAGAAAATATATCAGATCAAGCTGCTTTGTATGCCGCGGATTCAACAACGATCTTATGGATGAAAAAAATTTTCCCTAAATGTAAGGATTATCTCATAGTCGGTGATGACCTGTTCATTTCAATATTACTTGTTTTCTTTTATCAACTATGTTTTCTGTGGTTTTTTTTACAAACGTTGTAGTTTAATTTTTTTTTTTTGGTTTGTTTTTTGTTTCTTTTTGCAAATAAAATTATTTTCCATTCCTTTTCCCTTTATAACGTTGTGGTTTTTGTTGCTGTTGTTTTGCTAATAGCAAGAGTTGTTGTTATTGCACGTCATTGATATCGTTGACCTGCAGTAACAGCAAGACTTTTACTATTTCTTGTTGTTGTTTTTAACATTATTTTTTTTTCATTATTTATTTAGTTGTGGCGTAAACTTGACAGCCAGTCAGCTAGTTTAGCACCCAGCATCCTTCTCTTCTTAGCTTATTTGTTGTTGTTGGTTGTTGTTGTTGTTGTTGTTGTTTGTTTACTTTGGTTTTGTTACCTTTTCTTTAATTTCTTCAGCAGTTTTTATGCGCTTTTTTGTTTTTGTTTTCTTTGTTGTTGTTGTTGACTTCACTTCGTTGCTACTGTACATTTTACTACTTTTGTAGTAAGTTTTATTGTGGTTAGGTTTTATTTTATGACTGTTCTTAATTATTGAAGTTATAATTTTTAAGAGCGTGACATTGCAAAGATTTATATTTTAATTAAAATAAATAAATATATAAATTCAAACATACGCTACCATTTTCGAAAGTCTTTACGTCATTAAGCAATGATCATTACGAAATAAAGATAAAGCGGTGTAATGTACGAATAGAGGTAAAAGAAAATGTTTAACGCAATTGAAAATAAATAAATATAAAAAAGCACGTTTTTCTCCTTTTTGCAGTTTTAAGTTGGTTGTGTTTTTTTTTATAAATGAATGACGTGCATAAAAAAGAAATATCATAATTAAAAGAAAACGGTTTGACGCCATGCTTTTAAGATTTTTGGAAGAAAGGCATTTTAAAAAAAAATTATTTATGTTTGTTTACACGAATAAATCGTTAGTCTTTATTAACGGAAGGTGGATACTTTTGTGATATTCAAAACGACAGCTTTTTATAGATAGTACGGTATTTTGGAAGACTGAATACCCTTAAGTTCCGACTTTTTTTAATGTAACATATTTAAATTAACAAAAATTACTCATACGTTCGATAAATCATAAGATCACATTAAAACGTGAACATTGTTCTTTGTCGTAAGTTTTTTTGGTATAATTAGAACTCAAGACGAATGAAACGTATATCATTTGAAAGGTACTGTTATACAGATGTGCAGAATGTACATATATATAAACAAGTAAAGAAAGTCTAAAGTCGGTCTAGGCCGACTATGAAATACCCTAAACCTACTTTTTCAAAAAAATTAATATTATTGAAAATGGGCGTGTCCGTGGGCGGATGAAGCCTATATTTTATTTTATATGCATTTAAATGTTGATGAAAAATTTACACATACCAAGTTTTATTCCTGTAGCTGATAGTAAATGCCTTTATTGGGCTTTCGCTATGGAAGGTGGGCGTGTTCATGTACGGATTACTCCTAGTTTTTGGACACACCTTAGTTTTGGTATAGAATACATACATACCAAATTTGATCTCTCTATGATAAACATAACATTATTTATTGAGTTTAAAACTTTTTGGGTTGTATGGGAGGTAGGCGTTTCCGTGGGCGGATGACGTCCATTTTTCAAAACCATCTTTGTTTTGTCATAAAAAACATACGTGCCAAATTTTATCTCTGTTGGTTAAACATAGGCTTATTAATGGCGGTTTCAATTTTTGGGTTGTATGGTAGGTGGGCGTGTCCGTAAGCGGAAGACACCCATTTTTCGAACCCGTCTTTTTGTTGATATAACACACATATACACCAAATTTTATTGTTGTAGGTGAATTATGAGTTTATTTATGCAGTTTTAAATTTTTGGTTTGTATGGCAGGTAGGCGTGTCCGTGAGCGAATGACACCGATTTTTCAAAGACGTTTTTGTGTTAATGCAAAACACATACACACCAAATCTTATTGTTGTAGGATAATTATGAGCTTATTTATGCAGTTTTAAATTTTTGCGTTGTATGGGAGGTAGGCGTGTCCGTGGGCGGATTCCAAAAATATTCAATAGTGCAGATCCTTGGGTTCATGTGATCATGTGTACCATCCAATTCAATTTCATCCAATTATCTCAACTCCTTCTTATCCTGTGTATACGGACAACACACAGACGGACAGACGGACGGACGGACTCGGATAGCTCGACTCACGTGGTGACGCTGATTAAGAATATATATACTTAACTATACCGGACTCGCTTCGTTCTATGCGTTACAAACGTTTGCACAAAGTTAATATACCCTGACCTTTCAGGTTTAGGGTATAATGATATATCTGATGTAGGGGGAATCTAACCTTCTAAGATAAAAATACAATGTTTGGGAAAAAATCGCTCTTTGATTAACATGAAATTTTGTTGGCAGAGAGCTTTTGTTTGTCGAATTTTAATTTTTCTCAAAAGTAAATCGGTCATAACTATAAGACAGTAGCACTAATAGCTTTGGTTTTATATAGAATCATATATATTTTAGTGTCAAAAAATATTTCATTTAGTTTTATGAACAAAATGAAATCAAAACTTTGTTTTTTTCCCCCATTTTTGCCTTTTCACACATTTTTTCTACATCCGAACTTGCCAAAATTATGCAGGTTTTGTTAATTTTAAGTATCAAGAATATTACGATACTTTGGTTCCCGTGCGATACCTGGAAAATCGATTGTACTTAATTATTTTTCTAGCATATTATTTTTGCTAGATAAAGCAAAAATTGGTAAATAATGATAAAACAAATTGGACTGCGCTAAATAATTTTTATCGCAACTTCAATTGGAAATTATGTTTCGCTGACAGAAATGTGAATACCGCGGCAGTTATGGTACAAGAAATTATTTTATTGGGCATGCGTTCTTTCATCCCCAATAAGATGAGAAGCATTAAACCAAAAGATCACTCATGGTTTAATGAGACTTGCAGGATTGCAGTCAGGTCCAAAGAGGAAGCCTTTCAGAATTGGCGTTCTAACAAAAATGCTGATACTAAAAGACTTCGCATCGAGACTAGGAATCGCTGTAATGCAATTTTAGAGCACGAAAAGTTTCTTCACGAAACTCGCTTAAGAGAACAGGTTCTTCTCTACCCCAAAGGGGGCAAAAACTTTTGGTCGTTCGTTAAAAGAGTAAAGAATCAGACATCTTGGTCGATTCCAACTCTTTTAAAAGATGACCAAATCTTCACTGACTCGGCTGACAAGGCGAACCTCAGGGTTCAGTCCTATCACCTACTTTGTTTTTGTTGTTATCAACGCCTTTCTGTCGTTGACTCATAACCCAATCCATTCGTTTGCTGACGATAGCAGCATTTGTCATTCATATTCGTTCAAAAAACGCCCGAGCTCTTTGGAGATTGAGAGAAAGAGGCAAAATATGAGTGACTCACTCATCAATGACTTGCAAAAAATCTGCGAGTGGGGCTTTGCTAATAGAGTAGAGTTTAATGCAAAAAGACCCAGTGTTGTTTGTTAAGTCACAAGCGGAATGGATTGCTCTTTAGCTCCCCTCAATATGAATGGTATAGTGATGGCAATGGTATAGGGATTGCATTGGAGAGCTGTCCTAATGGATCTAAGAAACACACGAGCTGGGAGCGTCAGAACGCATATTTCCCATGAGGAAATTTCCCTCAGGCAACCAATATTGCGTCGATGCCCAAGAGAGTTGAGAGAAGATGAAATGTTTTCATCCCCTATCAAGTATGTCGCACGTAGCTGAATTAAGTCCAGAAACTCCAAATAAGATCTTGAAGTGCGAATTGTACTACATTTTAGGCCTAATATATAAAATTAAGATAGTGCGAAGATAAGCTTCTTTCGAATATATGATATGATTATATGATTCATATGATTCATCGAAGATCGGATTGGATCGATATGTCCGGAACATCAAGAGCTGCTGACTCCGTAATATCCACACCGTTCATATTAAGAGGTGGTGACCGTGGCATGCAGGTTAAGTGTGTGGCCTAGCATGCTTGGAGCCCGGGTTCGATCCCCAGCCGTGACGAAAAGTTTTTTCGATAAAAAATTTTTCTGATCGGTCACCACCTCTCTGCAGACAATGGCACACCTCAGAGAGTAAACAATGCCATGTAAAGCTTCTAGAGAACATGAACTTTAGCCGTTCGGAGTCGGCATAAAACATGTAGGTCCAGTTCTCGGTCAATTGTGTGCAAACATTTAATAACACACACAACACAATTGATCATAAGAAGCTTGGTCAAAGTCCTTTCAAGGGCTGAAATGGACAATTTATTTTTATATTTATATATTTCATATTAAGAGGTGCTAAGGGACAATTCACTCGCTTGTGGGTTAACAACAAAAATGGTTAACAAACTCAAAATAAATGACGAGCTTGTTCAAAATTTAACAGGAGTCAACTGACAGAGGCTTATTGAGAAAGAAATTAAAAAAGTCGCGGACTTATTGACCTGAACTATTTCTGGCCCCTACATCATAACTATTCTACATTTAGTTTATTTGTGTGCGGGAAAAATTTAAATGATTGCATGTAGGGTATGATTTTAAAACTACAACTTCAACAAAAACAACGAATACTACCGAATCTTTAAAGCGTCTGGCGAAAAAAATCGTGAATGGAAAGTGTTTGGTTCTTGGTTTAATGCGATTGGGTTGGGCGCTATACGCTGCAACGACAAAACGTGTTTTGATCTTTTTAAAAGGTGTATTCAGTGCGCGGCGGAAGGCAGTATTCACACACCACTTCACCTCACTTGATAAGCTCGGAGTAAATTGATAGTATAAACCTTAAAAGAAGGGACAGGGAGTCCTTGAAATCCTCTACAATCTATAGAGTATGCCTAAAAATTAAAAAAAAAAAAACAAAAAATATCACTTCGAAAGTTCACTCAAACGCAATTGTAGACTTTTCTAGTGTTGGCCAACAAACTCTACACAAAAAATGTAAGCTTGCTCTCAATATTTTGCGCTCTCTTGCTTCTTAGCCTGGCTTAAGCTATGGATTGATTTTTGTTTACCGCTCCCCCTCGCACCCTTTTGCTTGATGTTGTTATAAATCTATTACTTTTTTGTTGTTTTTGTTGAAGTTGGTTTTAAACGTGTTTTCAATTCAATACCAAACCAAGCCCATGAAAATTTTACGCACGAATACGAAATACTATACGAACGGTTTACCGAGTCGACTGACTTTGCAGCGCGTATGCAAAGTCCAAGTAATTCTAGATTTTGAGTCATTCGCATCGTTTGCTCTGAACGGGCGGACAAACGAATGGTTGGATTACTGGACGTACGGACGGGCGGACGTACGTATTGTTGCTAGTAAAGGCGTTTGGGCTAGGCTAGTTGTGGTTTGTTTTGTTGTTGTTTTTCTTGTTATTTTGCATTTAAAATGCATTAAGCTTAAGCTTAAAATTGCAAATGAGCTGTTGAAAAACTTAAGAAAAAGAGAAAAAACAAAAACAAAAAAAAATATTGGTCATTAAAAACTTATGTGCTGCTGTATTTGATAGATTTTGAGGTGGACTTACAAAAAGTAGCATTAACTAATGAGCAATTCTGTTAAAATTGCTTAATAGTTTTAAGAATTGTAACGCATTATGTAGCAATACATTTGTTTTAAAATTGTGCATAGCAAAAAAAAAAACGAAACAACAAATACCGTTTGCAAATTCAAGGTGAAAAACTAGACAAAGTTCTTGTTGAACTAAAAATACATGAGCAAATTTTTGGTATCAAGATTTTTAGCGATTTGTTTAAAAGTTTAAAGTTCAAGACGGAGTGAACATGATATTTATTTTAATATCTATTCAATCTAGTACTTTTCTATCAAACAATTAATTATCAATTAACCTATTTTGGCCTGATAACCGATGCCGTTGAAATTTTTTTGTGAATTTTCGAATAAAGGCTATTTTGGGCCTAATAAAAAAAATATTTTAAAATTTTTCTTTTATCTATAAATTTTTTTCGAGACACGGTTGGGGTAGTTTTTAAGCCATTGAGGGAAAATTCACTTATTTGGACAAAAACTAATATTTGTTAAAAAAAAATTGATTCGAAAAATTATCTTGTTTCATTGAACAAATATAATTTATTGTCAACGG